>BJKM01000690.1:366964-391396 GCA_015082035.1 Chaenogobius annularis | reverse complement strand
TTTCACTTCCTGTTTGTAATTGATGACATCACACGAGGAAATTACCCAGAAAACACTGGGCCAAAACTCATCTAATGTCAATGTGTTTTTTTTATTTGACAGATACAAATATGTGAGAGCGACTTTATTTTGTTGAATTCATGTTCAAAAAAGTTGTGTAAATTCTGCATAAAGTGAAATGAGGTGTGGTCCCTGGTGGTCCCTGGTGTGATGTCACTTCCTGTCATTTTCCACAGATTTTTCAGCGTTTTCTCCATTTGTATGTACATGTTACTGTCCCTCCAGTTTGTGACTGTAGCTGAACGAGATCACACTTTTTAAAGACTAAATAAAGTGAATGTGGAAAAAAAAAAATATGTTCTTGACATTTAGATTATTTTTATTTTTTTTCAGTTTTCAAATGTATAAAAAGAAAACAAACACAAACCACAGAAAACAACAGAAACTGACCAGAGATGGGAAAAAAAGAAATACAAATAAACAAAATCATGACATCATTGAATCAAAATTAAAATAATCGTTGAAATTTGTAAATGTTTAAATTTTGTCCAAATGTTATTTCTTCCATTTGATTGATGTCAACATCTCAATTTTCATACATGCAACAAACGATCATTTTGATAATCGACAAGTCTAATGGTAAAACTTCTGTGTTTGGACCAGCACCATTATTATTATCATTATTATCATTATTATCATTTATCATCATCATTATTATTATTATTATCATTATTATCATTATTATCATTATCTATTATATTATCATTATTATTATTATTACTTATTATTATTATTATTATTATCATTATCATCATCATTTATATTATCATTATTATCATTATCATCATCATTATTATTATTATTATCATTATTATTATTATTATTATCATTATTATCATTTATTATTTATCATTATTATTATTTTATCATCATTACATCATCAATTATCATTATCATTATTAATATTATCATCATTATCATCAACATCATCATCATTATCATTATTATTATTATCATTATTATCATCATCATCATCATTATTATTATTATCATTATTATCATCATCATCATCATCATCATCATCATCATTATTATTATTATTATCATTATCATTATTATTATTCCTAAATGCTTTATTTGAGTTCGAAACACGAGCGGCGTTTCCCAAATCAAAGTCGGCTGAAGGACGGATCTAGTGTGTTGGAGACCCGTGTTTGTCCCAGAAGCGTCTGTTACAGTCCGCAGAGGGTCGTAACTTTAGGATTATTTTAAGATCGACCAAAGCGCGATGAGGCTTGACGCAACGCCGAGCAAAACTCCACCGAGTGTCATAGCAACAGCAGCAACAACAACACCACATCATCAACCTCTCTTCATCTGCGGCGTGCTCGTTTCCGCCTCCGTCACACTCTGGTGAAGGGGAGACGCCCTGGGGCAGCCTGACGGAGGAGAGGCGGCCATTCTGCACCAGACGCGCCGGCGCATCACGAGTAACGCGGCGTGAGCGCGCGGCGTAAGCGCGCGCGTGAGCGCGGCCGTGAGGGCGGCGTGAGCGCGCGGCGTGAGCGCGCGGCCGTGAGGGCGGGCGTGAGCGCGCGGCGTGAGGGCGCGGCGTGAGCGCGCGGCGTGAGGGCGCGGCGTGAGCGCGCAGGCGTGAGTGCGGAAGTGAGCGCGCGGCGTGAGCGCGGCGTGAGCGGCGGGCGTCGAGGGCGCGGTGAGCGCGCAGCGTGAGCGCGCGGCGTGAGCGCGCGGCGTGAGGGCGCGGCGTGAGCGCAGCGTGACGGGCGGCGTGAGCGCGCGTGAGCGTGAGCGCGCGGCGTGAGCGCGCGGCGTGAGCGCGGCGTGAGGGCGGCGTGAGCGCGCAGCGTGAGCGCGCGGCGTGAGCGTCGCGGCGTGAGCGCGCGCGTGATCTTTAAATATTGATTATTTTTAGCTCAGAAAAAACCCTTAAGGACGGAACTAAGACGAGGGGCATTCACGGTCAAAATGGGTCAAATGAGCGGCGGGCTCAGCGCGCGGGCTGTGGGCTCACCCTCCCTCATCTCTCTCTCCCCCTCCCCCCCTTATCTCCTCTCTTCCCCCCTCTCCCCCTTCCCCTCTCTCTCCCCCCCTCTCCTCCTCCCCCCTCTCTCTCCCCTCCCTCTCTCCCCCCCTCACCCTCCTCTCCCCCCTCCCCCCCTCTCCTCCCCTCTCCCCCTCCCCCCTCATTATCCCTCAGATCTGATTGTCATTAAAGAACAGTAGCTGATAATGTCCACAGTAAAATGGCGCGGGGGGATTTTTTATGGTTCACATTAGGCCTTTATCTTCAGCACCACGGCGACCAGATGCCAGTGCCACGCGCCGCCAGATTTATGCCCTAAACACGGGACTTTTCTCCCTGCAGAGCTCAGGCGGGACAAGGGGACAAAAGGGGACGACAGGGGACCAAAAGGGAGACGAGCGGGGACCAAAGGGGACGAGCGGGGGACCAAAGGGGACAGGGACGACAGGGGACCAAAGGGGACGAGCGGGGACCAAAGGGGACGAGCGGGGGACCAAAGGGGAACGAAGGGGACGAGGGGGACAAGGGGACGAGCGGGACACGGGACACGAGCTCTCAACTTAAACTTATCAACTTAACGTTTGCGATCGCAGTTAAAGAGTGCTACAAACAGATGCTTTGCGCCCCCTACTGGGCCTTTACAGACACAGTTCAGCGCTGAAGTCGACTAAAGACGCGGCCGGTCGAGTAAAAAGGGCTCAAAAATACTCCAAACGATGAAGTATCTCAATGATCTGAGCAGAGATCAGACACAAGAACACAAACTGGAACTTAAATCCAAAAGGAAAAGTGAACTTGTTTAGAGTGTGCGCTGATATTTCTGGGCTTTTGTCATCAAATTTAAAGACATTTCCCAGTTCAACAACTCGTGAGGTATTTTCAAGACAAATGCATTCTTAAGTTAAACTAGCCAAAAACTCAGGGCTAATTGTCCGAAAAGCGCGTGTAAAAGACCCGAAACAGAACTTTTGTATTGAGCTCCTTTTGCAGACAACACCGTCAATTATTTAGGGACATTCCGGTTTCGGACACGTTCCGCGCTCACCTCTGTCCAAACCTTCACCCGGCGACCTCATTTGGTTCAATTCTCTTCAAAACCTCCACGCCGTTGAACTTAGCTTCCCCTCCCCGCTCCGCCGCGCCGCCCGCTCCTCCATTACCGCGTACCTGCCGGGCCTTTTGTTCGCCGCTCGCTTCAAAAACAACCTCCGCGTGAATAATTTAACCACAAAAATCATTGCGGGAGAACGTGAAAAATGCACGGCGGAGGGAATAATGCATCAGATCGCGCCGTGTTTGTTGTTTTTTTGGGGGGTTTTTTGGAGGGGGAGATCAAAGCTGGGCGCGCGGCGGGATAATGAAACGGCGGCGCTAATGCGACGCGCCGGAGCGGCTAATGGAAGAATGTTGGGAAATGCTGGGTGTCTGTGCGAGCGCGACGCACAAAAGGACACGCCGGGCGGAGGAGGAACGACGCGACAACGGACGTTAGCGAGCGACCGGACGAAGAGTAACCGAGGACGACGGCGGCTTTTTAGATTCAAGAGACAAAGTTTACGTCGGAAACGGCGCCAACTTCAGTGGAAAAACTCGTGTGTTTGGAGAAACTGAGCCTGACGCTGAAACGAGAGCGTTAAAGCTTCATTT
Organism: Chaenogobius annularis; assembly: GCA_015082035.1. Lineage (NCBI taxonomy): Eukaryota > Metazoa > Chordata > Actinopteri > Gobiiformes > Gobiidae > Chaenogobius > Chaenogobius annularis. The sequence goes on along the minus strand of BJKM01000690.1, from coordinate 387,705 downwards.
TCATGTTCAGCAGGTCAAGCAGAAAATACTGGACTGAATGGAATCAAGACAGAAAAAGTCCCTCGTGTGGTGGGCCACATCTGGCCCGTGGGCCACATCTGGCCCGCGGGCCTTAAGGGGACAAAAACTATACGTCCTTAACACAATAAATAGTCTTAATTGACCAAAATGTTTATTAGTCGACTATTCATTCATTCATTAGGGTTTTTCTAGACCAGAGCTTGGATCAGACTCATTTATTCTACTTTTTTACAAACAAAAAGTCATTTTCTGGTCGTGTCGTTGCACTGGGTCAAATATATGATCGGGTCAAAGAGAAAAGTGAGACACGAACTGGACCTACTGACTATGTACCAGACTTCAACTTGAAACATGAACCCATTGTGGACCCATTTGGACCCATTTGGACCCATTATGGACATGGGACCATCTAGGCCCAGATTCAGGACCCACGACAGATGGACCACAATGAGGATTTGGACCCAGATTTGGACCAATTTGGACCATATTGATTATTAGGATTTTGGACCAGGGACCAGATTTGGACTTTGACCAATTTGGACCAGATTGCGACCATATTTCGATCAAATTGCCCGATTAGAACCCATTTGGACCGCTAGTGACAATTAGGCGACCGATTTTGACCAGATTGGACCAATTTGACCAATTATTGACAGATTTGGACTGATTGGACCCCAATTTGGACCATATTTGACCATTGCCCGATTAAAGAAACCCGATTTGGACCGTAAGGGACCAGATTTGGAGCAGGCGCGATCTAGTTTGTGTTGATCTAATGCGCCAGTGATGAAGAGTGAGGCGCTCTTTGTGCTTCACAGTCGCGTCATGTGAAAATGCATTGTGGGTGGAAAAAAGACGCTTTCTTGACCACACGGAAACGGAAATGAAAACGTTGAAATTGGACCTATAAGTACTTTGAAAGTTATGTAAATGCGTGCCAGAGGTCACCCAGGAAAACATCTAAGTTCAAACCAAAATCAGAGGCGAGAACCCCAACCACATGGCCCAATCCCGAGCGGGCGTTCAGGGTTTATTAAAAGCAGCTCGCCGCTTGTGGAGGAAAATAAAAGCTCTTTATTTGAAAATCTGCGCGTAAAACTGAAAACGACAGAAATGGAGAGATGAAAGGAAGAAAGAAAACATCTGCCACATCCTAATGTACATATATATATACACGATATGTAAGAACTGTCATTCTAACAACGCACCACATCTCTATCTGATACTAATAGCTAAATCATACAGCACACGCTGTCAATTCGCCATTCCGTGACGGCAGTTTGAGCGTCAAATGTCACGAAGGGACGTGCAAGTCCTTGGTTTGGACCTGGTTTAGCGTCCTGGTGTGGTCCTGTTTTCGGTCCCTGTGTTTCGGTCCTGGTTCGGTCCTGGTTCAGGTCAGGGTTCTGGTCCTGGTTTCCTGGTCCTGCGTTTGCCTGGTTCAGTCAGGGTCAGGTCCTGGGGTTCGGGTCCTGGTTCGGTCCTCGTTTGGTCCTGGTTTGGTCCTGGTTCGGTCCTGTTTCGGTCCTGGTTCGGTCCTGTTCGTCAGGGTTCGGTCCTGGTTTAGCGTCCTGTTTTGGTCCTGGTTCAAGTCAGGGTTCTCCTGGTTCAGGTCCTGGTTCGGTCCTGGTTCGGTCCTGCGTTCAAGTTCCTGTTTGGCACCTGCGTTCATCCTGGTTAACATGGTTTCAGTCCTTGGTTCGTTCCCTGCGTTCGGTCCTGCGTTCGGTCCAGGGTTCGGTCCGGAATGAAAACTGTTGCTGACACCAAAAAAGCACAAGCCTCAATTTTTCATACTTTTCACAGACCAAAATGTAAATAAAAAGAAGCCGTAAAATGACGAAAAGTACAAAATAATTTCAACTCAAACTACGACTAACAGTTGATATTGTTGTCGAATGATGTTAAAAACGAAGATAAATAAACGGACAGGAACGAGTTTAAACAAGTTCAACAAAACCGCTCCAAACCAAGACATCTGAACGTTTTATATTATATATATATATATAATCCACCATGACGCATAAGACCAGACTCTACTGTGATCACATGACGCAATAAGACCAGACTCTGTGATCACATTAGACGCATAGACCAGACTCTGTGATCCACATGACGCATAGACCAGACTCTGTATCACATGACGCATAAACCAGGACTCTGTCATCACTGAACGCATAAACCAGACTCTCGGTGATCACCATGACGCGATAAACCAGGACTCGGCGATCACATGACGCATCACTAAAACCAGAACTCTGTGATCACATTGACGCATAAACCAGACTCTAAACCAGCGATCACATGACGCCGATAAACCAGACGGCGCGATCACATGACTGCATAGACCAGACTCTTGAAATCACATGACGCAAAACCAGACTTCTGTGATCACATGACGCATAAAAACCCAGGATCGCGAATCACATGACGCATAAACCAGACTCTTGATCACCCATGAACGCATAGACAGACTCGGCTCACATGACGCATAAACCAGACTCGCATCACATGACGCAATAGACCAGACTCAGGCGATCACATGACGGCATAAACCAGACTCTGTGATCACATGACGGCATAGGACCAAGACGCGATCACATGACGCAAGACCCAGACCTCGGGCGATCACATGGACGCATAGACCAGACTCTGTGATCACATGAAAAGCATAAACAGACATCTGTGCATCACATGGACGCAATAAACCAGACTCGGCGATCACATGACGCATAACCAGACTCGCATCACATGACGCATAGACCAGACTCGGCGCATTCACCATGACGCATAGACCAGACCTCAGCGATCACATGACGCATAAACCAGACTCGGCGTATCACATGACGCAGTAAACCAGACTCGCCGATCACATGACGCAATAAACCAGACTCTGTGATCACATTGACGCATAAACCAGGACTCGCGATCACCATGACGCATAAACCAGACTCGGCATCAGCATTGACGCAATAGACCAGACTCGGCGATCACATGACGCATAAGACCAGACTCGGCCCCACCACGGCGATCACATGACGCATAAACCCAGACTCACGATCACCATGACGCATAAACCAGACTCGGCGATCACATGACGCAATAAACCAACTCTGTGAACACAAAATGACGCATAACCAGACTCGGCCGACACCATGACGGCAATAAACCAGACTCTGTGATCACATGACGCAACAAACCAGACTCCGCGATCAACTCGACGCACTAGACCAGACTCCGGCGATCACATGACGGCATTAGACCAGGACTCTGTGATCACATGACGCAATAAAACCCAGACTCTGTGAATCACATGACGGCATAAACCAGACTCGGCGATCAACATACGCATTTAACCAGACCGCCCGATCACGATGACGCATAGCGATCACATGACGCATAGACCAGACTCGGCGATCACATGACGCATAAACCAGACTCGGCGATCACATGACGCATAAACCAGACTCGGCGATCACATGACGCATAGACCCGGCCCAACATTAGCAGATTCAACACACAACATGAATGCACCAAACACAAACTGGACTTAAACTGACCTTGAGTCCCTCGCTGGACGGAGCTGTCTTCTGATTGGCTGAGGCGGCGGCAGACACTGAAACAGCCTCGTGTGATTGGTCGAACTGGTAGAAGAGGCGGGCCTGGACGCAGCGCAGCGCTCGGAGCATCCAACCGTGCTGACGCCGGATCTGCCTCTGGAGCTGCTCCCACTGGACCGACACCATGTGGAGGATGTCCCTGAGAGCTGGGACAGGACACACTGGTCAGGAAACATCACCTTTGTTTATCTCCTCATGGTAATTCCCCCTGCTGCCAGTAGATGGAGCGCCAACACAAATCCTGATGAGGGAATGCCTGACTGAGAGATGTTCTGATTTTGACTTTAGTCGGTGTACCTGTCGTACATATAAATGATAGTTTTACACCGATCGAGCAGGTATTTGTGGAGAGAACGTCCAAATATCTGTTCAAATGACAGGAAGTGACATCACACCAGGGACACTCATTTACACAGAATTTACACAAAGAAAGTACTTTTTTCACATTCTAATATTCTCATATATTTTGATTTGTCAAATAAAAAAAAAGTGCCATTGAGTTTGTTTTGTGAGTTTTGGCCCAGTGTTCGATGGCTCATTTCCAATTGTGATGTCATCAATTATAAACAGGAAGTGAAATTATAAACCTAAAATAAACCTTTTTCTGATTCTGATTCTAAAGAATTTGCTATTCTGAAATAAAATTTGTATCATTTTTTTCAAAATGTTTAATTTATAAAACTTTAACTGCATTTTAGTTCCATGGGTCGTCCAACCTGTAGGGGGCGCTTTAAAGGAGAAGAACAGCAGATGACGCAGAAGACGATGCCATTATCTGTTCTTAAACGTGACACATCTGGACTCAAATCTCCAGCAGAGCCGCTGGAGCCGCTGGAGCCGCTGGAGCCGCTGGCCGCTGGAGCCCTGGAGCCGCTGGAGCCGCTGGAGAAGAGACATCTCAGATCTGACTCCGTGACGTCTTCATTGACCGACAGACTCATCTGTGAAGACGTCTTGGCTGCTTTGGCCTGGACGTCTCCATCGCCGCTCCCTCTTGGCGCGGTGTAATAAAGTGATTTGTGCGGGCTGAGTTTTGCCACGGGCCGCGCCGCCGTGTCCGCCGCTCCGTGGGCCCCGCCGAACGAGCCGTCTGAAGGTCACACTAATCCTCACATTAAAAATGAATGCCTCTGTCTGTGTCTGTCTCCTCCTGCAGGTCTGAGGCGCTCGCTGCGTCTCGCGTTGCACTTTATTACGAGCGAGGCAGCAGAACGGGGCTGATCCGCCATGAGAAAGACTCACAACTGTAGAGAAGGTTCTGTCCATTGTGGCGTTTTCCACTTCTGACGCTGAAGAACAGACCATCGTCACAGAAACACTCTTCTTTACACAATACAATGTCACTTTTAACACAGATAATTGCTGTTTGAAAAAAAAATAAAAAAATCGTCAACGCCATGATTTTTCTGACTAAAACTAAATAAAAACAAATTATAATGACGACGATAGAATCGACTAGAACTGTGACTAAAATGACACATGTCGTCAAAGTGTTGAGTTCAGTCAAACACGCTTCGTTTGGACCCGACGTCACACTGCAGATACAGATGAACTCAGGACCTTTCTCTCCTGAAATAACATGTTTCTGAGTCAAAGTGTTCTGCTGTTGAGCTGAAGTGTCCTTTATCACCCCCTGCCGTTCATAAACAAGCTACTTTCAGCGTATTCCGTTAATTTGAGCTCCGCGGACAAAAAACAAACCCATTTCCTAATTCTGCCACTCAGTCGGAACGTTGAGGAGCACTTTTCGGATACTCTCGTCTCGTCTCGTCACGACTTCAGGCGGAAAACGAGGGTCAAAATAGCGACGAGAGCCGCCGTTTTTGAAAGAAATCCCACAAATGTTTGTCCTCGTCGTGATCGGTTCGGTTTCAGCTCCGCAAACTTGTCACATTAATCTGACTTCTGTTCATTCGAGTCGACAGAGAAGACCACAGAGAAGAGAACAGAGAAGACCACAGAGAAGACCACAGAGAAGAGAACAGAGAAGACCACAGAGAAGACCACAGAGAAGAGAACAGAGAAGACCACAGAGAAGACCACAGAGAGAGACCAGAGAAGACCACAGAGAAGACCGCAGAGAACACCACAGAGAAGAAGACAGAGAAGAGGACAGAGAAGACCACAGAGAAGACCACAGAGAACATCACAGAGAAGACCAGAGAAGACCACAGAGAACACCACAGAGAAGAGAACAGAGAAGACCACAGAGAAGACCACAGAGAAGAGGACAGAGAAGACCACAGAGAAGAGGATAGAGAAGACCACAGAGAAGACCACAGAGAAGACCAGAGAACACCACAGAGAACACCACAGAGAAGACCAGAGAACACCACAGAGAACACCACAGAGAAGACCAGAGAAGAGAAGACCAGAGAAGACATAGAGAAGACCAGAGAAGACCACAGAGAAGAGAGAAGACCACAGAGAAGAGGACAGAGAGGACCACAGAGAGGACCAAAGAGAAGAGGACAGAGAAGACAGGAGAAACCACAGAGAAGAGGACAGAGAAGACCACATAGAAGAGGACAGAGAAGACCACAGAGAAGAGGACAGAGAAGACCAAAGAGAAGAGGATAGAGAAGACCACAGAAGAGGACAGAGAGGACCACAGAGAGGACCCACAGAGAAGACACAGAGAAGACACAGAAGACCACGGAGAAGACCAGGGAGAAGACCACAGAGAAGAGGAACAGAGAAGACCACAGAAGACCAGAGAAACACAGAGAAGAGAACAGAGAAGAGAAGAGAAAGACAGAGAAGACCAGAGAAGACCAGAGAAGAAGAGAAGACCACAGAAGAGACCAGGGAGAAGACGCACAGAGAAGACAGAGAAGACCAGAGAGACACAGAGAGCCACAGAAGACCACAGAGAAGACAAGAAACCAGGGAGAAGACCACAGAGAGAGGACAGAGAAGACACATAGAAGACAGAGAAGACCACAAGAGAGAGGACAGAGAGACCAGAGAGAGAAGAGAGAAGAGGACAGAGAAGAGGACAGAGAAGACCACGAAGAGACAGACCAGAAGAGGACCACAGAGAAGAGACAGAGAAGACCAGAGAGAAGACAGAGAGACAAAGAAGAAGAGATAGAGAAGACCACAGAGAAAGAGAGAGAAGAGAAGGATAGAGAGACACAGAGAAGAGGAGAGAGACCACAGAGAAGACCACAGAGAAGAGGACAGAGAAGACCACAGAGAAGAGGACAGAGAAGACCACAGAGAAGAGGATAGAGAAGACCAGAGAAGACCAGAGAAGAGGACAGAGAAGACCGCGATGGCAGTGACACCGTAACCGTAAAGCAGGTGTAAACGCCTGTACCTGGGCGGTGCGAGGAGATGCAGGAGAGCAGGGCGTGTCCCTCGTCCACGATGTCGTCTTTGAGAGAACTGTGACTGTCCACGTTCAGCTTGAAACTCTGCGAAGGGGAAAAACCAGGATGAAGCTTTTACAAAAACAGACGAGAAGGTGGAACCCAGAAGAACCGACTGAGCCACGACTGAGACAGAGCTGAAGGTCTGCGATCGCGTTCAGGAGCTGGTATGGCAAAAATAATGGATACATGGAAACTAACGGTGCTAGAACTTGTATGTAAGTGGGAGTTCTGATGGTAAATGACACGTTTGACGGAGATAAACCTGTCGACACAGGACCAGGAGACATTTCGGAGACATTCAGAGAGAGAAACCTGGACTCTAATGGTGTGTTTGAAACGTCCCGAGGCCTAATAAATACATGTATGATAAAAGGACTTCAATAAAACATGGAGAAGAGGGAGGAGGTGGGGAGGAGGGGGAGGAGAGGTAGGAGAGGGAGGAGAAGGAGGAGAAGGAGGGAGAGAGGGGAGGAGGGGGAGGAGGGCATGTTTAGAGCTCGCGACAGTTTTAGAGAGGAGTTTCCAGCTGAGCGACGCCTGACTCCCCTCCTCTCCCCTCCTCCCTCCCTCCTCCTCCCCCTCCTCCCCCTCTCCCTCTCCCCTCCTCCCCCCCTCCTCCCCCTCCTCCCCCTCCTCCTCCCTCCTCCCTCTCCCTCTCCTCCTCTCCTCCCCTCCTCCCCTCCTCCTCTCCTCCCCTCCTCCCTCCCCTCCTCCTCCTCCCTCCTCCTCCCTCTCCCCCTTCTCCCTCTCCTCCCTCTCCTCCTCCTCCTCCTCCCCCTCCTCCCCCTCCTCCCTCCCTCCTCCTCCTTCTCTCCTCCTCTCCTCCTCTCCTCCCCTCCTCCTCTCTCCTCCTCCCTCTCCTCCCCCTCCTCCTCCTCTCCCCCTCCTCCCTCCTCCTTCTCCCTCTCCCCCTCTCCTCCCTCTCCTCCCTCTCCTCTCCCCCTCCTCCTCTCTCCCTCCTCCCTCCTCCCCTCCTCCCTCTCCCTCTCTCCTCTCCTCCTCCCTCCTCCTCCCCTCCTCCCCTCCTCCCCTCTCCTCCCCTCTCCTCCTCCCTCCTCCTCCCTCCCCCTCCCTCCCTCCCCCTCCTCCCTCTCTCCCCTCCCTCTCCCCTCCTCCTCCCTCCTCCCCCTCCTCCCCCTCCCCCTCCTCCCTCTCCTCCCTCTCTCCTCCTCCCTCTCCTCCTCCTCCCTCTCCTCCTCTCCTCCCCCTCTCCTCCTCCCTCCCTCCTCCTCCTCCCCCTCCTCCCCTCTCCTCCCTCTCCCTCCTTCTCCTCCCCCTCCTCCCCCCTCCCCTCTCCTCTTCCCCTCCCTCTCTCTCCCTCTCCTCCCCCCTCCTCTCCTCTCTCCTCCCTCCTCCCCTCTCCTCCCTTCCCTCTCCTCCTTCTCCTCCCTCTCCCCCCTCCTCTCCCTCCTCCCTCCTCCTCCTCTCCTCCTGCCCCTCCTCCCCTCCTCCTCTCTCCTCTCTACCCCCTCTCCTCCTTCTCCTCCCTCTCCTCCCTCTTCCTCCCTCTCCTTCTCCTCCTTCTCCTCCCCTCCTCCTCCTCCTCCCCTCCCCTCCTCCTCCTCCCTCCCCTCTCCTCCCCCTCTTACCAGTCAAACCTTTGCTAAATTAAACTTTACGGTTTGAAAACACGAGCACAGATAAATAAGAGACTCGCACCAGTCGTGATGGACAAAACACCCAAAGAAATGTCCAAAATGTAAAGACCATGCTGCAAAAATAGAGTTCTTTTTTCGTCATGTGTTGAGTCTGGTTAGAGGGAGGAGCCAGGGGCGGAGTTAGTGATAACAGCACCAGGGAGACGTGTGTGTATGTGTTGTGTGTAATGTGTGTAGTGTGTGTGTCACTGCGGATCGATTGAGATGCTGAGTGTTGTTCCTGAGAGTGAGAGAGGCCCAGAGCGACCGACACAACGCTGTCGAGACAAGACGAGGTCACACACTACACACACTACACACTACACTAACGACACTACAATACAAACACTACACACACTACACTACATACACTACAAACACTACACACACTACACACACTAAACTACACACACTACAATACACCAACTACACTACAATACAAACACTACACACACTACCCTACAAACACTACACACACTACACTACAAACACTACACACACTAACCCTACAACACACTACACTACACTACACAAACACTACACTAACACACTACACACTACACACACTACCCTACAAACACTACACACACTACCCTACAAACACTATACTACACTACAAACACCACACTACACTACTCTACACTACACAACACACACTCACACACACTACATGGCACAACAAAATCACAGTGTTCAAATACTATTTTCCTCAGTGTATGTTCTTAGCCATGTTCTAAGTGTATCACTGCCTCCAGAAAGCAGCACTTTAAATGTGCATTATTTACAAAACTCACAACATTCACTTCACACAATCTAGCCTGTTCTAGCCCTGTTCTAACCTGTTCTGCCCTGTTCTAACCCTGTTCTAGCCTGTTCTAGTTCCTGTTCTAGCCCTGTTCTAGCCCTGTTCTAGCCCTGTTTAGCCCTGCCCTGTTCTAACCCCGTTCTAACCCGTTCTAGCCCTGTTCTAGCCCTGTTCTAGCCCTGTTCTAAAAACCCTGTTCTAACCCTGTTCTAGCCTGTTCTAGCCTGTTCTAGCCCTGTTCTAGCCTGTTTCTAACCCTGTTCTAGCCCTGTTCTAACCTGTTTAGCCCTGTTCTAGCCCTGTTCTAGCCCTGTTCTAACCCTGTTCTAGCCCTGTTCTAACCCTGTTCCTAACCCTGTTCTAGCCCTGTTCTTGCCCTGTTCTAGCCCTGTTCTAGCCCTGTTTCTAACCCCGTTCTAACCCGTTCTAGCCCTGTCTAGCCCTGTTCTAGCCTGTTCTAACCCTGTTCTAACCCGCTTCTAACCCGTTCTAACCCCGTTCTAACCCTGTTTTTTAACCTGTTCTAGCCTGTTCTAGCCCTGTTCTAACCTGTTCTAACCCTGTTCTACCCGTTCTAACCCTGTTTTAAACCTGTTCTAGCCCTGTTCTAAACCCTGTTTAAACCTGTTCCAAACCCTGTTCTAACCCTGTTCTAACCTGTTTTAAACCTGTTCTAGCCCTGTTCTAACCTGTTCTAAACTGTTTTAAACCTGTTTAAGCCCTGTTCTAACCTGTTCCAACCCTGTTCCAACCCTGTTCCAACCTGTTCTAACCCTGTTCTAACCCTGTTCTAACCCTGTTCTAACCCCAACCCTGTTCCATACCCTGTTCTAACCTGTTCCTAACGTTTCTAAACCCTGTTCTAACCCTGACCCCGTTCTAACCCCGTTCTAAACTTGTTCTAGCCTGTTCTAAACCTGTTCTAGCCCTGTTCTAACCCTGTTCTAACCCTTTTCTAACCCTGTTCTAACTCTGTTCTAACTCTGTTCTAATCCTGTTCTAATCCTGTTCTAACTCTGTTCTAACCCTGTTCTAACCCCGTTCTAACCCCGTTCTAACTCCGTTCTAACCCTGTTCTAACTCCGTTCTAAGTCCGTTCTAACCCTGTTCTAAGTCCGTTCTAACCCTGTTCTAACTCCGTTCTAAGTCCGTTCTAACCCTGTTCTAACTCCGTTCTAACCCTGTTCTAACCCTGTTCTAACTCCGTTCTAACCCTGTTCTAACTCCGTTCTAACTCCGTTCTAACCCTGTTCTAACTCCGTTCTAACCCCGTTCTAACTCCGTTCTAACCCTGTTCTAACTCCGTTCTAAGTCCGTTCTAACCCCGTTCTAACCCTGTTCTAAGTCCGTTCTAACCCTGTTCTAACTCAGTTCTAACCCCGTTCTAACCCTGTTCTAAGTCCGTTCTAACCCTGTTCTTACCCTGTTCTAACTCCGTTCTAACTCCGTTCTAACCCTGTTCTAACTCCGTTCTAACCCTTCTAACCCTTTAACCCTGTTCTAACACCGTTCTAACCCTGATCCTCGTCACAAACAGTCGTCGTTGCTTATCGTTTTCCACTTGTTTCCTGATGTTTACGAGCTCCTCTTCTCTTCACCACAGTTGTGTGTTGACATTAGCATTAGCGGTTCGGGACAAGCTAGCTTTTGCTTATTTCCCCCACGGTAATTCCCTCTGCCGCCAGTAGGTAGCGGCATTATTTGGAATGACAAGAACGACACAGAACAGGCAGAAGTCGTGTCCTTAGAACGCAGAGCAGAAGCGGTGGAAACTTTTTGTGGCGGCTCCGGCAGTTTTAATGAATGTCCCGCCGGTGTTTACCCGGACGTGCGCCTGACGCCGACTTCGGAAATAAATCCACAGACATGGAAATCATAACAAAGACGACCAAGACAATTAGAAACGAAAATTAAACCAGGAATCAATTATGTTCAAGGATTTCATTCCAGAGTTTCACCGAGGCAAACGGAGATCAAAACCACGCCGTTCTTTTATCGCTCTCCTCCCCCTCCCCTCCTTCTCCTCCCTCTCCCCTCCTTCTCCCTCCCTCTCCCTTTGCCCTCTCTCCACCCCCTCGTACTTCTCCTCTCTCTTCATCTCCTCCATCCCTCTTCCTCCCTCCCTCTCTCTCCTTCTTCCTCCCTGTCCTCCCTCCCTCTTACTCTCTCCACTCCCTCCTCCTCCCTCTTCCTCCCCTCCCTCTCCTCTCCTCTCCCTCCCTCTCCCGCCCCTCTCCCCCCTCCCTCTCCCTCTCCCTCCCCTCCTCATCCCCCTCTTCCTCCCTCCTCTCCTCCCTCTCCCCCCTCTCTCCCCCTTCCCTCTCCCTCTCCTCCCTCTCTCCTCTCCCATCTCCTCTCCTCTCCCTCCCTCTCTCCCCCTCCTCTCCCCCCTCCTGTCTCCTCTTTATCGTGTGTGATTGATGGGCGTCTCCCTTTCTCCCTTATCGATCTGCTCTGTCCAATATTTTACGGCGGTGCAAAGCGGTTTTGAAATACAGCCGTTTGGTGGATATCGGCGGACGATCTCCTCCCTCTAATTCTCCGCCGTGTTTTTGATAGTATCATTTTATGTTTATTAGCCGCGACTCGGCTCAGAAGCTTATCTGGCCCTGTAAAAATTACTCAAATGCACGCCGAGATTTCTGGTAATTTATGAAAGTCGGCAAAGCGGTAATCATTCCGGAAAAGCGCGAGCGGTGCGCTGTATTTTGGATAATGTTGATGAATGATGCGTTTTGTGGCGTCGTAAAAACGCGATACGGACAACATAATGCAGTTCTCAAAGTGATTTTTATTGGTTATCTGTAAATGTAAAAGACACGCGGACAAGCACCGGGACGCATTTATTAAACGGCGGAAGGAGAGGAGGAGGCGGAGGGAGAGGTGGAGGCGGAGGATGAGGAGGAGGAAGAGGAGGAGGTGGAGGGAGAGGAGGAGGAGTGTAGTGACGCGATCAGCTCCGCCTCCTCTGAAGACAGACTGTTACATCAGGCCCACGTTAGCATGTTTAGCTTATTAGCCATTGGCCTTAAAGCTAATGGGTTTCAGTCACATGACTTATTCGTTGTCGTCGCCATTTTGAGGACGTCACACAGAAACAATTGTCGCTGATCTTCGCTGTCAGACAGTGAAAAGTGTCCTTCTCTACAACGCCCTCTGCTCCCGGACACGCCTCTGCCGGACACGCCCTCTGCCCGGACACACCCTCTGCCCCGGACACACCCTCTGCCCCGGACCACGCCCCAAGCTTTCAAGCGCACAGTCTTTGTGTCCTGATCCTAAAATATAACCCCGGACAGTTGGAAATGAGGGCTCCTTAAAACTGTCTGTAGTAGGCCAATGTTATTTAGCATAGGCACTAGCATTAGCATTAGCTGCTAAAGCCCCTGAAACAAACAGCCTCAGTCTGGAGTGATCTCTGTAAAATCCACTGGTCCCTCCAGACCACAGGAGCTCGATTGTGGACAAACGGGGTCTTTGGGGTCGTGACAGAAGAGGAAGAATCCTTTTCAGACTTTTTGTTGTGAATGTCTAAAGACTATTTAAAAACATATTCTTTTTGTTCTGTTTCTGCTCAAACGAAGCTCCTCTCTGTTCAGAACGGCTCGTTATGTGTTTGTTTGTGTCGACTGTTTGGTTGTTCCCTAATTGCCCCTGGTGGGATTAACCAAGTTGTCTGAATTGTAATCGTAATTTCAAATCTATAATGTCCGCTCCGCGGACGCGAGCGCTCCTCTGCATCTCACGCAGACTCACTCCACGTCCTCCTCTAACCTTGGGACTAATATCAAACGTATAAAAATGTCGCGAACAAACGATCGATCCTGAACACCACGCGACAAGACGACACAATCTGTCATTTTCTGTGAACGACTAAAGGCAAAAGACCTTATGTGAAAATGAAACTGTTGTGTGGGTCCACTCCTATTGTCACCGTTAGCAACGCAGCATGTTGTTCACCGTTAGCATCGCAGCATGTTGTCACCGTTAGCGTCGCAGCATGTTGTCACCGTTAGCGTCGCAGCATGTTGTCCACCGTTAGCGTCGCAGCATGTTGTCACCGTTAGCGTCGCAAGCATGTTGTCACCGTTGCTGTCGCAGCATGTTGTCACCGTTAGCGTCGCAGCATGTTGTCACTGTTAGCGTCGCAGCATGTTGTCAGTTAGCGTCGCAGCATGTTGTCACCGTTAGCGTCGGAGCATGTTGTCACCGTTAGCATCGCAGCATGTTGTCACTGTTGTCACTGTTAGCACGCAGCATGTTGCCGAGCCAGCATGTTACCGTTTAGCGTCGTAGCATGTTGTCACCATGCGTAGCATGTTGTCACCGTATGCGTCGCAGCATGTTTTGATGTTAGCGTCGCAGCATGTTGTCACAGTTAGCGTCGTAGCATGTTGTCACCGTTAGCGTCATAGCATGTCACCTTTAGCGTCGTAACATATTGTCAACGTTAGCGTCGTAACATATTGTCAACCGTTAGCGTCGTAGCATATTGTCACGTTAGCATCGTAGCATATTGTCACCGTTAGCGTCGCAGCATGTTGTCACCGTTAGCGTCGTAAACATATTGTTACCGTTAGCGTCGTAGCATATTGTCACCGTTAGCGTCGCAGCATGTTGTCACCGTTAGTGTCGCAGCATGTTGTCACTGTTAGCGCGTTAGCTGTGGGTAATGGCATTCAAAGGCCCTGCGTCGCCCACATCACGGCCCGATCGATAAACACTTTGACTGGGCTCCGTCTGCGCCTCCAAGAGGGGTCCCACGAGGGGGCATTTACACAAACAACAAGAAGGGTTAGTCCTGGTTTTAGTCGTGGTTTACGCCTAGTTTAGACCTGGTTTAGTCCTGGTTTAGCCCTGGTTTAGCCCTGGTTTAGCCCTGTTTAGTCCTGGTTTAGCCCTAGTTTAGACCTGGTTTAGTCCTGGTTTACTCCTGGTTTTAGCCCTGGTTTAGCCTGGTTTAGCCTGGTTTAGCCGTGTTTAGCCTCGGTTTTAGTCCTGAGTTTAGTCCTGGTTTAGTCCTGGTTCAGCCTAGTTTTATCCTGGTTTAGCCCTAGTTTAGTCCTGGTTCAGTTCTCGGTTTAGTCCTGGTTTAGTCCCTGGTTTCAGCCCTAGTTTAGTCCTGGTTAATAGTCGCTGGTTCAGCCCTAGTTTTAGTCCTGGTTTAAGTCCTGGTTTAGTCCTGGTTCAGCCCTAGTTTAGTCCCTGGTTTAGTCCCTGGTTTAGTCCTGGTTCAGCCCTAGTTTAGTCACTGGTTCAGCCCTGGTTTAGTCCTGGTTTTAGGCCTAGTTTAGTCCTGGTTCAGTCTCGGTTTAGTCCTGGTTTAGTCCTGGTTTAGGTCCTGGTTCAGCCTAGTTTAGTCCTGGTTTAGCCCTAGTTTTGTCCTGGTTTAGCCCTAGTTTAGCTCCTGGTTCAGTCCTGGTTCAGTCTCGTTTAGTCCTTGTGTTAGGTCCTGGTTTAGGCCCTAGTTTAGTCCTGGTTTAGTCCTGGTTTAGTCCTGTTCAGCCCTAGTTTAGTCCTGGTTTAGCCCTAGTTTAGTCCTGGTTAGCCCTAGTTTAGCCTGGTTAGTCTGGTTAGATCTCGGTTTTAGTCCTGGTTTAGTCTGGTTTAGCCCTAGTTTAGACCTGGTTTAGTCCTGGTTTAGCTGGTTTAGCCCCTGGTTTAGTTGGCCTGGTTTAGTCCTGGTTTAGCGCTTGCTGTTCCTGGTTTAGTCCTGTTTAGCCTGGCTGGTTTCCTGGTTCAGCTTTAGCCTCCTTGGGTTAGTCCTAGTCCTGGTTAGTAGTACCGTCCTGTTCGTTCAGTCTCGGTTTAGTCCTGTTTAGTCTGGTTCAGCCTAGTTTAGTCCATGGTTTAGTCCTGGTTCATAGCCCTAGTTTAGTCCTGGTTTAGTTCCTGGTTTAGTCCTGGTTTCAGCCCTAGTTTAGTCCTGGGTTTAGTCCTGGTTTAGTCCTGGTTCAGCCTAGTTTAGTCCTGGTCCAGCCCTGGTTTAGTCCTGGTTTAGCCCTAGTTTAGTCCTGGTTCAGTCTCGGTTTAGTCCTGGTTTAGTCCTGGTTTAGTCCTGGTTCAGCCCTAGTTTAGTCCTGTTTAGCCCTAGTTTAGTCCTGGTTTAGCCCTAGTTTAGTTAGTCCTGGTTCAGTCCTGGTTCAGTCTCGGTTTAGTCCTGGTTTAGTCCTGGTTTAGCCCTAGTTTAGTCCTGGTTTAGTCCCTGGTTTAGTCTGGTTCAGTCCTCTCTCACAGGAGCAGCTGGACTCTGGCCTGAGGCTGACTGTGGAGAGAGCGACAATAAAGAGACAAGAGCAACGACACAGACCTGAGACAAAGGACTCAATACACTGAATCTCTTTTCCTCCTCTGCTCCTGCTCTCCTCCTCTCGCTCCTCCTCCTCCTCTTCCCTCTCTCCCTCCTCTTGCTCCTCTTCCTCCTCTTGCTCCTGCTCCTGCTCCTGCTCCTGCTCCTCTCGCTCCTCCTCCTCTCTCGCTCCTCCTCCTCCTCCCCTCCTCTCCTCTCTCTTCGCTCCTCTCCCTCCTCTTCCTCCTCTCGCTCCTCCTCCTCCCTCTCCCTCCTCTCCCTCCTCTTGCTCCTCTTCCTCCTCTTGCTCCTCTGCTCCTGCTCCTGCTCCTGCTCCTCTCGCTCCTCCTCCTCCTCTGCTCCTCCTCCTCCTCCCTCCTCTCCCTCCTCTCCCTCCTCTCCCTCCTCTTCCTCCTCTGCTTCTCAGTAGTAACGCAGGAGTAGTAAAAGTCGTACTAACACTAGGAGCAGCAAGAAACACACTTTCTTTCTCAAACATTATTAATCCGCTCTCGGCGCCACCTGCTGCTCCATTCTCCACACTGCGTCGCTAATGGCACTGTGACTATCTCTCCTCTCCTCAAACGCACACAGCGCTCGCTCGCCCAAACCGGCGGCGGCGGCGGAGCTTCAAAGTCCAGCTCAGGGATGCCTTTTCATCCTGTGGCCCCGCTCGCGCTTTTTTAACGAGACGAGCCAATAATACACATTCTAATTGAAAGCTAACCGCGGCTAACGCTACTGTCGGCTCCTGGCAACGGCACCAAAGAGACGCGACATGTGTAAACAACCACGCGAGCAAATAAACAACAGGGGGGGGCGGGGCTAGGCTTCATGTATGGGATTGTCCAGGTAAAGTCACTACTAACCAACCGCCACAAGAAACAGGTTCTGAGTTTAGTTCCAGAACGATTAGGATTATTAAAATACAGCTCGTTATGATTAGTTGATTAATCGTTGCGTCCCTAAACCCAGGATCTGGTTTGTCCTGGTTTAAGTCAAGGTTCAGACCTGGTTCAGACCTGGTTCAGCCTGGTTCAGACCTGGTTAGACCTGGTTCAGAGCTGGCTCAGACTGGTTCAGACCTGGCTCAGCTGGCTCAGACCTGGCTCAGACTGGTTCAGACCTGGCTCAGACCTGGCTCAGACCTGGCTCAGACCTGGCTCAGACTGGTTCAGCCGTGGTTCAGACCTGTTCAGACCTGGTTCAGTCTGGTCAGACCTGGTCAGACCTGGTTCAGACCTGGTTCAGACCTCCTGGTTCAGACCTGGCTCAGACCTGGCTCAGACCTGGCTTCAAGACCTGGTCAGACCTGGCTCAGACCTGGCTCAGACCTGGTCAGCCTGGTTCGACCTGGTTCAGGCCTGGTTCAGTCCTGGTTCAGACCTGGCTCAGACCTGGTTCAGACCTGGTTCAGTCCTGGTTTCAGACCTCGCTCGCAGACGGTTCAGACCTGGTTCAGACCTGCTTCAGACCTGGTTCAAGTCCTGGTTCAGACCTGGCTCAGACCTTGCTCAGACCTGGTTCAGACCTGGCTCAGCACCTGGTTCAGACCTGGTTCAGTCCTGGTTCAGTCCCTGGTTCAGACCTGGCTCAGACCTGGTTCAAGACCTGGTTCAGTCAGACCTGGTTTCAGACCGTTAGACCTGGTTCACGTCGTCCTGGTTCAGTCCTGGTATCATGGACCTGGCTCAGACTGGTTAGCCTGGTCAGACCTGGTTCAGACCTGTTCAGTCCTGGTTCAGTCCTGGTTCAGACCTGGCTCAGACCTGGTTCAGACCTGGTTCAGACCTGGTTCAGACCTGGTTCGGGGCAGAATAGCTGATTTGGAGCGTCCTCCAGGAGCATGTAAATATATGTAAAACAGTGTGGGCCGATCGCTGTTGCATTTGTTTGCATTTTCTATGTAATACACATCATTCCTCACTCGTCATCCTTCACTCGTTTCCTTCACTCGTTTCTTCCCGTCGTTTCTTCAATCGTCTCCTACTCGTTTCTTCCCTCGTTTCCTCCACTCGTTTCCTACTCGTTTCTTCCCTCGTTTCCTTCTCGTTTCCTCCACCGTTTCTCCACTCGTTTCCTTCACTGGTCTCCTTCACTCGTTTCCTTCACTCGTTTCCTTCTCGTTTCCTCCCCTCGTTTCCTTCACTCGTCTCCTTCACTCGTCTCCTTACCCTCGTTTCCTCCACTCGTCTCCTTCCCTCGTCTCCTCCCCTCGTCTCTTCCCTCGTTCCTCCCTCGTTTCCTCCACTTGTTTCCTTCCCTCGTGTCCTCAACTCGTTTCCTAGCTCGTTATCCCTTCCCTGGTGTCCTCACTCGTTTTCCTTCACTCTGGTGTCCTTCACCTTCTCAAGTGTGTCCTCACTCGTTTCCTCACTCGTGTTGGCTTCTCTCGTGTTCCTCACGTCATTTCCTTCTGCGTCGGTCCTGTCACCGCGTTTTCTCACTCGTTTCCTTCCCGTGTCCTCACTCACTCGTTTCCTTCCCTTCGTGTCCTCACTCGTTTCCTCACTCGTTTCCTTCCCTGGTGGTCCTCACTCGTTTCCTCACTCGTTTTCCTTCTCTCGTGTCCTCACTCGTTTCCTTCTCTCGCGTGTCCTCACTCGTTTCCTCACTCGGTTTCCTTCCTGGTGTCCTCACTCGTTTCCTCACTCGTCTTCCTTCCCTGGTGTCCCTCACTCGTTTCCTCACTCGTTGCTTCTCTCGTGTCCTCACTCATTCCTTCTCTCGTGTCCTCACTCGTTTTCTTTCTCGTTTCCTCCACTGTGTTTCCTTCCCTCGTGTCCTCACTCGTTTCCTTCCCTGGTGTCCTCACTCGTTTCCTCACTCGTTTGCTTCTCTCGTGTCCTCACTCATTTCCTTCTCTCGTGTCCTCACTCGTTTTCTCACTCGTTTCCTTCCCTCGTGTCCTCACTCGTTTCCTTCCCTCGTGTCCTCACTCGTTGTAAACACAGTTTCATTTGGAGAATGTAAAACCGCTCTCCGTTATATTCAAACAGTTTTATATTTATGTTGACACGGTTCAGAAAGAACGGCCTACAAGGAAAATACTGTTACTCATTCTGATGGAGTATTTTAGTTCTTGTTCAGTCCTGGTTCAGTCTAGTTTAGTCCTGATTTAGTCCTAATTTTGACCTGATTGAGACTTGTTTTAGACCCGCTTCAGTCCTGGTCTAGTCCTGTTTTAGTCCTGTTTCAGTCCCGCTTCAGCCCCTCGTTTACCAGGTGCGTGGACACGTAGGCCTTGAGGCTCTCCAGGTCCTGTCTGGGCTGGGTCCAGTTTTCGGTGCTGTCCAGAGACTCCTGGAGCCACGAGATGAAACCGTCCAACTTCTGCACCAGCGACTGCAAAAAGACCACCACAAACATCCCATCAGAGCGGTAAAAAGACCACCACAAACATCCCATCAGAGCGGTAAAAAGACCACCACAAACATCCCATCAGAGCGGCGGTAAAACACAGCATATTCACTCGTGTCACATTTATTATCTACAAAACGGTGGAAGAATGGGATAAACATGTCAATAAAACGTTTCAAACAGAGGGACAAAGTGCAGAAAGCGACGCCGTTTCATCAATTCTGGCTGAAACTGTGTAAGACGAGCGGCCATCTTGGGTAAATGTATTAAAAGAAAATTAAAAGTAAAAAGGCGCGAGCAAATAGGCAAGGAGAGAATGAGATGAGAAAATGAATAAATGTATAAATATTTTAATAGAAAACGACAGTAGAAACAGTCACGTCTGCGAATGGAGAACTACTGCCATCTAGTGTTGGATACGGTCATAACGGTCCCTTAAAGTCACTCGGAATTTAAACACACGTTCTATTTTATATTGTGGGAAAAGCCATCGACTCCCAGACAGGAAACTGAGACCCATGAACACGTTAAAGGAGGGAGTGTTTTGGACCTGGTTTAATCCCGGTTTAGACCCGGTTTAGGCCTGGTTTAGGCCTGGTTTAGGCCCAGTTTAGGCCCAGTTTAGGCCCGGTTTAGGCCCAGTTTAGGCCCAGTTTTAGGCCCGGTTTAGGCCTGGTTTGGACCTGGTTTGGATTCTTCTGACTCTGAGTCCCCTGGTGTCATAATCACATGGATCTGTGTTTGCGCTGGACTGTGGAGTCTCTGTGAGCGCCGGCTTCAGCAGGAGGTGATTAAGACGTAGGAAGTTGTTTGTTTTGAGGTGAAACGCTGCAGGCTCTGAAGCTCAGAGGTCAGAGGTTACAGCGTCCGACAGCGACCCCACAGTGAACCCATAGTGAACCGGCTCCAAACAAGACATTTACATGAAACGAGAGTGTGAGGGGAGACAGGGGAGAGAGAAGGGAGAAGGGAGAAGGGAGAGAGGGAGAGCGGGAGAGAGGGAGGGGAGAGAGGAGAGAGGGAGAGAGCGGGAGAGAGGGAGGGGAGAGAGGGAGAGAGGGAGGGGAGAGAGGGGAGAGAGAAGGGAGAAGGGAGAGAGGGAGGGGAGAGAGGGGAGGAGAGAGGGGAGAGGAGAGAGGGGAGAGAGAGGGGAGAGAGGAGAGAGCGGGAGAGAGAGGGAGGGGAGAGAGGGAGAGAGGGAGGGGAGAGAGGGGAGAGAGAAGGGGAGAGGGAGAGAGGGAGGGGAGAGAGGGGAGAGAGAGGGAGAGGAGAGAGAGGGGAGAGAGAGGGGAGAGAGGGGGAGAGAGGGAGAGAGGGAGGGGAGAGAGGGAGAGAGGGAGGGAGAGAGGGGAGAGAGAAGGGAGAAGGGAGAGAGGAGGGGAGAGAGGGGAGAGAGAGGGAGAGAGGAGAGAGGGGAGAGAGGGGAGAGAGGGGAGAGAGAGGGGAGAGAGAGGGAGAGAGGGAGAGAGGAGAGAGGGGAGAGAGAGGGAGAGAGGGAGAGAGGGAGGGGAGAGAGGAGGAGGAGAGAGAGGGGAGAGGAGAGAGGGGAGAGAGGGGAGAGGGGAGAGGGAGAGAGAGGGGGAGAGAGAGAGGGGAGAGAGAGAGGGGGAGAGAGAGGGAGAGAGGGAGAGA
>BJKM01000690.1:255444-365052 GCA_015082035.1 Chaenogobius annularis | reverse complement strand
TTAGCCTCGTTTAGCTCTGGTTTAGCCCTGGTTCAGCCTTAGTTTAGCCTCTTTTAGCCTTGGTTTAGCTCTGGTTTAGCCCTGGTTTAGCCTCATTTAGCTCTGGTTTAGCCCTGATTTAGCCTTAGGTTAGTCTCGTTTAGCTCTGGTTTAGCCCTGGTTAGGCCTCGGTTAAGCTATGGTTTAGCCCTGGTTTAGCCTCATTTAGCTCTGGTTTAGCCCTGGTTTAGCCTCGTTTAGCTCTGGTTTAGCCCTGGTTTAGCCTCGTTCAGCTCTGGTTTAGCCCTAGTTTAGCCCTGGTTTAGCCTCGTTTAGCCCTGGTTTAGCCCTGTGGCCGCTCTGAATATCTCTTCAGTATCTCTCCTTCCTTCTTCTCTGCTGCTCTTTCCTCTTTCTCGTCCTTTTCGCTCCGCTGCACAGAACGTCTCCTTCACTTCCTCATTCCGGAGCGGCTCGTCTATCGCTATGACGACTCGCGCTAATTAAGCAGCTAATCGCTAATTACAGGCACGCGGCGTGTCATTTACAAAAGGTGCAGGATTGAGAGCGTCGTTGGCCTCGATGAGCTACTTCTGTTTCGACGTCTTCGTTTGCAACGCGCGCATTCAATATTCTGGCATTTACAAATCTGTTTACGGATGTCGATTTAGACTGCGGCAAACTGTCACGAGGAGCCGGGATTTATGGCACCGCAAGAACTTCCACAACTTTGGCCATTGTAGTCCGGTGAAATCATGGAAATAAGTCCGGTGAAATCACAGAAATAAGTCCGGTGAAATCACAGAAATAAGTCCGGTGAAATCATGGAAATAAGTCCGGTGAAATCATGGAAATAAGTCCGGTGAAATCACAGAAATAAGTCCGGTGAAATCACAGAAATAAGTCCGGTGAAATCACAGAAATAAGTCCGGTGAAATCATGGAAATAAGTCCGGTGAAATCAAGGAAATAAGTCCGGTGAAATCACGGAAATAAGTCCGGTGAAATCATGGAAATAAGTCCGGTGAAATCATGGAAATAAGTCCGGTGAAATCAGTGTGTCACTCCTCGGCCTGTCACTCCTGTTGTGTGTCACTCCCGCGCGCATCACTCCCGCGTGTGTCACTCCCGCGTGTGTCACTCCTGCGCGTCACTCCTGCGCGTCACTCCTGCGTGTCACTAACGCGTGTCACTAATGCGTGTGTCACTCCTACGCGTGTCACTCCTACGCGTGTCACTAATGCGTGATGCGTGTGTCACTCCTCGCGTCACTCCTGCGTGCACTCCTGCGGTCACTCTGCGTGTCACTCCTTGCGTGTCACCTAACGTGTGTACTCCTGTGTGTTCATATTCCTGTTCACTCCTGCGTGTCACTCCTGCGTGTTCACTCCGCGTGTCACTCCTGCGTCACTCCTGCGTGTCACTAATGTGTGTGTCATCCTGTGTGTGTCACTCCGTTGTCATCCTGTGTCACTCCTGGTTCACTATGCGTGTGTCACTCCTACGCGTGTCACTACGCGTGTCACGTCCTCACGTGTCACTCCTGCGTGTCACTCCTGCGTGTCACTCCTACGTGTCACTCCTGCGTGTCACTGCGTGTCACTCCTGCGTGTTACTCCTGCGTGTCACTCCTGCGTGTCACTAATGCGTGTCACTCCTGTGTGTCACTAATGCGTGTCACATGACAGCACAATAAGATTGGGTCACACTGCTGTAAAGGAACAGGACAAATCATAAGAACAAACTTGGACTGAGCGATACTGCCCCCTACAGATGATGTGTACACAGAAATACTTTGTTACACAAAAAAATAATTCAGTCTAAATTAGGGCGGGGCATTTAATCTAATTTGAATGAGGACAAGATTCAGACATGTCTTATGGTTAATGCAGATGAATCATAAATGTGGTTTAGTCCTTCAGACCTGATTTAGGGTTCACACTTGTCCACACAATTTGGTCCTGTTCAAGTCCTGGTTTAGACCTGGTTTAGAGCCGATATAATCCCGCTCTAGTCCTCACTCATCCATCATCCCCCTTCACTCTCACTTAGCTCAAATTGACTCGTCTCCAGCTGTAATAATCCTGTGACAGTCGTAATGGTGACCTCATCTTCTGCTCTGATTCTGAACCAAACCAAACGATCCGGGGCCAATCTTTGCGGCGATAATTAAAGATGGCCGCCTGTCCCCTCCGCATTGGCATTTGCTTGTATTGAATATGACAGATATGAGCGATTAGTGGAGCGCGACGCCTGATCAATAAAGTTTCTGTCGATCAAATGTGACCTTTCGCAGCGAGAGGTGATAGATTAGAGGAGGAGGAGGAGAGCGCCGCGACCCCATACATCACCCAGACGAGAGCGGACGAGACGAGCCAGACAATATGGAAGGACGGGCCAATGAGAGAGCAGAGATTAAAGGCCCGTCATCCATTATTCAGTGTTTTTAAACTACTTTAGCTTTGGTACGTCCTGGAGTACAACTCCTATATCAGACAGACTGTGACCAGACCCAGAGACCAGACCCAGAGACCAGACCCAGAGACCAGACCCAGAGACCAGACCCAGAGACCAGACCCAGAGACCAGACCCAGAGACCAGACCCAGAGACCAGACCCAGAGAGCCAGAAGACCAAGACAGAAGGGACAGCGAGGACCCAGAGACCAGACCCCAAGAGAGACCCGAGACCAGGACCGCAGAACCCGGAGACCAAAACCCAAGAACAGGACCCAGAGACCAGACCCAGAGACCAGACCCGAGACCAGACCCAAGAGACCAGACCAGAGACCAGCCAGACCAGACCCAGAGACCAGACCCGGAGACCAGACCCAGAGACCAGACCCAGAGACCAGACCCCAGAGACCAGACCCAAGATACTAACCCAGAGGGACTAAAACCAAGACTAAACCAGAGACTTAAACCAAGACCAAACCCAGAGACTAAACCTGCGACTTACAAACCATGACCAAGTGTGACTTTGGGTTAAACTGGGATTCAAGCTATTCAACGTAAATAATGTTTTTGTTGAGCCCAGTGTGTTTACATATCTATTAAGATCAGTATTTATTGATATTTAATAAGAAACAGGTTTTAAAAGGACTGAACATGATAAAACGAACATTGAATTTCTGAGTGAAGCTTTTGTGTACCGACCCACGGCAAATCGCTACGCTACTAATGAAGCCAATTTGAACCCCAGAAATCACGCGAAACAAGTTTTCCAGGTGAAAATCATGCGAAATATAAGTCTAATGAAATCATAGAAATAAGTCTGCGTGAAACCATAGAAATAAGTCTAATGAAATCATAGAAATAAGTCTAATGAAATTCATAGAATAAGTCAGTTTATGAAATCATAGAAATAAGTCAGGTGAAATCATAGAAATAAGTCTAAGAAATCATAGAAATACAGTCAGGTGAAATCAAATGAGAAATAAGTCTAAATAAATATAGAAATAAGTCAGGTGAAAATAAGAAATTAAGTCTAATGGAAATCATAGAAATAATCAGTGAAATCATAGAAATAAGTCTAATGACAATCATAGAGAAATAAGTCTGCGTGAAAACCAAAATCTATGAAATCATAGGTCTAAGTGAAATCATAGAAAATAGCAGGTTTGAAATCATAGAAATAAGTCTAATGGAATCATTAGAAATAAGTCAGGAATGAATAGTAGAATATCATAGAAACTAAAGTCTAATGAAAATCATAGAAATAAGTCTGGTGAAACCATAGAAATAAGTCCTAATGAAATCATTAGAAATAAGTCAGGCTGAAATCATAGAAAATAAGTCAAATGAAATCATAGAAACTAATCAGTTGAAATCTATAGAAATAAGTCAGGGTGAATCATTAGAAATAAGTCTAATGAAATCATAAAATAAGTCACGGCTGTGAAATCATGAGAAATAGTCTAATGAACATCATGGAAACTAAGTCAGGTGAAATCATGAAATAAGTCAGTGAAATATAGAAATTAAGTCAGTGAAATCATAGAAATAAGTGCTAATGAAATCATTAGAAATCCAAGCAGTGTGAAATCATAGAAAATAAAGTCAGGTGAAATCATAGAAATAAGTCTAATGAAATCATCTAAAATAAGTTCTGGTTGAAACACATAGAAATGAAGTCTTAATGAAAAATCGATAGAATAAGTCAGATGAAATTCATAGAAATAAGTCCAAATGAAATCATAAAAGTAAGTTCCAGGTGAAATAAATCTAGAAATAAAGTCAGGTGAAATCATAGAAACTAAATCTAATGAAATCTAGAAAAAAGTCAGGTGAAATCATAGAAATAAGTCTAATGAAATCAGGAAATAAGTTAGGTGAAATCATAGAGAAATAGTCAGAGTGAAATCATAGAAATAAGTCAGGTGAAAATCATAGAATATACAGTCTAATGAATATAGAAATAAGTCTGGTGGAAACCATAGATAAGTCTAAGAATCTAAAAATGGAAATCATAGAAATAAGTCAGGTGAAATCATAGAAATAAAGTCAGTAAATCATAGAAATATCTAATGAAATCATAGAAATAAGTCTGGTGAAACCATAGAAATAAGTCTAATGAAATCATAGAAATAAGTCAGGTGAAATCATAGAAATAAGTCTAATGAAATCATAGAAATAAGTCTAATGAAATCATAGAAATAAGTCTGGTGAAACCATAGAAATAAGTCTAATGAAATCATAGAAATAAGTCTAATGAAAATATAGAAATAAGTCTGGTGAAATCATGGAAATAAGTCATGTGAAATCATAGAAATAAGTCTGGTGAAACCATAGAAATAAGTCTAATGAAATCATAGAAATAAGTCTGGTGAAACCATAGAAATAAGTCTGGTGAAATCATGACGCGATTCTGATCCCATACTCGTTTGGGAATAAAACATTTCCATGGGATGTGGGCGTGTTTTGCCGGTACCTCCATCCGGCTCCAGACTCGCGGGTCTTGGTCGGGGCTCTGAATGTCCTGCAGTAGTTTTTGGACCAGCGCGCTTCTCCCTGCTCTGTCTGTTGGTGGCGCTGTCACACCTTTGTCCACTGTGCCCGCCTCCTCCTCTGAATGCAGCTCACTCATTCGTCCAGACTCCAGGCTGTCGTCCAATGAGGGAGCGGCGTCGCTGGAGGAGGAGGGGCTAAAGCGACAGGGGAGGAGCCGACGCCTGAACGAGAACTGGAAGAAACGAGGCATAGAAATGTGTCTTCAGAACAGAAGCGGTCAGAGTTCAGAGGTCACAGAGCAGGGCGGGACCCTTGCTGGTTTGTCAAACGTGGGTAAACAAGCCCAAAAGACCAGCACGCACACATTTGAATGAGGCTAAAACATGAAATAACATGCTACGTGCTCGCCGTCGTCACAGAAACGAGGTTGTTCATGCTAAATGACACAATTAAAAACAGTAAACATGAATGGACAGTCACGGGCCTTAGCTCCGCCCCTCCACATGGTTTCGGAGCAGGTTGTGTCGTCACCTGCTGGTTCGGCGGAGGAGAAGGGTCCTCGCTCTCCTCCACGCTGCTCCCAGACTCCGCTCCGGTCTCCAGCGTCTCCCAGTCCGAGTTCGGGTCCTGGTTCAGGTCCTGGTTCGGGTCCTGGTTCAGGTCCTGGTTGAGTTCCGTCAGGTCCCAGTCGTCCACGTCCTGCAAAGCCTCGTGGGAAGGATCACACCTCCTCGAGTCCTGACGCGCCAAACACAAAACAGGACATGAATGGACGGCACGTGGACGTTCTGATTGGGTTTGGTCTTCGTGGTACTGACCAGAGCCACGGACTTGGCCAGAGACTCCAGGTTCATGGTGAGCATCTCGGTTTTCCGCAGCTGAGCCGGAAGAGCCAGGAACTCCTCAGAGCCGAACCAGTGCTGCCGCTGCGGGCCGAGCTGAGAGGAACCGTGGACCTGAGGGACGGACCAGGAGGAACCGTGGACCTGAGGGACGGACCAGGAGGAACCGTGGACCTGAGGGACGGACCAGGAGGAACCGTGAACAAACGACAAACAGGAACTAAGATGACAGGAGCGAACTGAACCGTAGTGTTTGTGCCGACGTCTCCGAACAGAATTAGGCTGTTCCTAAAACTGAACTAGTACTGCACAAGAACTAAACCAGGACTAAAGCAGGACTAAATCAGGACTCAAGCAGGACTAAACCAGGACTAAAGCAGGACTAAATCAGGACTCAAGCAGGTCTAAAGCAGGTCTAAAGCAGGTCTAAAGCAGGACTAAAGCAGGTCTAAAGCAGGTCTAAAGCAGGTCTAGTTCTAAATCAACTGATCTCAAAAGATTTTGTTCCAGTGTGAACAGAACAGTTGGGCCAGATTAAAACTGCTGCTATAAAACCGGCGGTATTGAAGCGGCTCCTGTGGCTTTTCCTCCCCACTTTCCCCCCTTCTCTCTCCCCTTTCCTCCCCCTTCCTCCCCCCCTTTCCCCCTACTCCTCCCCTTTCTCCCCCCTTTCCCACTCCCTCGCATGCCTCAAACTGATGCTGACTCTTGTACTACCTGATTAGACCCTCACGCTCGAAGCATAGCTAGGGGACGGTCTGGACTCCTCTCAGACGCCTCCAAGGTCTTGAGGACGTTACTGTGACGGCCCGTTGTGGATGAGGGCAGAGAGGACTCCGACTCCCCCGCTGTCTCCCTGGTGGGAGAACAGCCTACGTCGTCGGGTGAGCCGGTGTGAGACCCCCGTGCAGCCGGAGGGATTCTGGAGGTGAGAGTGGGACTAATCATACGTGAAGAGTCGGAACACCTGAGGATTCTAAAACGTGGTATCTCATGAAGACTGTGAGAACATCTACATTTACAAATGAAGTCCATTAATCATGGAAACCTGCCATTTTTCATTCCGAGATTAACCATATACCTTAGTATGACAAAAGTCCGTGACAGTGTCATCTATTACGGATGAATGAGATCAAAATGACCAAACTACTTTATTATTTATAGTCAAACTGCATTCAACACCAGGTCGAAACCAGGACAAACACCCTAAACCAGGAACTAACACCGCCTGAACCAGGACAAAACACCCAAACCAGGACTAAACCGCCTAACCAGGGACAATACACCCTAAACCAGGACAAAAAACACCTTAAACGCAGGACGAAAACCGCCTAAACCAGGGACAAAAACACCGCCTTAAACCAAAG
The DNA here is from genome assembly GCA_015082035.1 of Chaenogobius annularis. Lineage (NCBI taxonomy): Eukaryota > Metazoa > Chordata > Actinopteri > Gobiiformes > Gobiidae > Chaenogobius > Chaenogobius annularis. Next base: position 357,917 of record BJKM01000690.1, on the reverse strand, counting down.
ACGAAAAACCCGCCTAAACCAGACAAAAAACACCCTAAAACCACGACTTAAACCGCCTGAAACCAGGACAAAACACCCTAAAACCAGGACTAAACCGCCTGAACCAGGAAAAAAAACACCCTAAACCAGACCTAAACCGCCTAAACCAGGAAAAAAACACCCTAAACCAACAAAAACACCCTAAACCAGAACTAAACCCGCCGAACCAGGACAAAAACACCCTAACCGAGGACTAAAACACCCTAAACCAGGACTAAACCGCCTTGAACCAGGATCAAAACACCCTAAACCAGGACTTAGAACCGCCTGAAACAGGACAAAACAACCCTTTAAACCAGGACGGAAAGACACCCTAAACCCAGGACTAAACCGCCTGAACCAGGACAGAAACCACCCTAAACCGTACTAAAACGCCTGAACAGGACAAAAACACCCTAAACCCAGACGAAAACCCGCTGAACCAGGACAAAAACACCCTGAAACCAGGACTAAACGCGAACCAGGACAAAACAACCCTAAACCAGGCCTAAACCGCTAACAGGACAAAACACCCTAAACCCAGAACGAAAACCGCCTGAACCAGACAATACACTCAAACCAGGACAAAAACCACCCTAAACCAGGACGAAAAACCGCCTACTGAACCAGGACAAACATCCCTAAACCAGACTAAACCGCCTGAACCAGGACAAAACACCCTAAACCAGGACTAAACCGCCTGAACCAGGACAAAACACCCTAAACCAGACATAAACCGCCCTGAACCAGGCAAAACACCCTAAACCAGAACGAAAAAACGCCGTGAACCAAAGACCAAAAACACCTTAAAAACCAGACGAAAAACCGCCTGAACCAGAACAAAAACACCCTAACCAGGACTAAACGCCTAACCAGGGACAAAACACCCTAAAACCAGGACTAAACCGCCTGAACCAGACAAAACACCTAAACCAGGACGAAAACCGCCTGAACCAGACAAAACACCCTAAACCAGGACTAAAAACCCTAAACCATGACTAAACGCCTGACCAGACGAAAACACCCTAAACCAGACAAAAAACACCCTAAACCAGGACTTTAAACCGCCTGAAACCAGGACGAAAACACCCTAAACCAGGATCAAAACACCCTTAAACCAGGACTAAACACACCTGAACCAGGACGAAAACGCCTAAACCAGGACAAAACACCCTAAACCAAGGACAAAAAACCGCCTAAACCAGGACGAAAACCGCCTGAACCAGGACAAAACACCCTAAACCGGACAAAAACCGCCTAAACCAGGACAAAAAACCGCCTAAACCAGGCAAAAACCGCCTAAAACCAAGGAAAAAAAAAACGCCCTAAACCAGGACAAACCCCTAACCAGACAAAAAACCCCAGCCTAAACCAGGACAAAACGTCTAAACCAGGACTAAAAACACCCTAAACCCAGACAAAAATTGCCTCAAACCAGGACGAAAAACCGCCTAAACCAGGACAAAAGCAAGCCTAACAGGACAAAAATCGCCTAAACCAGGACAAAACACCCTGAACCAGGACAAAAACACCCTAAACCAAGACACAAACAGCCTAAACCAGGACTGAAACACCCTAAACCAAGACTAAAACACCTAAACCAGGACTACACAGCCTAAACCAGACTACAACAGCCTTTAACCAGGACAAAAACAGCCTAAACCAGGACTAAAAACAGCCTAAACCAGACAAAACAGCTAAACCAGGCAAACAGCCTAAAAACAGGACTAAAAAACAGCCTAAACCAGGACAAAAACAGCTAACCAGGACAAAAACATTCCTAAAACAGACTAAAACAGCCCTAAACCAGGAACAAAACACCCTAAACCAGGACGAAAACCCACTAACAAGCGACAAAACACCCCTAAACAGAGACTAAACCGCCTAAACCAGGACAAAACACACCTAAACCAGCGACAAAAACACCCTGGAACCAGACTAAACCGCCTAACCAGGACAAAACATCTAAACCAGGACAAAAAAACCGCCTAAACCAGACGAAAACCGGCCAACCTGGACAAAACACCTAAACCAGGACGAAAACCGCATGCTGAACAAGGACAAAAACACCCAAACCAGACTAATACCGCCTGAACCAGGGACTAAACCACTGAACCAGGACGAAAACCGCCAAACCAGACCAAAACACCCTTAAACCAGACCAAAAACCGCGCTAAAACCAGACGAAAAACCGCCTGAACCACGGACAAACACCCCCAACCCCCCCCCTTAAAACCAGGACAAAAACCGCTAAACCAGACAAAAACCGCCTAAACCAGACAAAACCGCCTAAACCAAGGAATAAAAACGCCTAAACCAGGACTAAACCGCCTAAACACCAGGACAAAAACCGCCTAACCAGACAAAAAAACGTCTAAACCAGCGACTAAAACACCCTAAAACCAGGAACAAAATTGCCCTAAACCAGGACGAAACCGCCAAAACCAGGACAAAAAACACCCTAAAACAGACAAAAATCGCCTAACCAGGACAAAACACCCTATACCAACGAAAAACACCCTAAACCAAGACTACAACAGCCTAAACCAGACTGAACACCCTAAACCAAGACTTAAAACACCCTAAAACCAGACTACAACAGCCTAAACCAGACTACAACAGCTAAACCAGGACAAAAACAGCCCTAAACCAGACTAACAACAGCCCTAAAACCAGGGACAAAACGCCTAAACCAGTGACAAAAACACGTCCCCTAAAACAGTAGGACTAACAACAGCCTAAAACCAGACAAAACAGCCCTAAACCAGGAAAAAAACAGCCCCCCTTAAACATGACTAAAACAGCCAAAACCAGGACAACACCTAACCCTAAAACCAGTACGGAAAACCGCACCGGCGAACAAGACAAAAACAACCCTAACCAGGACTAAACCGCCTAAACCAGGACAAAACACCCTAAACCAGGACAAAACACCCCGAAACCAGGACTAAACCGCACCTGAACCAGGACACAAACATCCTAAACCAGGACAAAAACCGCCTATAAACCAGGACGAAAACCGCCTGAACCTGGACAAAAACACCCTAAAACCAGGACGAACCGCCCACTGAACAAGGACAAAAAACACCCCTAAACCAGGACTAAAACCGCCTGAACAGGACTAAACCGCCTGAACAGGACAAAACACCTAAACCAGGACAAAAACCGCCTAAACCAGGACAAAAACCGCCAAACCAGGACAAAAAACCGCCTAAACCAAGAAAAAAACACGCCTTAAACCAGGACTAAAACAGCCTAAACCAGGACAAAACCGCCTAAACCAGAAACGAAAAAAAACGCCTAAACCAGGACTAAAACAGCCTAAAACAGGACAAAAACCACTAAACCAAGAAAAAACCGCCCAAACAGGACAAAAACCACCTAAACCAAGGAAAAAACAGCCTAAACCAGGACTAAAACCGCCTAAACCACGGACAAAAAACGCCTAAACCCAAAAAAAAAACGCCTAAACCAGGACTAAAACCGCCTAAACCAGGACAAAAAAACGTCTAAACCAGGACTAAAAACACCCTAAACCAGGACAAAATTGCCTAAACCAGGACGAAAACCGCCTAAACCAGGACAAAAACACCCTAAACAGGACAAAATCGGCTAAAACCAGACAAAACACCCTAAACCAGGACTAAACCGCCTAAACCAGGCAAAAAACACCCTAAACCAAAGACTACAACAGCCTAAACAGGCACTGAAACACCCTAAACCAAGACCTAAGACAACAGCCTAAAACACAGAAACAGTACAAACAGCCTAAAACCAGAGACAAGAACAGCCTAAAACAGACTAAAACAACAGCCTAAACCAGGACAAAAACAGCCTAAAACAGGACTAAAACAGCCTAAACCAGGACAAAACAGCCTAAACCAGGACAAAAACAGCCTAAAACAGGACTAAAACAGCCTAAAACAGGACTAAAACACCCTAAACCAGGACAAAAACAGCCTAAAACAGGACAAAGCCTAAACCAGGACAAAAACAGCCTAAAACAGGACTAAAACAGCCTAAACCAGGACTAAAACAGGACTAGATCTGAAAATGACAGGTCTAAGAAAAAACCTAAATGTAAACCAGGTCTGAACCAAACTAAAGACTAAAACTGGACTTAAATAGGACTAAATCAGTTCTAAATGAGGAGTCTTAACCAAGACTAAACCAAGTTCAAGCCAGGTCTGAACCAGGTTTGGACTACAACTGAAAAGGACAGTTTTAAAGAAGAACTAAACCAGAACTGACCTTGTTCTGTGGATAAACCTGGTCCAGCTCCAGACAGAACCCGTTCCCGTTCAGACTCTCCATGGCGGCGGAAGGCGAGCTGTGGCCGACCCCGTCCCGTGCTTGGCGCCCTGCACCCGGGTCTGCTGCTCCCGGACCCGACACCAGCGCCGCTCGCTTGGGTCGCGACGGGTGCGTGGGCGAGGCGTCGGCGCTGTGGCTCCGCTTGGCGCTCTCGCACTGAGGCGTCGGCGCTGCTTCCACCTCGCGGCTCGGAGCGGCTCCTTCCGGCGCCTTCTCGGGCTCGTCGTCGGGCTCGTCGTCGGGCTCGTCGTCGGGCTCGTCGTCGGGCTCGTCGTCGGGCTCGTCGTCGGGCTCGTCGTCGGGCCGGTGTCCGTCCCGCGTCTCTTCGCTGGGGCTGTAGTCGCTCAGTTCAAACGCCGTGATGCCGCAGTCCAGAGAGAAATAGTCCTGACTGCATCGGATGGTCAGAGCGCCGCAGTCGTCCTCCTCCGTCAGGTCCTCCAAACGAGTCTGGAACGTGACAGGAAGGACACGTTTGAGTCTGCACCGGCGCCACATCAGGGACAATACGGTGGGAAAATGTCTCGTTTACATTTTTAAGATACAAAAAAAAAAAAAGGTTCCAAGCATTATTTACTATTTTTGTGTTAGTCAATGAGTCAAACGATTATTTATTTTGTCAAGACACATTTTTAACCACGCAAAGGTTGAAACTGAAGGAATATTTATGGATAAAGAGTATTTGAATTTCATTTTAATTTTAATTTTAATTCTAATTATTAGTAAAAAAAAATTAAAAAACACATTACTGTTAAAAATCCTGAATTATGTCTTCATTTGAACCATTTTCATTAAAGAATGTCACTGTTTGTTTGTTTGGAGTTCATTGTGATTATTTATGTCACAATGTAATGTCATGTAAATATAAAGTACTTTTTTAATCTAGAGTTTTTGTCACATTTACTTTATTTTGTCTTTCAAATGGTGCCGTTTTCTCTCACAATAATCGTTTCGCTAAAATGTGTATATTTCAGACACTGATTAAAAGTCTGTACGTTCGTGATCATGTAATGAATCATTTTCATTTGGTTTTTGAGAAGGAATAAAGTGATGATTAACCAATGAGAGGGAATATTCTCCAAGACCTGGCTGTGTTGGTTAAACGCCTGCAGAATGTCCGTCTGTCTGGTGAAGTTCCCGTTGGAGTCCTGCAGACCCTGGAGAAGTCTCTCCTTTAGGACCAGCACGGAGACTCGGAGCTGGTGCCACAGAAGCTGCACACTCCTGCACGAAGAATAACCACAGAGCAGTTACTACAGCGTGAGGAGGAGGAGGAGGAGGAGGACGTGGTGGAGGAGGAGCGAGGTGGAGGACGAGGTGGAGGGGGACGAGGAGACGTGGTGGATGAGGAGGAGGAGACGAGTGGAGGGGAGGCGGAGGAGGGAGGAGGAGGAGGAGGAGGAGGAGGGGACGAGGAGGACGTGGTGGAGGTAGGAGGCAGGACGAGGTGGAGGAGGAGGAGGACGAGGTGAGGACGAGGTGGAGGACGAGGTGGAGGGGAGGAGGAGGACGAGGTGGAGGACGAGGTGGAGGACGGAGGTGGGCGAGGAGGAGGAGGAGGACGAGGGGGAGATGGAGGAGGACGAGGTGGAGGAGGAGAAGAGGAGGTGGGAGACGGAGGAAGGACGAGGGAGGACGAGTGGAGGACGAGTGGAGGACGAGGTGGAGGGAGGAGGCAGAGGTGGAGGAGAGGAGGAGGAGGAGGGGAGAGGAGGAGGACGAGGTGGAGGACGTGGTGGAGAGGAGGAGGGGAGAGGACGGGTGGAGGACGAGTTGGACGAGGTGGAGGAACGAGGTGGACGTGGAGGACGAGGTTGGAGGACGAGGTTGGAGGCGAGTGAGGGGAGGACGAGGGTGGAGGACGAGGTGGGCGAGGACAGAGGACGAGGTGGGCGAGGAGGAGGAGGGAGGACGGAGGAGGAGGGGAGGTGGAGGGGGAGTGGAAAGAGGGAGGACGAGTGGAGGGGAGGAGGACGAGGTTGGAGGACGTGGGTGGAGGAGGAGGAGGAGGAGGAGGGGAGGTGGAGGGGGAGGTAGGGAAAGAGGGAGGACGCGAAGGTGGAGGACCGTGGTGAGGAGAGAGAGGAGGAGGGGAGGGGACGAGGTGGAGGACGAGGTGGAGGGGAGGTGGAGAAGACGGGAAGGTCGAGGTGGAGGAGGCAGGAGGAGGATGTAGGTGGAGGGGGGTGGAGAAGAGGGAGGAAGGTGGAAGGAGGGAGGAGGGGGAGGAGGTGGTGGAGGAGAGGAGGAGGAGGAGGGGGTGTGAGGGGAGAGTGGAGAAGAGGGGGACGAGGTGGAGGAGGAGGAGGACGAGGTGGAGGACGTGTGGAGAGGAGGGAGGGAGAGGAAGGGGAGGTGGGGGGGAGGTGGAGAACGAGGGAGGAACGGAGGTGGAGGGGGAGGACGAGGTGGAGACGTGGTGAGTGAGGAGGGGAGAGGGGAGGAGGCGAGGTGGAGGACGAGGCTGGAGAGGGGGAGGGTGAGGAGAAGAGGAGGACGAAGGTGGAGGAGGAGGAGGAGGGGGAGGAGGAGGAGTGACTGAGGTGGAGGGGGAGGTGACGGAGAGGAGGCACGAGGTGGACGGTGAGGACGAGGAGGAGGAGGAAGGAGGACAAGGTGGAGGATCGGGTGGATGGAAGGTGGACAGAGGGGGGGTGGAGGTGGAGAAGAGGGAGGACGAGGTGGAGGAGGAGGAGGAGGAGGAGGAAGGAGGACGAGGTGGAGGTGGAGGACGAGGTGGAGGACGAGGGTGGGCGAGGAGGAGGAGGACGAGGTTTGGAGGAGGAGAAGGAGAGGTGGAGGAAGGTGAGAGGAGGAGGAAGGACGAGGGGAGGGGACGAGGTGGGGAACGAAGGTGAGACGAGTGGAGGGGAGGAGGACGGGTGGAGGAGGAGGGGAGGAGGGGAGGAGGAGGAGGACGAGGTGGAGGGACGTGGTGGGGAAGGAGGAGGAGGGGAGGAGACGAGGTGGAGGCGAGTGGACGAGGTGGAGGAACGAGTGGAGGGACGATGTGGAGGACGAGGTGGAAGGACGAGGTGGAGGACGAGGTGGAGGACGAGGTGGGCGAGGAGGAGGAGGGAGGAGGGAGAGGGGAGGTGGAGAGAGGAGGACGAGGGGGAGGAAGGAGGAGGAGGACGGAGGTGGAGGACGAGGTGGAGAAGAGGGAGACGAGGTGGGACGGAGAGGAGGACGAGGTGGAGGAGGAGGAGGAGGGGGGGAGGGGGAGGTGGAGAAGAGGGAGGACGAGGTGGAGGAGGACGAGGTGGAGGACGTGGTGGAGGAGGAGGAAGAAGGAGGGGAGGAGGACGAGGTGGAGGACGAGGTGGACAGGACGAGGTGAGGGAGTGGACGAGAGAGGAGAGGACGAGGTGGAGGAGAAGAGGACGAGGTGGAGGACGTGGTGGCAGAGGAGGAGGGAGGGAGTTGAGGGGGAGGATGGAGAGAGGGAGGACGAGGTGGAGGAGGAGAGGTGGAGGACGTGGAGGGTGGGACGAGTGAGGAGAGGAGGAGGAGGAGGACGAGGTGGAGGAGAGGTTGGAGGGGGAGGTGGAGAAGAGGGAGACGAGGTGAGAGGCGAGAGGAGGAGGAGTGAGGGGGAGGAGGAGGAGACGAGGTGGAGGGAGGAGTGGAGGAGAGAGGACGAGGGGAAGGTGGAGGACGAGGGAGGAGAGAGGAGGAGGAGGTGGAGGACGAGGTGGAGGACGAGGTGGAGGGGGAGGTGGAGACGAGGAGCGGGTGAGGGAGGAGACGAGCGAGTGGAGAGAGGAGCAGAGGAGGGCGGGAGAGGGGAGGGAGGAGGGACCGAGGTGGAGGTGGAGGACGAGGTGGAGGACGAGGTGAGGCGAGGAGGAGTGAGGACGAGGTGGAGGGAGGAGGGAAGGAGGACGAGGAGGAAAGTGTGGTCAGAGCCAGACGACCTGATGTCCCACGATGATGTTGACGAGTACGAGAGCAGCTTCAGGAGAACTCGGTCTCCACAGAGCTGTGGATCTGCCTCCAACATGGTCCGAAGATGTCTCACAGATTCCCCTACGAGAAGAACAGCGTTTTGTCAGACTGGAAGCAGGGCTAAACAGGGCTAAACCCGGACTTAAAGCGGACTAAACGCAGGTCTAAACAAAGACGACAAAAGAAAAAGCAGAAGTAAAAACATGTGTGAGTGTGAGTCTGTCCTTGTGGCTCTGTCTAAATCATAATAAAGTTCTGTATTGACACATTTGACGAGTTTGTTCTGAAGTTCGTCTGTGTGAAGGAACTAAAAAAGGTTTGGTTTAAGAAACCGTTTCTCTCTTCACACACGGAATGTACTCATCGCACGTGGTTTAGAGGGAGCGTCGTGTCTGTATCCTGGAATCACAGCGTGGTTTAGAGGGACGTCGTGTCTGTATCCTGGATCACACGTGCTTTAGAGGGACGTCGTGTCTGTATCCCTGGAATCACACGTGGTTTAGAGGACGTCGTGTCTGTATCCCTGGATCACACGTGGTTTAGAGGGACGTCGTTCTGTATCCCTGGAATCACACGTGGTTTAGAGGACGTCGTGTCGTATCCCTGGAATCACACGTGGTTTTAGAGGGACGTCGTTGTCTGTATCCCTGGAATCACACCGTGGTTTAGAAGGACTCGTGTCTGTATCCCTGGAATCACACGTGGTTTAAGGGACGTCGTGTCTGTATCCCTGGAATCACACGTGGTTTAGAGGGACGTCGTCGTCTGTATCCTGGAATCACACGTGTTTAGAGGACGTCGTGTCTGTATCCCTGGAATCACACGTGGTTTAGAGAGGACGTCGTGTCTGTATCCCTGGGAATCACAGTGGTTTAAGGACTCATGTCTGTATCCCTGGAATCACACGTGGTTTAGAAGGACGTGTGTCTGTATCCCTGGAATCACACGTGGTTTAGAGGGACTCGTGTCTGTTCCTGGAATCACACGTGTTTAGAAGGACGTCGTGTCTGTATCCCTGGAATCACACGTTTTAGAGGGACGTCGTGACTGTATCCCTGGAATCACACGTGGTTTATGAGGAACGTCGTGTCTGTATCCCTGGAATCACAGTTTAGAGGGACGTCGTGTCTGTATCCCTGGAATCACACGTGGTTTAGAGGGACGTCGTGTCTGTATCCCTGGAATCACACGTGGTTTAGAGGGACGTCGTGTCTGTATCCCTGGGTGACAATGGAACCGTCAAACCTCCAGCGGTTCCAGGAACTCAACGGGAGCGTGATCTTTCCCGCGGTTCAAACGGGGCAGTTGCGCTCGTTTAATCCTGGGCTCTAAAATTAGATGTTCACCTTCAGAAGAGCCTCAGACTGGACTGTAACTGGACTGTAACTGGACTCAAATGTGGGTCACACACTTGAGTCCTGGCTGACACACTGACCGCTGACCGCCGGACTCAGGCCAAAAGCACAGGCTCACGGCATGAAACACCAGCCATCGCCATGACTACAGAAACACACACACAAACACACACACGCCTGACCTCATGGACCCGGACTGCCACATACCGTAAGACAAATGTTATCAAATGAAAACCATGCAGCCCATAATTAAAGTGCCCAAAAACCTTACGTGAGAGCGACTTTATCTTGTTGAAAAAAGACGACGACTGGAATGTCGCTGCTGTGATGTCACTTCCTGTCATTTTGGACAGATTTTTCAATGTTTTCTCCACAAATACCTGCTCGATCGGCGTAAAACTATAATTTATATGTACAACAGGTACAAATACACAAAACAAAGATAAAATTAGAACATGGTAAAACCTGTCATCGGCCCCTTAACTGCTCGTGCCATATGTCCTCTTTTGAACTTTCAGAGACCTTCTGAGAGACTTTTTGAGAGATTTTTTGACAGACTCTGGAGAAACTCTGGAGAGACTTTTTGAGAGACTTTTTGAGAGACTTTCTAAGAGACTTTGAGATACTTTTTGAGAGACTCTGGAGAGACTTTCTGAGAGACTTTTTCAGAGACTTTTTGAGAGACTTTTTGAGAGACTTTTTGAGAGACTTTTTGAGAGACTTTTTGACAGACTCTGGAGAAACTCTGGAGAGACTTTGAGAGACTTTTTGAGATACTTTCTAAGAGACTTTGAGAGACTTTTTGAGAGACTTTTGAGAGACTTTCTGAGAGACTTTCTGAGACTTTCTGAGACTTCATATAAACCTTTGAATGTTTAAGTACTTTTGACATTTGAGGCTTAACACTTCTGTCCAGCGCTGCCTTTGTGGCAAAATGAAAATCACTGTCAGGACTTTTCAGAAGCATTGTATGTATGATTCTTTTAATTTGAGACATTTTAACTGCAGTGTAACAAACTGCCTGGTGCACATCAGTAAAGTAGGATTTTATAAAAGTATGACCATAGAAATATCTTCTTCTCTTTTGTCTTGTGGCCTAAACCCTGAACCAGAGCCTGTCCTGGAGCTTTAACGACACACTCTGGATCAAAGCATTCAACCTTCTATATCTTACACATGTTTTTACATTTAAAGCAGAGATAAACATGTCGTTTTAATAGACTTTATACACACGTATCTGCATGCCAACACTTTAACTGTCTCTACAAACTGCAAAAGAGAAAAACACAACTTCATTCTGACCACTAATTTACAGAAGACGTTTGAGTGAAGTGAGGAGGAAGAAAAACATGATGTAAAGTGACTAATTACGAGTCTGTAAATGTCTTTGAGGTTCGAGTATTAGAGATACAGCACATACGGCAGAGATGGACGAATGAACGAGCTTTCAACTTGCAACCGATTCCACACTTTCTCTTGAACAGCCCAAACAGCAGAGGTCAGTGTTGACGGACGCAGACGGTAACCACGTCAGACGCGATCCATTTCCCCTCCTGACTCTCTTGACAGTTCAGTCGGAGAGCTGCTTTCATGTTTTCACGTCCCAGGGGGAGCGAGCGTTAAGCCCGGAGTGCGAGACGAGTCGCTTCGAAACGGAAATGAAAGCGCGACACGAGAACGAGGGCGAAGCAAACGCGGATTCATCACGAGCGAACGCAGCCAACCGCAGCGGACGCAGTTCTTTTGTGTTCCAAGTCCAGTGTGATGCGTTTAGAACTGCCGTTAACGATTATTTCTGTTGATCCCGGACAACAGTAGATTAGACAACGACAGAAGGGTTTTGGTTTTAATGACGCCGGTGTCTTTTAGCACGTTTTGGAGTCTGTAAAGGCCAGACGACAATTAATGATGATTTAACAGTCATTAGTAATGTTAACAGTTGTGTTAAAGTCCCCGCTTATGTCATCAAGTCATTATTCTGATTACGGGTTGCAGAGAAATCATCCGGATAAAGGATAATAATGAGAGGTCGTTGTGCTTTGACACAGTAACCTTAAAGAAGGAGAATCCCAGGAAATTGTATTCGAAATGAACCATATCATCAATAAAACATGAGCACAGGGAAAACGTGTAACAGATGTTAATGTTTTCAACGTCTCAAGCTCAAATCTTACTGCTGTTACGATATTTGCTAACTTAAATCATGTTTTTAATAACGCTGTCTTTGTTATAAAAGGACTTTGTGTGGGTTTTAGAGTCTGTTTTTCTTCTTCTGATTATTATTTAAAATATAAATGTCATTTTGCGAATTTTTCCAAAACTGTAAAACGTCCACGCACTTTTTAAGCAATCGACTGTTTCTCAACGCTAATGCTAACTTTTATTAGAATGGAAAATACATAAAAAAATAAAATAAATATGTAAAAAAGAATAATAATAATAAAAAAAAATATATAATAATAATAATAATAATTAAAAAAATAATAATAATAATAATAATAATCTTTTTGTAGACAATTGAAACAGTAATTTCCAGCACAAAACAACAGAACTTTCTTTATGTTTCGATGTGGTCTTTATTGGTTCTGATTTATGTCCAGGAAAGTCACATTTAGACTGGTTTAAGTGACTTTTTTGTCTGATTTGTGATGCTTTTGACAGCCCGGATTGTTCTCTTCGCTGAAAAGAAAATCCACTCATGATGAACACAGAGCAGAACAAAATCATCTCATTCATTGAAACATTTTATAACGATTATTTCTGTTTTTATCGTGATTTAAACGTGCCTTTCTTGTTCTGGAAAGCGAACGAAGCGAACGCCAAAGCAGATTCATGGTTTCATTACTATGGTCTCAAAACACGCTCTTTATTATTTATTTGGCGCTGGGTCTAAAATGTTGCCGCGATCTTGAGGCTAAATGACTTTGATGGTGGTTAATAATTGATCTAAGTCCGGTCGTGTCCATCACTGAAACGTCTCGCACGTCTTTGACACTAATTGGTTCGAATCAATGAGGCTCCATCACGCGGCGTTTTCATCATGTTCAACTTCAGAGGCTTCAGAGGCCGAGACGAGACCCAACGCAATATGTGCAGATAATAACCTTCAACTGACAGATCAAAGAGCGGCCTCAAGCTGGACTAAAGGTGGACTCAAGATGGACGAAAGGTGGACTCAAGCTGGACTAAAGGTGGACTCAAGCTGGACTAAAGGTGGACTCAAGCTGGACTAAAGGAGGACTCAAGTCAAGCTGGACTAATACGGTGGACTCAAGCTGGACTTAAAGGAGGACTCAAGCTGACTAAAGGACTCAGCTGACTAAAGCGTGGGACTCAAGCTGGACTAAAGGTGGACTCAAGCTGGACCTAAAGGAGGACTCAAGCTGGACTAAGGTGGACTCAAGCTGGACTAAAAGGAGGACTCAAGCTGGACTAAAGGTGACTCAAGCTGGACTAAAGGTGGACTCAAGCTGGATCTAAAGGTGGACTCAAGCTGGACTAAAGGAGGACTCAAGCTGGACTAAAGGTGGACTCAAGCTGGACTAAAGGGACTCACACTGGACTAAAGGTGGACTCAAGCTGGACATAAAAAGGTGGACTCAAGCTGGACTAAAGGTGGACTCAAGCTGGACTAAAGGAGGACTCAAGCTGGACTAAAGGAGGACTCAAGCTGGACTAAAGGTGGACTCAAGCTGGACTAAAGGTGGACTCAAGCTGGACTAAAGGTGGACTCAAGCTGGACTAAAGGAGGACTCAAGCTGGACTAAAGGTGGACTCAAGCTGGACTAAAGGTGGACTCAACTGGACTAAAGGTGGACTCAAGCTGGACTAAAGTGGACTCAAGCCTGGACTAAAGGTGGACTCAAGCTGGACTAAAGGTGGACTCAAGCTGGGACTTAAAGAGAGGACTCAAGCATGGACTAAAGGAGGACTCAAGCTGGACTAAAGGTGGACTCAAGCTGGACTAAAGGAGGACTCAGCTGGACTAAAGTGGACTCAAGCTGGACTAAAGGTGGACTCAAGCGGACTCAAACTGGACTTCAAACTGGACTTAAAGGTGGACTCAAGATGGACTAAAGGTGGACTCAAGCTGGACTAAAGGTGGACTCAAGCTGGACTAAAGGTGGACTCAAGCTGGACTAAAGGTGGACTCAAGCTGACTCAAAACTGGACTCAAACTGGACTAAAGAGGACTGAAGGTGGACTCAAGCTGGACTAAAGGTGGACTCAAGCTGGACTCAAACTGACTAAAGGATGACTGAAGGTGGACTCAAACTGGACTAAAGGTGGACTCAAGCTGGACTAAAGGAGGACTGAAGGAGGACTCAAGCTGGACTCAAACTGACTAAAGGTGGACTGAAGGTGGACTCAAACTGGACTAAAGGTGGACTCAAGCTGGACTAAAGGAGGACTGAAGGAGGACTCAAGCTGGACTCAAACTGGACTAAAGGTGGACTCAAGCTGGACTCAAACTGACTAAAGGAGGACTCAAACTGGACTCAAGCTGGACTCAAACTGGACTAAAGGTGGACTCAAACTGGACTAAAGGAGGACTGAAGGAGGACTCAAGCTGGACTCAAGCTGGACTAAAGGTGGATTCAAACTGGACTAAAGGTGGACTCAAACTGGACTAAAGGAGGACTGAAGGAGGACTGAAGGAGGACTCAAGCTGGACTCAAACTGGACTCAAACTGACTAAAGGTGGACTCAAGCTGGACTCAAACTGACTCAAACTGGACTAAAGGTGGACTCAAACTGGACTAAAGATGGACTAAACCAGGACGAAAACAGGACTCAAACTGGACTAAAACACATGTTCTCTCCGTGTCGGGATGAGTTTCCTTCATCAACAAAAACATGCAACAAAACATGAGTCCTCCTTGAGTCCTCACCAAGACGAGACCAAGACGAGACCAAGACGAGACCAAGACGAGACCAAGACCTGACGCTGGTCCTGACGCTGGTCCTGACCCTTGGTCCAGACCCTGGTCCTGACCCTGGTCCTGACCCTGGTCCTGGCGCTGGTCCGACCCTGCGTCCTACACCCTGGTCCTGACCCTGGTCCTGACCCTGGTCCTGACTCTGGTCCTCACCCTGGTCCTGACCCTGGTCCTCACCCTGGTCCTGACCCTGGTCCTGACCCTGGTCCTGACCCTGGTCCTGACCCTGGTCCAGACCCTGGTCCTGACCCTGGTCCTGACCCTGGTCCTGACCCTGGTCCTGACCCTGGTCCTAACAGGTTTAACCCCAGTGGCTTCGAACAACAGGTCAAATGCCCAAAAGGGTCAATAAAGTGACCCTTAACCTCAAAGTGCCAAAGACAGGTTCTCATTGGACTGAAACAGTTCATGTCATTTTACTGAAGGTTTTGCTAAACATTTAATCCCACTTTAGGTTTATACTTTTACTTCCTGGTTGTAAATCATGACATCACAAAAGCAAACTCCACTGTCACTGAAACGATCATTCGACAAATAAAAACACCTTTATTCTGTCGAAACAAAGTGTTTAAAGAGTCAGGAAAATGTGTTTGTTGTAAACTGGTGGTTGATTGGTGCAACACTATCATTTACATTTACAACAGGTATAATCCCACGAAATACAGTTAAAATAAATCCTAAACAAACCTGTCACGTGCACTTTATGTGACGCCGGTGTTCAACAAAGGAATCATCGTAAATGTTTTGACCCGAACACTTTGTCATTCAAGCGGTTATTAATAAAACATAACCAACCGACCAGATCTTTAACTAAACAACAACTAAATGAACGAAGGATAAAACGGGGCATAATTAGTATTGATACTGTTGTGTTTGTGTCATATTGTCATAATAATCACACACAGTAAATGTCCCGGGCAGAGCACGTTCAAAGGTCAAACACGACTGAACTAAGCTGCACAAAACGCCGTCCTACCTCGCACTCAGCCGGTCATCGCTCCGTCCACGGCCCACAGTTTAAGTCCATGTTCTGTGCCATGTTCTGTGCCATGTTCTGTGCCACGTGCGTCTCACTCCGACCCACTTCTGCTGCAGGACTTCACTTTGGGGGCAGCGGGCCACAACAGTCACAGGCGCCGTTTATTTTTGGGAGCGCATTACGCGGAGGCCACGGAGGCGGGGGTCCGCCTAACCTCCTCGTCTCCTGTCCTCGGCCCCTAACCTCCTCGTCTCCTCTCCTCGGCCCCTAACCTCCTCGTCTCCTCTCCTCGGCCCCTCCCTGTTCATTCTCAGGATTCCTGGGTCACAGCTGAGGTGAGATCAGGGACGGAAATAAACCAACAGCTGAAACTGTGTGTGCTGCAGTTTCTCTGGTTTCCACTGGGTGGAGCCACCCTTCAATCAGAGCTGGGCCCGGTCAGGACCAGGACCAGGACCAGGACCGCAGGAGCCACGGCTGTGACTCTAGTGCAAACTCTTGTCAGTCTGCCCCAGGGCAGCTGTGTCTACAGAGTCAAGAAATAATGTGTCCAAAGAGTTCAATTTAAACATACAAATATTTAAACATACAAATATACAGATGTTTTTATACTAGTAATTTAAAAAAGGTAATTTTAAATAGTTTAATGCCCTTTGGATTGAACATATGTTGTTTTATTCTTGCTCAGTGTTTTGTGTTGCACCTTAAGGCCGAGACAAGTTCCTGTTTGTGAAGTTTGTTCATTGACAATGGCAATAAACTCTTTCTGATTCTGATGTATAATGTAGAAATATATATATTTTTTTTTTTATTAATTGTATATATATATAATATATTATATATATATAAAATATGATATATGTAGATATAAAATATTATATATATAGAAATGCTGTGTTCCTCACCAGGGGTGCGAGGACCTCTGGGGGTTCAGGTTAGAAACGTAATGAACAGTATTTGAATCAAAACAAGGTGCTTTTTTCCATCCTGACGTAGAGCTGAGACCAGTCGATTCACGACTCACAGTGATATGATTCTGTGACACATCAGTGTGTTTAAGGACCAAACACACACACATGCACACACATGCACACACCCACACACACATGCACACACATGCACACACATGCACACACACACACGCACACACACACGCACACACCCACACACACCCACGCACACACACACAAACACACACACACACATGCACACACATGCACACACACATGGCACACACACATGCACCACACACACACCCACACACACACACACACCACACACACACATATTTGCCTAGTGCTGAATTAGGGGGAACACTCCAGTAGTGTTCAAGGCTGAAATCCAGCAGATCGGCACTGTTTGATTTTGTTATGTAGAGCAGTGAGCTCAATCCCAGGGGCCCTTCAGAGAGGAGTCCAGGGGCCCTTCAGAGTTGAGTCCTGGGCCCTTCAGAGTGAGTCCTGGGGCCCTTCAGAGTGGAGTCCCTGGGCCCTTCAGAGTGAGTCCTCAGGCCCTTTCAGAGTGAGTCGTAGGGCCCTTCAGAGTGAGTCCTGGGGCCCTTCAGAGTGAGTCCTGAGGCCCTTCAGAGTGAGTTCCTAGGGCCCTTCAGAGTGAGTCCTGGGACCCTTCAGAGTGAGTCCTGGGGGCCCTTCAAGTTGGACCCCATCGGCGGGAGTGGGGGTGTGGACTTAGGGGGCTCGGCTTTAGGGGCTCAAGCTCTGGGATGTTCCAGTTCTTTTTAAGTCTTGAAAAAAGTAGGAATGTTGTCATTTGCAGAACATACCAAAATCCATATATCGATACGTTCTTTAACTACAGAAATGTGCTGCTTTTTATTCAATGTACTGGTGGGTTTAGCTCAGCGATAGTCCGGGGTGACGGCGTGGTCCGGCATCGAGGACCCCACACTGACCATAAACTAATCATTCTCGTTCTTTCATGTTTTTAACTGTTTAAAGTCGTAGTTTGTTACTGTCTGTTCTGCTCCGAGCTCTGATTGGCTGCTCTGGCTGTCTGAGGCCGCCCCCCCTAGCTCTTGATTGGCCTGCCCGACACGTTCGCTCTTCTCCTGTCTCTGCATTGCGATGCTGGCTCTCTTTACCCGCTGTCTCCATTTGGTTAAATTTTGGTTGAACTGGTGTTGTGATTGGCTGCATGTAGAAAGTGGGCGGGAGCGTAACAAGTGCCGCATGTTTACAAACAAGAGGGCGCACATCTGAACATGGAGCAGTAAGTCAAGTTCGTCTGGCCCAGAAACAGAAGACATGAAAACACCATCCCTCACGGTGGTTGTCAGAGGCAATCAGTGGTTTTATTCACCAAAGCCTAAAGCAGAACATCTTCCAGGACAAACAGGAGCTCATGGAGAAGTTAAGGGAAAGGCTTGCCACCTGCTAGTTCTGTTTCAGAAGGCAGAAGGGCCATGGAGGGTACTCTGGAGGACACATGGATAACGGAGAGCGTGTACAGGGGCCTTCAGATGGACACATGGTACAGAGAGGCTCACAGGGGGCCCTTCAGAGTGGACACAATGGACAGAGAGCTCACAGGGGCCCTTCAGAGTGGAACACATGGTACAGAGGAGCTCACAGGGGCCCTTCCCAGAGTGGACACATGGTACAGTGAGCTTCACAGGGGCCCTTCAGAGTGGGACACATGGTACAAGAGAGCTCACAGGGGGCCCTTCAGAGTGGACACATGGTACAAAGAGGCTTACAGGGGCCCCTTCAGAGTGGAACCACATGGTACAGAGCGCACTTGGGGGCCCTCAGATGGACAATGGTTACAGAGTGCTAGAGGGGCCCTTTCAGGAGTGGAAACATGGTACAGAGAGCTCAGAGGGGCCCTTCCAGAGTGGACACATGGTACAGAGAGCTCAAAGGGGCCCTTCACAGTGGACACATGGTACAAAGAAGACTCAAGAGGGGCCCTCAGAGTGGACAACATGGTTACCAGAAAGAGCTTACAGGGGCCTTCAAGCGAAGTGGGACACATGGTATCAGAGAGCTCAGAGGGGCCCTCTCAGAGTGGTCACATGGTACAGTGAGCCTCACAGGGGCCCTTCAGAGTGGTCACCATGGTACAGAGACTCAGAGGGGGCCTTCAGATGTTCACATGGTACAGAGAGCTCACAGGGCCCTTCAAATGGACACATGTACAGAGCTCACAGGCCCTTCAGAGTGGACCACATGGTACAGTGAGCCAACAGGGCCCTTCAGAGGGACAACATCGGTACAGAGCTCACAGGGGCCCTTCAGATGGACACATGGATACAAGACTCACCAGGGGGCCCGTTCAGAGTGGACACATGGTACCAGAGTTCATTGGGGGACCCTTCAGAGCTGGACCATCGGTTAACAAGAGCTCAACACGGAGCCCTTCAAGTTGGTCACATGGTTACAGAGCTCAACACGGAGCCCTTCAGAGTGCGTCACATGGTTAAAGAGCTCACTGGGGCCCTTGCAGAGTGCGTCACAGGTACAGAGAGCTCACAGCGTGCCCTTCAGAGGTGGACTAATGGTACAGAGGCTTCATTGGGACCCTTCAGAGTGGACACATGGGTAACAGAGCTCACAGGGGCCCTTCAGAGTGGACACATGGTACAGAGCTCACAGCGGGCCCTTCAGAGTGTCACATGCGTACAGAGAAAGCTCACAGCGGGCCCTTCAGATGTGGACACATGGTACAGAGAGGCTCACAGGGGCCTTCAGAGTGGACACATGGTAAACAGAGAGCTTAAACAGGGCCCTTCAGGGTGACACCATGGTTACAGAGCTCACCAGGGGCCCTTCAGAGTGTCACATGGTACAAGAGAGCTCACAGGGGCCCTTCAGAGTCGGACACATGCTACAGAGAGCATCACACGGGGCCCTCACAGTGGACACATGGTACAGAACCTCCACAGGGGCCCTTCCAGAGTGGTCACATCGTACAAGAGAGCTCCACAGGGGGCCCTTCAGAGTGGACCAACATTGTGACAGAGAGCTCAGAGGGCCCTTCAGAGTGACACATGGTACAGAGCTCTACAGGGGCCCTTCAGATGGACACATTGGGACAAGTGAAGCTTATCTGGGCCCTTCAGAGTGGACACATGGTACAGTGAGCTCACAGGGGCCTTCAGAGTGGTCACCATGGTACAGAGCTCACTGCGGGCCCTTCAGAGTGGACACATGGTACACAGCTCACAGGGGCCCTTCAGAGTTGTCACATGCGTACAGGCTCATTGGGACCTTCAGAGTGGACAACATGGTACAGAGAGCTCAGAGAGGCCTTCATATGTGGACACATGGTACAGTGATCTTACCAGGGCCCTATCAGGAGTGGACACATGGTACAAAGAGCCTCAGCAGGGGAGGAGGGCCGGCCCTTCAGAGTGTACACACATTACAGAGCCTCAGAGGCGGCCCTTCAGAGTGGACAACATGCGTACAGAGAGCTCCACTGGGGCCCTCACGAGTGACATTGGACAGAGTGCTCAGAGGGCCCTTCAGAGTGGAAACATGGTACAGAGGGAGCTCAGAGGGCCCTTCAGAGTGCGACACATGGTACAGAAAAAACAGAGCTCAAAGGGGCCCTTCACAGTGGACACATGGTACAAAGAGCTCAGAGGGGCCCTTCAGACTGGACACATGGTTACAGAGAGCTTACAGGGGCCCTTCAGAGTGGACACCATGGTACAGAGGAGTTTACACAGGTAACGCCTTCACAGTGGACACATGGTAACAGAGAGCCAGCCCTTCAGTGTCCGGTCACATGGTACTTGGAGCTCACAGGGGCCCTTCACAGTGGTACACATGGTACAGAGCTCACAAAGGGGCCCTTTCAGAGTGGATGTACCTTGAGCTGCAGCAGGTGGGCGTCCACGTGCCTCTGGTCTCGGTCCTGGGGACACAGAGTGAGAGAGCTGGGTCACCGCGCTCTGCCGTCGCCCGGAGCCACTTCTCGATCTCGGGTAAATGTAGAACCACCTTTTCCAGTCGGCTCCGGTGTGAAGAGGAGGCGGCCTTCTGACACCTGCAGGACACGCCCACGTTAGTGTGCACCAACTGAAAGCCAACCAAAAGTCTGAAAAAAGGACTCTTCCTCTTCTGTCACACCCCCAAAGACCCCGTTTGTCCACAAATGTGCTCCTGTGGTGAGGAGGGGCCAGTGGACATATTGCGCTCACTCCAGGGGACTGAGGCGGAGCTGTTTGTTTCAGGTTGTTAGCAGCCGGCTAATGCTAGTGGTTATGCTAATAAACGTCTAGCCTACTGCAGACAGTTTTAAGGGAGCCTCATTTCCAACTGTTCCGGGGGTTATATTTTAGGATCACACATAAAGCTGTGTGCAGAGGGCGTGTCCAGGGCAGAGGGCGTGTCCGGGGCAGAGGGCGTGTCCGGGGCAGAGGGCGTGTCCGGGGCAGAGGGCGTTTGTTATTACAGGTCTGAACTCAAACGCACGTTCTGATTCTGAAAAACGCACCATTTGAAATCCAATCTCATTCTTGATTCAAAATCTGATTAAATTGACCTTTTTTTAGCTCGTTACAAAACGTATCATTTGCATTCACTGAAGGCTGTAAAATGTGTATGTGGAAAAAGAGCAACAGCCCTAAAATACACGAGTAAGACATGATCATTGTGTTCTTTCTTGGTTCTGCTCGTCTCCATGAGAGATGAGAAGTCTGAACGACAGGCTCATTTCATTTCTACCGCGTTTACTTTATTCTGTGGGGTAATTTATACTTCTGACCTGACCTGAATCTGACCATTTAAAGAAAGTGAAGATGTTCTCGATTTTATTTGCCAAATTCTAATTCCTGTGACATTTGTTCCCACGGCTGCAGTTAGAACTCCTTTCATTTAAAAGTTAAAACTGTAAACTTAGAAGATGTCTAATCTGATATCGTACATGTCGAGTGTTCAGCCTGAGCAGGTGACACGGTCGTGCTGATTCCCACATGCGAGTGTTGCAGTTATCGTGAACTCCTTTCATTTAAAGTAAAACTGTAAACGGTCGCTTTAGAATTACCCCATGTCAAGTGTTCGGCCTGATGTCTAGTAGTCTGATTACCCAGTGTTCGGCCATGTGAGTGTTATGAGCAGGTCGGGACGGTCGTAGTCTGTATTGTCGAGTGTCAGCCTGATGCAGGTCGGGACGGTCGTAGCTGCATTACCCACATGTCGAGTGATGTTCAGCTAGCTGGTCGGGACGCGCGTACTATAGTCTGATTACCCACCATGTCGGAGTATGTTTCAGCCTGAGCAGGCGGGCAACGGGGCTATAGATGTATAGGTATCATTCTGTTCTGTTATGTGTCTGTACGATTACGGTCACATGTCGAGTCGAGTGTTCAGCCTGAGCTGGTCGGACTGGTCTTCTGTAGTCTGATTACCCACATGGGACAAGATGTTCGGCTGAGCTGGTCGGGACGGTCCTTCGGACATATTAGTAGTATATTTCAGGTTCGCCGAAGACCATTCATCGGACCAAACACATGTAGGAATCAGACTTTCGACACGACCGGTCGTGTTCGGCATGAGCTGAGTCGGGCGGCACTGCCGACCAGTAGACTCTCAGGCCGAAAAACTGGAAAATGGGTAATCCAGACACCGCACCGTCCGCACCGACCTGTTCGTCGAGGGTCGTCAGACGGCGTGGTATTACCCACATGTTCGAGTGTTCCCGATGTGACACAGGCAACTGGACGGATCTGCAGTGGGGTAATGGATCAGAAACTTTCATTTAACCGTCGACTCGAGCAGTCCGACTGGGCAGGACGACACCTCCGACCATGTGGGTAAAACAAGAAGCTCGCTATAGGTCTTGATTACCCACCAGACACCAGCTCGAGGTCGCTGTTATCGCGCCTGAAGCAGACCCCTGTGGTCCTCCACGCGGGCCGACACAAGTCGGCGTCTATCAATCGCCCGGTCCGTATGGTCTGCAGGTACCACATGTCCAGTACGAGAGAATGTCGGCCTGAGCAGGTCCGGCGACACTAATTGATCAAACGACGGAACAAGAACAAATTACTCCGAATCTTCACGGTCGTATATATAATTTTAGTCTGATTACCCACATGTCCATTGTGTTCGGCCTAGCTGGTCCGGCCACGGTCGTAGTATGTTATTTACCCACATGTCCCAGTGTTCTGGCCTGACTGGCTCGGGCACCACGCCTTCGAGTACGTTAGATCTGCATTACCCACCATGTCCGAGTGCTTCGGCGCCTGAGCAGGTCGGACGGTCTAGTCTGATTACCCCACCACTGCATCGAGTGTTCGGCTGACAGGTCGGACCGGTCGATAGTCCTCTGACACTATCCTCTTAACATGTCCTCACATGATCGAGTGTTCCGAGCCTTGAGCTGGTCGGGACGGGTCGTAGTCCTGATTACCCACATGTCGAGTGTTCGGCCCTGAGCTGTGTCGGGACGTCGTAGTCCTGATTACCACATGTCGAGTGTTCGGCCTGAGCTGGTCGGGACGGGTCCTGATACAGTCTGATTACCGCATCCGTGCTGAGTGTCTCGGCAGCTGAGCCACGGTCGGGACCGCGTCGTAGTCTGATTACCACACATGTCCAGTGCTTCGCGCTGATGCAGGTCGGGTACAGGTCAGTTACTGCTTATTACCCACAGTCGCGAGTGTGTTCCCGGTCTCATTGACGCTCTCGTCTGGACGGTCGTAGCCTGATTGACACTCATGTCAGTGTTGTCCTGAGAGGTCGGCGACGGTCATAAGCTGATTACCACACATGTGCGCAGTGTTCGGCCCTGAGCTGGTCGGGACCACCGTCGGAGCTGGAATTACCGGCACATGCCAGTGTCGGCGAGTAAGGTGAGGACGGTACGCAGTCCTGATTACCTCACATGCACAGTGTTTTCGGGCCTGGAGCATGTGGCACGGTCGTGAGTCTGATATACCCGCGATTCACATGTCAGGATGTTCGGCCTGAACTGCTGTTCGGGCAGTGTCGAGCTTCTACCTGTGCGTACCCGTCACTGAGCTTACCCACATGTCGAGTTGTTCGGCACTGAGCAGGTCGGGACGGGATCGTAGTCTGATTAACCCACATAGTCAGGTGTTCAGGTGAGCTGTCGGTGACGGTCGTGAGTCTGATTCACCACATGGTCCGAGTGTTCGGGCCTGAGCAGGTCGGGAGACGGTCGTAGTCTGATTACCAAATGTCCAGTGTTCGGCCTGAAGAGATGGTGACGGACTAGAGTCTGATTACCCACATGTCGATGTCGGTCTGAGCTGGTCGGGACGGTAGTCTGATTACCCACAGTCCAGTGTTGCTGAGCTTCGGGACGCGTAGTCTGATTACCTCACATGTAGTGTTCGGCTGAGCTGGTCGGTACGGTCCCGTAGTCTGATTACCACATGTCGATGTTCGGCCTGAGTTGGTCGGGAGGGTCGGTCTGTTACCCAATGTGAGTGTCTCGCTGAGCAGGTCGGGACGGCGTAGTCTGATCACCTCACATGTCGAGTGTTCGGACCTGTGCAGGTGGGACGGTCGTAGTCTGATTACCAGTGTCGATGTTCGGCCTGAGCAGGTCGGGACGGTCGTAGTCTGATTATCACATGTCGAGTGTTCGGCTGAGCTGGTCGTGACGGTCGTACAGTCTGATTACCACACATGTCAGTGTTCAGCTGAGCAGGTCGGGACGGTCGTAGTCTGATACCCACATGTCCAGTGTTCAGGCCTGAGCAGTCGACGGCGTAGTCTGATTACCCACATTGTCCAGTGTTCCGCGGACGGTCGTAGTCTGATACCCACATGTCGAGTGTTCAGCCTGAGCAGGTCGGACGGTCCAGGACGGTCGTAAGTCTGTCTGATTACTCTTTTACCTCCTGGAGTCGCCTTCCAGTGTGTGGTTCCTCTGCTGCAGCCCTTGAGCCCTGAAGAGCACAGAAGAGCTCAGCATTCCTGCTCCTGCGTCCTGCTCCTGGTCCTGCGTCCGGGTCCTGCTCCTGCGTACATCTCGTCCACCAGGGGTCACACGGGAGTCCCAGTGGTTGCCATGGGAAGACGGGGGTTCAGGGGTTCATCTGGTTACAGACAGCTGGAGGAGAACGGCACCTGTCACAGATCGCAAGAGCATAGAGACATGTGTGAAGGAAATAGGACACTTTGAAGGTTTTGCAGTTTCGTGGGACCCTTTTAGACACTTTTACAGAGGGGATTGTGAAATATTTTGAATATTTGAGTCAACTACAGTAACGACATGAAATGTACACTCACTGGAGTTAAACGTGACTAGACCAGGCTTGCGATTCAGATGTGGGATCCTCGTGTTTGAGGCACACAGTGTGAAGTTTGGTGTGGCAGCGCTTCTTTAATGTCTTTCATGTCTCATTGCAGAGGCCGCGCAAAACTGACCCCAAACGGAACCCCAAAAGTACCACACAATGACCCCAACGGACCCCCAAACGGACCCCAACTACCCCAACGGACCCCAAAACTGACCCCCAAACGGACCCCAAAACTGACCCAAACGGACCCAAACTGACCCCAACGACCCCACACCGGGACCCCAAACGGACCCCAAACTGACCCCAAACACGCCTGACCCCCAAACGGACCCCAAACGGACCCCAACTGACCCCATAACGACCCAAACTGACCCCAAACGGACCCCAAACTGACCCCAAACGGACCCCAAACTAGCACCCCAAACGGACCCCAAACTGACTGACCCCAAACTGACGGACCCAAACGGACTCTTCTCCCTCACTCTTCCTCCTCTCCCTCCTCTCTCTCTCCTCTTCCTCTCCCCTCTCCCTCCTCTCCTCCCCCCCTCCCTCCCTACTCCTCCCTCCTCTCTTCTCTCTCCCTCTTCCTCTCTCTCTCTCTTCCCCTCTCTCCCTCTCCTCTCCCTCCTCTCTCTCTCCTCTTCCTCCTCTCCTCTCCCTCTCCCTCTTCATTAGTTTCATTCATGTCCTGATCAAACTGATCAGAGGAATGTTGGTTGTGTCTTTATCATTTATCTTCCTTGTTCAGTCTGATCACGTCACTGAGCTCGGCTTCACAACAAGAACAAGCTTTATCTTCCTCTCTCCCCTCTCATATTATTCTTCTCCCCCCACTCCCCCCCTCTCCTCTGTTATGAGTATTCTCTCCCCCCACACTCCCCCTCTCCCCCCTCTTCCCCCCCACAAACACAATCCCCCTCTCTCCCCCTCCCCTTCTCAGCTGGTTCCGTCTCTCATTGCCTGGCACCACACGGCCTGGTTCTGGATCCTGAGTTTACACCTTGAAGAGCTTGGTCTGCGTTCAGATCTGGTTTCAGGTCTGGTTAACAGGCCTGGTTTAGCATTGATTTTAAATCAGTTTCCTTTCGATCTGCTCACTGTAACGCACAACAATAAGTGCAGAGAACGTTCCAGAGAAGGATCTTCCTGTCAGCTCGTTAAAGAACACGTATAAAGTAACGTTCCACTCTCTTCTGACCCCTGTTCTCTCACTGTTCCTCGGTCACAAACTCAGCTGGCTGGAGAACATTTAGCTTCATTCCACACTAAGTCCTCTCCCTCCGAGAGCCTCAGAGAAACACTCCGTTGTGAAAGCTCCTCCTTAATAAATAGTGACCAAGTTCACAGAATGTCGTGAACGCAGTGTTAGTTTCAGTTTGTGCTGGAATTGATAACATTTATTGTATGTTAGCATTAGCATTAGCTTAGCCAACAAAAGCACTTCCTTGTACAAACACATAGATGTCTCCAGATATGAAAGTTTACACGGGACGTAAAGGGCTGAAAACATGTGACTGGGATCATCCTCTGGAACTCTCTTTGTCTTTTCAAATTAACACGCACAGAACACACGGTACTACACACATGCAGTAAAAGTACACAGAATACAGCAAAAGTACTGCGCAGAGTGGACCAGAGCGTTTCTACAAACACGCTCCACACTGAAGGACTTTTACAGGTCAAGCCCGTCCAGGTCGCAAAACTGGGGCAGCACAGGCAGAACAAGGAGATCTTTGATATGTTTGTTCTGCACGTGTGAAGTTCAGTTCAAGAAAATCAAATGTCATGGTTCATTTGTGATGTCAATTGAAAAGGTCTCAGTGAATCCTGGACTGTCAGAGGTAAAGGACCAATCCTTTGCTCCTTTTGGCAGTTATTCTAATCTGAATGAATCTGAACAAATGTCACAATGCTCATGAGCGAGGGAGGGGGGGAGCCGGCAGTCATCATTGTGTGATGTCAGTATTCTCAGTGACATCCTCAGTGACTGTCAGAAGGTAAAGGACGGGACTGATCAGAAGGTAAAGGACCATGCGATCCTTTGCTTCCTCAGAGTTCAGAGATCCGATGTTATATCTTAATCCTGAAGATGAAGATCATGAACAAACACCACAGTGTCACCAATGAGCTCAGTGAGCGGAGGGAGGGGGAGGGAGAGGGAGAGAGTGCAGGGGGAGGGAGGAGAGAGGGAGGGAAGGGAGGAGGGAGGGGAACAGGGAGAGCGAGGAGAGAGAGAAGGAGAGGGAGAGGGAGAGAGAGGGAGAGAGGGGGGAGAGAGGGAGGAGGGAGAAGAGAGAGGGAGGGAGGGGAGGGAGAGAGCGGAGGAGGGGGGGAGGCAAGAGAGAGAGGGAGGGAGGGGGAGGCGAGAAGAGGGAGGGAGGGGAGGATGAGAGGAGAGGGAGAGAGAGGAGGGAGGGGAGCGAGAGGAGAGGGAAGAGACGGGAGCGGAGGGAGGGAAGGGAGAGAGAGGGAGGAGGGAGAGGGGCGACGAGGTGGCGAGAAGAGGGAGGGAGGAGAGAGAGAGGGAGGGAGGGGGTGAGGGAGGGAAGAGGGCGGAGAAGAGAGGGAGGCGAGCAGGGCGGAGGGGAGGAGAGAGGGAGGCGAGAGAGGGAGGGAGGGAGAGAGGCAGAGAGCAGGAGGGGTGAGGAGGAGAGGGAGAGGGCAGAGAGAGGAGAGGGGGGAGGGAGAGAGAGAGGGAGCAGAGAGGGAGGAGGGACGGGCAGGGAGAGAGCGCGAGAGAGGAGGGAGGGAAGGCAGCGGAGGGAGGAGAGGGAGGGAGGGGGAGGGGAGAGGGCGAGAGAGGGAGGGAGGGACGGAGAGAGAGGGAGGGAGGGGGAAGGGAGGGAAGAAGGGAGTAAGGGAGGAGAGGAGAGAGGGGGAGAGAGGGAGAGAGGAGGGCAGGAGAGAGGGCGGAAGCAGAGAGGAGAAGGGAGGGAGGAGACGAGAGAGAGTTGAGGAAGGAGAGGGCAGAGGGACGAGAGGCGAGAGGAGGAGAGAAGGGGGGAGGAGGAGAGAGATGCAGAGGGAGAAGAGAGAGAGTGGAGGGAGGGGAGAGAGAGCGAGAGAGGAGAGAGGAGAGAAGGGGAGAGAGGGGGAGGAGGGGGGAGAGAGGGAGGGAGAGAGAGGAGGGAGGGCGGGAGGTAGGAGAGAGAGGGAGAGAGGGGGGAAGGGAGGGGGGTGAGGGAGAGAGAGAGGGAGGGAGGGAGAGGGAAGAGGGAGAGAGGAAAGGGAGAGAGGGGAGGAAGGGAGGGAGAGGAGAGAGGGAGAGAGAGGTGAGAGGAAGGAGGGAGAGGGAGAGAGGGGAGGGTTGAGAGAGGGAGGGCAGGGAGAGAGGCAGAGAGAGAGAGGGTGAGAGAGGGGGGAGAGAGAGAGAGGGGAGGGGAGGCGAGAAGAGAGAGGAGAACGAGATAGGGAGAGGGAGAGAGGGAGAGAGGGAAGGAGGGAGGGAGGGAGAGAGAGGAGCGAGGTAGAGGGGAGGTGAGAGGGAGGGGAGAGGGAGAGAGAGAGGAGGGAGGGGAGAGAGGAGGGAGGGGAAGAGAGGGAAGAGAGAGAGAGAGAGGAGAGAGAGAGGGAGAGAGGGGAGGAGAGGAGAGGAGGGAGGGAGAGAGGGAGGGGAAGCGAAGGGAGGGAGAGAGGGCGAGGAGAGGGAGCGGAGGAAGAGAGGGAGGGAGGGGAGGGAGAGAGAGAGGGGGGAGAGAGGAGGAGGGGGAGAGACGGGAGAGAGAGAAGGAGGACGGAGGGAGGAGGGGAGGGAGGGAGGGAGAGAGGGGGGAGAGGCGAGGGAGGAGGAGAGGGGAGGGAGGGGGAGAGAGGGAGGAGGAGTGAGAGAGAGAACAGGAGAGGGAGGAGGGAGAGAGAGGGAAGGGAGAGAAGAATGGGAGGGAGCGGAAGGGAAGGGGAGGGAGGAGAGGGAAGGAGCAGAGGGAGGGAGGGAGGGAGGGGGAGGGAGGTGGAGAGAAGGGAGGGGAGGGAAGAGATGAGAAGTGAGGGAGGGAGGAGAAGAGAGGAAGAGAGAGGGAGGGAGGGAGAGAAGAGGAAGGAGGGGGAGAGAGGAGAGAGGAAGTGAGGGAGGGGGAGGGAGGGGGAGTAGGAGGTGGGAGAGAGAGTGAGAGCGGGGGAGAGAGTGAGAGACGGGAGGAGGAGGGAGGAGAGTGAGAAGGGGGGGAGAGGGGAGAGAGGGAGGAGGGAGGGGAGGAGAGGAGGGAAAGAAACATGACATCACCCCCCTCCTCTCCTGAATGACATGCTATCTAAACCTGATTCCAGATTGACTCGCCTCTGGAAAAGGCCAAAGGTCACGACCCCGACCCACTTCAAACTCTCTCTCGTACTGCGTCCTTATTTCTGCTCCAATCAAGGAAGTATCTTTCGTGTGGGCGTCGCCATGTTTGTTTTGCGTCTTTGTTTTAAGCATTGGCTCCGCCTAAAACCAATCACAAAGAGGAGCAAGTCGGCCCAGAGGAACTCTCCAGAAAAATGAGTGAGTGAGAGTTTCTCCTGCATGAAGGAGGACCTGAGATCACAGACAAGTCAGATATTCTCAACACACATGACATCCATCTGCTGAGGCCAACATCTGCTGCTGCTTGCTGCGTCATTGGGGGTCTTAATCTGTTTAATCTCCCCCGAGAATATGACGTCTAATCTGAGGCCCGATTGCGTTCAGCCAAAGACCACCGTGATGAGAGGCTGAAGGAGACCAGGGCTGAACCGGTTCTGAACCAGGGCTGAGGCTAACCAGGGCTGAACCGGGTGTCTGAACCAGGGGCTGAACCGGGTTCCTGAACCAGCGCTGAACCAGGGGCTGAACCAGGGCTGAAACCCAGGCTGAACCAGGGTCTGAACCAGCGGTCTGAAACCAGGTCTGATGAAACCAGCGGCGGTGAACCAGGTCTGAACCAGTCTGAAAACCAGGTTCTGAACCGGAGGCTGAACCAGGTCTGAACCAGGTCTGAAGGTCTGAAACGGGGTCTGAACCAGGTTGAACCAGGTCTCGAACCAGTCTGAACCAGGTCTGAACCGGCTGAACCAGGGCTGAACCAGGGCGAACCAGGGCTGAACCGGGGATGAACCAGGACTGAACCTGGTTTAGACCTGCACAGTTTCGACCTGGTTTAGGTCTCCTTCCCAGGGCTGGTCCTCTGCAGTCACGAATGACGGGTCAGATTAACTCTAGATTAGATTATTCTGGATTAAGATAGTCCGGTGTGAGCCGTTAATGTCAACACTGAACATGACACGACTCTCACGTTAGTCACTATGGAAACGGCGGCAAAGATCAACCTCGAATGTTCTTGGAGTTTAAAGTCTTTTCTCAGATGTTGAAGGTCCAGAGTCCTGGTCTCGTGGGGCAGATGTCGGGGTCTTCTCAGTTCAATAAAGCTCCACAGATGCAACGCCAACCACACCAACCACCACCAACCACGCAACACAGGCAACCACAGCAACCGCAGAGTCAGACTGAAGAAGACACATCCAAACACACCAACCACACCAACGCACACCAACCACACCAACCACAGCAACCACAGCAACCCACAGCAACCAACACAGAGTCCAGACTGAAGAAGATACATGCCAACCACAACCCAACCACAGCAACCGACACAGAGTCCAGACTGAAGAAAGAAGACACATGCCAACCATGCCAAAACCGCGTTGCAACATCAGAACCTGTTCAAGGTGCAACATCTGAACCTGTGTTAAGGTGCAACATCAGAACCCGTTTAAGGTGCAACATCTGAACCCGTTTAAGGTGCAACATCTGAACCCGTTTAAGGTTTGCAACATCTGAACCTGTTTAAGGTGCAACATCAGAACCTGTTTAAGGTGCAACATCTGAACCCGTTTAAGGTGCAACATCTGAACCCGTTTAAGGTGCAACAAAATCTGAACCTGTTTAGGATGCAACATCTGAAACCGTTTAAGGTGCAACATCTGAACCTGTATTAAGGTGCAACATTGAACCCGTTTAAGTTGTGCAACATCTGAACCCGTTTAAGGTTGCAACAATCTTGACCCGTTTAACCTGCAACATTCAGAACCTGCAACATCTAAGGTGCCAAACCCGTTTAAGGTGCTGAACATCTGAACCCGTTTAAGGTGCAACATCTGAACCCGTTTAAGGTGCAAACAGAACCTGTTTAAGGTGCAACATCTGAACCTGTTTAAGGTGCAACATTTAACCTGTTTAAGGTGCAACATCAACATCAGAACCTGTTTAAGGTGCAACATCAGAACCTGTTTAAGGTGCAACATCAGAACCTGTTTAAGGTGCAACATCAGAACCTGTTTAAGTGTGGGCATGTGTGAGGAAACAGTTCAAATGTACTTTACTTTATCAGATACAAATAGACTATTACTATGTTACAGTTACAGTTACATTTACAGATGTGCTGACCTCAAACTGAAACTAAACCAGGACTAAACCCACAGGTCACATGACATGGATCTCATCAGACTCAGAGCAGATCTGGTTCTCATCGATCTCCTGAGAAACTGAAACTGGAGAAGACCTGGACCTGGACTGGGACTACAGCAGAGCTCCTCTGGACTAAACCAGAGCTCATCTGGACCACAGCAGATCTACAGGACCACAGCAGGTCTACAGGACCACAGCAGGTCTACAGGACCACAGCAGGTCTACACAGTCTACAGGTCTACAGCAGGTGGGTCACAGGCAGGACCACAGCAGGTCTACAGCAGGTCTACAGGACCACAGCAGGTCTACAGCAGGTCTACAGGACCACAGCAGGTCTACAGCAGGTCTACAGGACCACAGCAGGTCTACAGCAGGTCTACAGGACCACAGCAGGTCTACAGGACCACAGCAGGTCTACAG
Organism: Chaenogobius annularis; assembly: GCA_015082035.1. Taxonomy (NCBI): domain Eukaryota; kingdom Metazoa; phylum Chordata; class Actinopteri; order Gobiiformes; family Gobiidae; genus Chaenogobius; species Chaenogobius annularis. The sequence continues at coordinate 326,281 of BJKM01000690.1, read as the reverse complement.
GACCACAGCAGGTCTACAGGTCTAAACTGTGGTGGACTAAAGGACAAACTGCACGTTTACACAAACTCCTGCGCTCGGAGAAAGGACAAAACAACATTCAACTCACGATTCGTTCACAAACTCGACTCTAAATGCTTCTCTTTTTGCTGTGATTTCAGAAGAATGATTTGGAGACATGAAGAGGCTCTGAAGAACGACGCGGTGGTGAACTCCTCTTAAACCACAAACACAGATGATGTTATAACAGAGAAGGGTCACGTGTGCCCCTCAGAAGGACGTGCACAAAGAAGATTGTGCTCAAAGGAAAAGGAGTGTTCCAGAGACAAGGAGACCACACCTTCAGAAGAAGCCTTTACAGAAGCTCCAATGAAACACATTTATGAGAAGTTAAACGAGTTCAAGTGACAATAATAAACCCTTTAACCGCGTTGAACAGATCGAACATAGAAGTCTGTGAAGCTTTCCCAAAACTAAAGTCGGGTCTTTTTGCACAAACATCTTTATTAATACGAGATCAACTTTATATCTTTATGTTTTACTGAATGTAAACGTACACAGACGTAAGAGTTTAGCACATACTATATTTATTACACCATAACAAAATACTATTTATCATGCTAATATTCAGTTTGGAGGCTTATACAATATATGTTCCACTTGTTTTAAAAAGAGGAGCAAACTAATTCATGGAAATCCAACGGTGTCGCTTCTTTTCTGTTAAGAATACCAACAATTCATGAGTATTTAGAGCTAAAATCAGTTAAATATGGAACAAAAAATGTTAGAGGGTCTGAAAAGCATTTTAAAGGGTCTGAAAAGCATGTTAAAGGGTCTGAAAAGCATGTTAAAGGGTCTGAAAAGCATGTTAAAAAGTCTATATTTGATTCAGTTTTCACCAGTATCTAATTACCACCAGCAGAGGGCGCTAGTCTCCATGTCACCTTGCATTGCTTTATTTGGCCATTAATTTCACTCAAATTCTGCCAATAAATAATACATATCTCCCATAAAAATGTCCTAATACAGCCCACAAAATTACGGAATATCCCTGCTTAATTTGAAGTCAATTAATTTGATTTGAATGGCCAAAACGCCTCTTCTCCCAAACCACAACATCCGTGTCAGTGATGGAGCTAATCACGGCGCGTTTAGCCTCAGCCTCCGCGCATTACACGGCACTTCTCTGCGTTTCTTACCGGCTCGGCGCGCGTTAGTCCATGGCTCGGTGCTGTCCCGGGGCCGTGGCGGTGCGTGGAGCCGGGGATGGGCGTCGGTGGCGGCGGCTGCGCGCGTGTGTGTGTGTGTGTGTGTGTGTCGGGCGGAGGAAGGGCGACACTGCAGTGGAGGAGGAGGAGAGGATGCTAATGCTAATGCTAATGCTAGTGCTAACGCTAACGCCAGGCTAACGGTCCAATCAGCGGCGCGGGGCTCGGCGCGATGATGCGGCGGATTCGGACTGGAAATGACGGCGACAACGCGACAAAAACAGACGAATAAAAGATGAATCAGAGTTTAACGAGTCCCATTGAATCTAGTGCTAAAGAATGAGTCCGTGAAAGTGAGAGAAAGGCTCAGAGGGGGCTCGGGGGGGGCTCGGGGGGGGCTCGGAGCGCCTCGCGGGCTGAGGACAGGATGATGCGGCAGCTTTGAGAGGCAAAAGTCCAACATAAAGTCAATGGTCAAAGTGGGATTGAGCCATGGATTTCTCGTATGATTGACCTCAGAACATCACAAAGAACTGACGGTTTCGACCCGAGCGCGGTCAGAGCCCGGTTTGAACAGAAGAATGGATTTTATAGTTTGAATTGAATGTTTTGATTTAATGGGAGATTTTACTGCACAAATACAGAAAGATTTGAAATGTATTCGACTTCATTATGTTCAAGTCCCAATGCTCAAATAAGAAACCAGTTCTGAGTTCGGATCAATTACACTTTTAGTATTCATGAGTCTAGACCCAAACCCAGACCTGAACCGGGACTAAACCAGGTCTAAACCAGACCTGAACCGGGACTAAACCAGACCTGAACCGGGACTAAACCAGGTCTAAACCAGACCTGAACCGGGACTAAACCAGGTCTAAACCACACCTGAACCGGGACTAAACCAGACCTGAACCGGGACTAAACAAGGACTAAACCGGGTCTAAACCAGACCTGAACCGGGACTAAACCGGGACTAACCCAGGTCTGAACCAGGGCTAAACCAGGACTAAACCAGGTCTAAACCAGGTCTAAACCGGGACTAAACCAGGACTAAACCAGGTCTAAACCAGGTCTAAACCAGGACTAAAGCAGGACTAAACCAGGACTAAACCCAGACCGGTGTGAGATGCTTTTGAGATGTAAATAAAGCCATGTTGTTGACTGGAGCCTGTTGCCCTGGAGACAGAGAGACAGGCTGTGATTGGTGGACAGGGCGTGGTCCGGGGCCCAAGAGCGGAGTGACGTCATGAATACAGATCAATGAGAGCGCCTCAGGACTGTAAAGGTGCTTCATCACATCATCTGAGTTCATCTGAGGAGTCCTGGAAACGCAGAAAGGAAGGGGTCTTATGAGGGCTGTGGCTGTAGCTCAGTGGCAATAGCTCAGTGGCGGTAGCTCAGTGGTGGTAGCTCCGTGGCTGTAGCTCAAGTATGTAGCTCAGTGGCTGGAGCTCAGTGGCGGTAGCTCTGTGGAGATAGCTCAGTGGCTGTAGCTCAAGTATGTAGCTCAGTGGCTGGAGCTCAGTGGCAGTGCTCAGTTGGCGGTACGCTCTGCGTGGAGAATAAGCTCAGGTTAAGTGTAAGGCTCTACTGAGCAGTATGCTCGGGATCTGCTGTCGTATCTGCTAGTTGATTAACTCATGCCAGTGGTGTGCGTGAGCATCTCAGCGCACGTAGAGGCTCAGATGATGTGTAGCGAGTCCATAATGGATGGATCTTGTAGGTTATTTCCAATGCCTTGGAAGCTTAACTGGAGGATATGCACTCAGCTCGCGCCGATGATATAGCTTTGCAAAGAATTGGTAGCTTCAAGGTGGTCAGGGAGCTCAGATCTGGGGACGTAGTTAGCAGTGCTGGTAGCCTCTGCTGGAGATAGCTCAGTGGCGGAGCTCAGTGGTAGATGTAGTCAGTGGCTTGGAGCTCAGCTGGCTGTACAGCTCATGAATGTAATCGTAGCTCAGTGGTGAGTGAGCTCCGTGGCTGTGAGCATCAGTGGCCGTAGGCTCAGTTGGTCTGTAGCTCAATGTTGAAGGTCAGTGGCATAGCTGTAGCTCAGGGCCGCTGGGAGCTCAGTTGGAAGCTAGCTCAGTGCTGTAGCTCAGTGGCTGTAGCCAGTTGTGATGATAGCTCAGTGGCATTAGCTCAAGTGTAGCTCAGTGCTGGAGCTCAGTCGGCAGTATGCTCACGTGGGCGGCGTAGCATCTGGTGGAGATAGGCCTCAGTGGCCGGAGCTCAGTGGCTGTTAGCTCAATGTAATGTACTCAGTGGGCGGTAGCTTCCGTGGCTGCTAGGCTATGGCTGTAGTCAATGTATGTAGCTTCAGTGAGTAGCTGTAGCTCAGTGGTTGTCTGTGATGCTTCTTCTATTTGTTGTGGATGTTTTTTCTTTTGTTTTTAGCGTAACATGTATGTGGGGCTTGCTAGTGGATTAGTGACGTTGTACGTTAGATTTTTAATCTATGTATGTGGTTTTTCCGGGCTCCTTTGATGGTGTGATTCTAAACAGGCTTGGGCAATTAGCTTTATCCTAGATGGTTTCGGGTAGCAATACCGAGTCTCCTTATCCGGTAGTTGACCTTTTCTCATGGGCTGTTTAGTTTTTATTGTGGAGAGAATTGAAGTTCAGAGGTTTGTGGTTGTTCGAGTGAGGCGCAGTGGTGCATTAGTTATAGACTTTCAGTGAGATTAGAACCTCAGAAAGGGTCCGCTGTATGTTGACAAACTCTCACGGGCGATTAAAACCAAAATAGACCATATTGAAACCTGAAGGCGCTATTCCCTATTGGCTGTTATTAAGCTCTCGCGTTTGTGAACTTTGTTAGGTAAGTAGATCTGGCACGTGGATTGCGATCACTATCTTTGTCTATGATAGCGCAACTCTTTTGACAGTATTTTACAGTTATGAACTGTAAGGCAAATCAGTGGACTAGTAAGTAATTAAGCGGGGGGTTGTATGGCATCATTGTGGTCTAGGTTAGGCATTGAACAATTTGGTGTGAAAGCTTCAGGGTGGACGAGTCGAGCGTCAGAGGCCGCCTGGGCTGGGCTTGGGTTGGCACTACGGTCTTATGCTTGAGAGCCTCTTGTAGTGTCGGGTGGGTACGCTCCAGATAGGGCAGATGGAGTTTTAGGCACAGTAAGGGCTGAGGCTGTTCATAGAGTTACCTCGGGTTTTTACTGCGTTCGAGTAGAGCAATGTAGGCCCTCATCAGGTTGCGCTGTATGCTCACGTGCTTGTGATGCGGTCGCTGAGGCGTCGGGTTAGCCTGGGCTAGGCAGGTCGCAGGGTTAGACGGCAGTTGAAGTGACCTGGAGCAGCCTCAGGGTCGGTCTGTTTAAGGGTAAGTCTACTAGTGGGGCTAGGGGGTATTTTCTCAGTTAATGTTACGTAAGGTGCCGCTCATGTTTAGGTGGAATGTAGACAGATGCAAGAGCTTTTAAGAGTTCAGTTGGGGGACTTTGTAGGCTCTTGGTAGCGTGCATAGGAGTCGATAGGACGGTGCGGTCCTGGATACGCGGCTATAGAGTAAGACAGGAGCTGTAGCAGCATTGGCTGGTAGGCTTTGGCTAGTTGTCAGGCTGAGTAGGTCCACGCAAGGCCTTTTGATCAGTGCTCCAGATGGGTATGAGGCCCTACGCCGACGCAATATGAGCAGCTGGTTTAGTTCAGGTTTGATTGGGCTAATGATTGTTAACATTCAGAGACGGATTTGCGAGAGATTAGAGGATCTGGGGTATATCTTTCGCGCGTAGTTATTTGAGCAGATAGATTTAAATATGACATATTACAGCAATTTTGGCTGAATCAGAAGCTGATTCAGGTGGTGCTTGTGAGCTTTCAAAGCTCGAAGATTTAGGCACGTAGTAATTGCGCAGAACGCGCTTGGCATGCTACAATAAGTTTATTAAAAGTTGACTTATAATCTTTATTTCCACACAAGGGGAACTTTTTGAAATTTTTTTTGGCTCGTTTCGTGACATGCTTCGAGTTTACGCTCTGTTCAATGTTCTATAGGTTTATTGTCCTGTACTAAAGTTGCTGTAGGTCTCGTTGGAGAGATAACTAGTAGGAAGGCTCTAAGAACTGGAGAAGGTGTAACGGCATTCTTGACTCATGGATGTTAGCAGTTTGCTCGCAAGATTGTGGCGTGATGTAGCTTACAGTGCAACCAGTATATGTTCAAGCAAGTTTAGGGTCTTGGATACTGTAGAGATACGCTAGTTTTCAACGATGATGCAAGAGCTTGATCAGACATGCCGAAAATTTAAGGGCGTTCAGTTGCATGTTAAGAAAGCTCAGTTTGAGAATGAAGGTTTCTTGACAGTTTTGTGTTGAGCTCAAGGGCTTCAGTGGGGACAATTATGCTATTGCATGTTTGGGTCTGGAAGTTGTCTTTCGTCTGTCTTGTATGTTCTCAAGTTTTTTATCTATGGGGGTTTAAAAGTTAGATATTTATATGTTGGCTTGTAGTTTTCTAGTTTAAGCTACAAGTAGCAGCTGACCTTCAACAGCTATAAAGACAAGATTTAGTTCAGGCGGCTATAGATAGCATACATATGGTGTTCTGAGCTTGATAGGGGATTGTTATTTTCTCTGTCTTTGGAACTCACATCTTGATCAAGCTTTCTAACGACTTCATTATAATCGCAACTACGATTTTAAGACTACCTCCTATAACTAGAGAACCGCACAATACGTAGTTTCTAAGCATATAAAACCATTTTGCTTATATTTTCAATTGAACACATTAGAATCAAATGTTGAATCATTTGTTCAGGGCCTCAGAACTTCCTAACCTTGGAAACAGGTGGAAATCGAACAAAAAGTGGAACTGGTATTTGTGTCACTCGCAGGTGCCCTGTACGTGGGAGTTAGACTAGGACACCGATGAACCTGACATCGTAAGCATAGATGACGCACATAGGAACAAAAATAATTAACATCTTGTATAGATATACGCGCAGCTGGCAAGTCTTCGCAACTAGTTTACTTTCATTGTGCTAGTTCACAGGGAGTTTACGGACTTTTGTGTCGCGCAGGAGGAGGCGGGACTACGGAACATTGTAGAGGTGTGAATCCCCAGGTAGGACTTAACATCTACACATTCACGGTTTTGGCGAGAAAGAATCGCATTTGTTTTGTGACCTTAATGCTACCAAGCAATTTCAGGGAAGAGGGATGTTTTCGGCTTCATTCAGGAAGTTTAGAATTACAATGGAATAAATGGGAATCCAGGGGGTGAGAGCGGAGATTTTATTAAGAAAATGGTTCAATAAAAATAGACCTCAGTCTTTTTAGTTTTTAAATTTGAATTAGGGTTATGGGGGAGTAGACTGTATCTGGGTTCACAAGGTTGAAATGGATCTTTGTCTTTATTCAGGGGATATACTTGACTTATTGGGACAGCTGTAATATTGTTGGGCAGACGAGTAGCGAGGACGAGGCATAGAAACCACATGATTGGTTGATATGCACACAAGACTAAGCCTTTCTCTTTCGAAACCACTCCGTCAATATGTTGCTCTCATTAGCTTGTCTATCATTAGATGCTGTTTTCATTGCTCAGACACTTCCACACGGAATCCAAGGAACGCGCGTTTTATTGCATTGCTGCAAGTGGGGACACGCACAAATTGTAGCAGAACTTAGAGAACACTTTTGTCTCGGCGGTGTGGCGCAGAATGGACATAAAGCAAGAGGCACTAGGTGATGGATTTATTAAAGGACCGGTTGTATTGCCTTAGATGCAGAAGGGCACAATGCTCTCTTATCTTGTAGGAGCCATGGGTGTTCAACAGACAGGGGAACAAGGAAGGTTCATGGTTTCTTCGCTCGTGCGGGGGGTTACGGGACGGGGTATTTCTAGAGTACCACGTTGTAGTGGACCTTTGTAGGACTCCTGGGCTGATATGGGGTAGGCTGGGTTCAATTATTAAGGACTTCGTCGGGTTGGATCCGGAGATAGGGGCGTCAAGCTGGTGGATTTTGGGGAGGTTTCCTCGGCGATTTTCTCAGTAGCTCTGGGTGGTAGGTTCTTCGCTCAGGTATTGACGTGGAGACGCTGACCAGGTCCGAGAGGGAAGAAGCTGGAAGTCTGCAAGCCTTTGAATGAACTCTGGCTGCTTAATGTGAGGAAGAACGCCGGACAGCTTTTTGGATGTGAGGTATCTCGTGGTTTGTTCGCTCGGCTGTTGGGACTCGCAGCGAATCAAGCAGTTTTAGGACCTTTGGAGTTCGGTGATAGACGGCAGAGAGGGATTTGGGCGCCATGGGCTTCTAATGGATACGACCGTGGTCAAAGGAGTCTGCAAGGCTCTCGCGGATTTCTATGGGCTGCCCGTGCGGGTGGCTTTATGGCTCAGCCTGCCGAGGGTGGTTTACTAGACCTTCGGGGTCTCTGTGGTGACCTGTTCTCCGGTGTTGGACTAGGTGAGTAGGGCCATTGCTGATTGAAGGGTTCGTAGGTTTGGATAGGACTGGGAGTGGGGTGTTGGAGGCGGTCGGGATATAGCGGTGAGGACAGGTGCGATTTGTCGAGGTTTGATTGTGTAGACCGAGTAGGGTGTTTAGGGGGGGGCGGGTTGGGTTGTGACATTAACGGCAGGGGGAGTGAGGTAGTCTTGGGGACTTGCGATCTGGTTAGGACGTGTCTGAGTAGCTACCCACTCTCTTTTTCCTTTATAGGACTCGGTGTCTTTGTGGTGGGGTTGTCTGGTCTTCTTTACCGGATGTGTCTTGCTGTGGTTTACTTAGACCGGGGTTTTAGAGTCGCTGGGTTTTAGGAGCCGTTTAGACGCGGGATGCGTTTAGACCTTGGTTTAAGGACACTGGTTTACGACCGGGGTTAAGCTGGTTTGCAGACCTGAGTTTAGAGCCGTAGCTGGCAGTTTAGACCTGGTACGCCAGGCAGAGGCTCTCGGATCGTGGTTTGAGTCACCGTACGCTTCTCAGAGATCGCAGGGTGGTATCGTTGGCAACACTTGATCAATTGGTGAGGTTAGCAGCTCGGGTGGTCATTGACGGTTTGAGTGTCACGGGAGAAGAGCAGAGGAAGACGTCGCGGAGTTAGGTGTGAGAAGCCTACTTTGGTTTGTCTGACACTCCAGTCCGGGGTGTGGTTAAGAACCTTGGGCTTGTCTTTAGGGAGCCAGTGGTATAGGCACCTTGGTTTCATAGCCCCAGCCAGGTCTGGTTTAGACCGGGATCGTGTCTATTGGAGGAGATAACGATCACGACTGTCCGGTTAGGAGATCCAGCGCATACGTGGGTGTTAGAAACCTGACTGGAAGAGCTTGGTTTTTTTGTACCTTTTCGCTTCTGTGGACGGAGCACGCGCGGAGTGGAATGGGTGTATGAAGCAGAGCTGAAGTCACCATAGTCAGGGATACTGGTGGTTTAGCGGGTCAGCGTTTCCTCGGGAGTGCTTAGAATGCTGGGTTACCTGGTTGAAGTGGCCAGTGTTCAGGTTGTGGCGGTGTCGGTATACGCTATGGTTTAGGTGCTCTGATACGCGAAACTGGAGGGGTGTTTTAGCAGGTTGAGGAGAAGGCCTGAAGGCTCTGGAGGTGTTGGTAAAGGACAGATTCTAGGTGACGTTTCGGACGTAGGTAGAGCCTGCAGGGTAGTCATTGAGTACCCGTGATACCGCGGGTTGGCTCTGTACTCCTGGTGGAGGGGAGCATTCGGAGGTATTGTTTATGGCCCTTGATGTTTAGGAAGTAGGGGTTTGTTGAGGGTGTGGCTTTGGAGCTTCTAGGGAGGGTAGCGGCCGATTCATGCTTTAATAGACTCATTTAAATTAAAGACAGGCTCTGATATTTATGGACGCAGGAGGTTTATTTCAGCGTACTCTTTCGTTAGGGACGGGATGTTCAGGGTGTACCATTTGGTGTGTTGGTACTTATGAGATTATTGGCTTACGGGAGCCAGTTCTAAGGTACTAAGGTAATTGTAATAGACAAACAGGAAGTGATTCATTGATGACTCTCTCACATGACTGATGTTAGATTACCTCCTCCGGCTCTCTTTACCGCGAGCCGACAAAGGGCGCGTTCGTTGTATGGGGAAATCGATGAGTTAGACCCAGGTCTTATTTTTGGTTAATAGGGCATAGATTCTAGACCTGTGCGTCTACATCCTGATCGTAATTCACAGGAACGCGCCGGTAGTACCGCTGACGTTACGGCAGCTGGAGGGCATACTCGCATCGCGCATCATCAGTATCTCTTGTCATGTGGGAGGTAGCCGAGCAGGACGCACTCGAGGTCACACTCTGCCGTCTCAACTGGAACATCTGGCATTACAGACAGGGTGGCAAAAGAGATTATGTGTCTAGCCCTTATACGCACTTTCATCATCTTGAGATTTAGCAAATTATAAGTCTAGATTATCGACATTTTGTTGGCAAGATGATCATTCGTTCGTTCTATATTATCTTTAAATGAGTAATAATTGTCACCATCAGTAATGTGGACCAAATTAATCGCATCTATAATAAGACTTTTATCTGATTTGGTTCGGCCTTTGTTCTTTTATTCTAGGTATTAGACTGATATAATAGTTCTACCTCTATAATTAATCAATTCATAGGTTTTTCAAATTCAATTGAATGCTTGCAACTTATTTCTAGTGTAATAAATGGTTAAAATGAAGATATCTTACTTAATTCAACATTTTAAATCCAAGTGTATCGAACTTTATGAATGATATATAACATTTATACATATTCTCTCGGTGCTTCGCTCGCAGGGTGTTCTGAGGCTAACAAGATGCCAAATTAGAAAAACACTTGCTCACATAACACATTTAAGAAGCTCCTGGTTATATGCTCCATGTTACTCATTAAGATAAATATACTGGCTTATAAATCTGCATAAAGACGTACTTTAAGGCCATCTCAATGTTACGTATTTCACTACACGCTTTGATCTCACCGCCTGTGTCAGACCTGTCGCTAGGGTCTTGGATGCGCTCTTACTTTGCTTCACGTGTGAAGAGGAAATGCGGCATGACCATTGTTAAGTGAAACTCTGAATAACAAATACATGTAAATTACCTATTTTGAGGTGAAAACACCCACAGAAAAATTCAATGATAACAAGACTGGATTCGGACCCGACAGCAAGGGTGTTGACTTTATAAAATTTTTGCATGGCAAACGCACATGAACGAAATACTAGCTGGTCATAAAAAGTGTTAGAGTAAACACTATGTGTAGGTGTAGGTAATTTGTCACAATATTGTTCGCTAACTTAAGTAAGTCTCAAATTGGGCTCGTTAAAGGGGTTGATATTGTAATATGTGCACAGGAAGCTTTATCGAGGTAGAGATACAAGTGGTAAGACAGTTAGTTAGATCAAGAGTTGTAAGGGTCGGAATAATTGGTAAAGTTTGAGTTAGCCGTAAATTATGTTGTAAGGTTAAAATAGTATGTCTTTAACACGTTTAGAGTTACAGAAGGTATTATTTGTATAAGATGATACTTTGGTGGATAATGAGGTAAGAAGTTAGTTCTGAGGTACAAGACTTTTTGGAGACAAGTTAAGAGTTGGTTGTGGGTGACATAGGTGGTAAATTCACAGGCTTAAAAATGTGATGTTACAAAGGTTATGCAACGAATTAGTAAATAGGATTGAAAATAATTGATAGTACATATCCTTTAATATTTATGGTGGTTTAGATAAATAAACGGTTGTAATGAGTATCATTCGAAAGCGGCTCATGCGCTGAGTAAAAGTATAAATAAATAGTTAAAATAAGTAAGTGACGTAATAGGATTAATCTAGGGCTGATGGAAATTGGTTGTTCAAGGTCAATTTTGAACGAGAGACAAAAAAATAAATAGACCCACGCGATTGTAAGAATCCTAAACAAGATACTTAATAACTCACGAGGTTTTGCGTTTGAGGAGCTGGGAGATTTACATAGCATTCAGAAAAAGGTTTGAAGATAGCCTCCACTGTAGTTTGACTGCCACCAGGATTAAGATTCCTATTGAGATTGAAATCGGCAATCATTCCATCCTGGGATGTTCGGCATTATTTTCCAAACTGATTTTCCAGTTGAATGTAAACTTCGGTTGGAGGCATAAACTGTGTACAGAAACATACTCTTCGAGTATACCAAAATATGTAGGTATAGAGGGTATTTAGATTCACATCTTTTAATCGAGGCTCCAGAGGTGTACTGGCTTCGCCACTTGCAGTGGTGTGTCCAAAGGTTGACGGGCAGGGCAATCACATGGGAACTTTTAAGGGGGCGGTTTTTGGGGCGTTGCCCAGACGGATCTTCTCATAGTCGCCTCTCCAAGATCAGATGATGCCACGTTCGTCGTCCTTTGCACTTATTTTGCGTGTAAGATACTAGTTCAGTGCTCTTAATAATACCCCTGTTTGGTCGCTTTCGCACCACGTCCTCAGATGGGTTCCAGGGCTCCTTTGGCTTGGCGCGTTGTTTGTTATTTCCTAGTTCGTGCGGCTTGGATACGTCTCAGTCATTACAACACGGAGTGAGAGTGCAACATTAAAAAAAGACGGGCTAAAAAAAGTCCTATAGAGTTTGGCGATTCTACTGGTGGCTTCGCAATTTTTGAAATAATTCATTTTTTCAAGGGGCAACATTTATCCAAATGGATTGGTTTCTGGCCAGACGATATTAAATATTCTCGATCGTCGTATGGACTAGTTTGGGGAGCTTGTCTGGTACTTTACGCACGATGAGGTTTTGTGGTGAATGCGGGTGGGCAGTAAAATGGCTCATACTACTTCTTGTAGATAGAATATGGTGGAACACACGCGCCAATGCGCAGTACTTGCACGCTGCGTTCTTTCTTAGAACATATACGTTCGTCAATTATTTATGTCCATTGAATTGTCTCTAGATTTCGTTCTTGAACGTAAGTTGTTTTTGATGAAAAGACTCGTTCACTCACAAACATCGTCCCAAAGCGAGTACCCGACTACGAGTTAAGATTTATATAGCTTTACTTATATATATCTGTCTATAGGAAAAACAAACTATTTTAAACAAAAATATGATGATTTCTGACAGAAATAAAAAGGCGAGGTTTTGATAAAATCCTTTACAAGTTCATATTATTTTGTCTTTTTTTTCTCCTTAAAAGTTGCACTAAAACAGAGACATGCAAAAACAGGGAAGAACGCAGCGCCTCCGAGTGGTTCAACGAGGGATCGCACAGGTGGAGTTTGTCGCCGTTCACAGCGAGTTTGTCTAAAGTTTGTCTAGAATTTAAACATATTCCACTGCGTAACAGGGTTTGTAAATGATGTTCCAGTTCCACATGTTTTCATTTGTAAATAAACTTTTATAAAGCGCTCGTTTGTGAAGAAACGTACGAAAATGGCGCCACAGTTCAACCAAAAACACATCTGCCTTTTTAAACACAAATTCAACTGCGTCTTTTAATTCGTCAAACGTTAATTTCCTGGCGTGATGTCATCATTTACAACCAGGAAGTAGAATTAAACACCTGGTGGTCCGACGGGTTTTTGGCGTTTCAAAATCCGTCTTCCAAAATGCGACACATTTTCCTGAACTTCTAAAAACTCGCTGCGAACGACAAAACTCCACGTCTTTTTCGTTTGAGGTTTTTCGTTGGCGATTTCATTTTTGCATCGATTTCTTGGCTACAATTCATTTATTTAAGAATCTTTTGTCGATTTTCACCACTTTCAAAGCCGCTCTGGACTCAACGGGCCACAAAGAGGTACAAAACATTAAAAAAAAAAAAAAGAAAAAAGGAAAAAAAAAAGGAAATCATAATCGGGACACCGAGCGTGCATGTGCTGTCCAGGAGGGGGGCGCAGTTCACAGCGGCGGAGGTACAACAGTCGTTAATCCACCTTCGAAAACAACTCCAAAATCAAAAATAATCCACTTTTTTTCTATTAAATCCTTTAGCGCGTGAAAGTCACAGTGGAGGAACGAAACATGGCTTTGACCCAGTTTGAAGTCCATTTTCCGGGTCACGAATTGCAGAAGTTAAAGCAAAAGAAGCCGGGAAGACTCAAATCCCAGATCCAGTCCCAAATGTCAGAATATCCACAGTTTTGAATCCCTTTTTGGGTCCGCGCCCGCGACCAGCGGGACAGTGGTGTGCTTTGGGTGAACAGTCGCGGGCCGGTCCACACAAGTCCGGTTCACAGCCGTGTCGTGGACGTTATGTGCCAAAGGTTTAGCGTGCGGAAAAGTCCCAGGGGGCGCCGAGAGTCGCCCGGGGTCTCGGCGCCGAAGGTCTCGGATCCGGGACGAGCCGGCGACGGGCGGAAGACGAGTCCCCAGAATGTGTCCAGGCCAAAGTGGGGTTTGTCCTGGTTTTGTCCTGGTTTTGTCCTGTTTTGTCCTGGTTCAGGAGTGGTTAGTTAGGCTAGTTTAATCTCTTTAATATAATTTTAATATCATAAAAGGTGGAGTGTGTTCAGTCCTGGTCTAGGCTTGGTTTAGTCCAGTCTTAGTCCTGGTTCAGACCTGGTTTAGTTCAGTCTTAGACCTGGTTCAGACCTGCTTCAGGCCTGGTCCAGGCCTGATCCAGGCCTGGTTCAGTCCTGGTCCAGTCCTGGTCCAGTCCTGCTTCAGGCCTACTTCGGTCCTGGTCCGGTCCTGGTCCAGTCCTGGTCCGGGCCCCGTCCCGGTCCGGTCCTGGTCCGGTCCCGGTCCCGGTCCAGTCCTGGTCCGGGCCCCGTCCCGGTCCGGTCCTGGTCCTGGTCCTGGTCCGGTCCTGGTCCGGGCCCCGTCCCGGTCCGGTCCCGGGCCGGGCCGCTCTTAGAGCAGTGGCTCCGCCTGCAGGGAGTGCTGTATCTGCGGCTGCAGCGGCGGCGGCAGCTGCAGTGGCAGCAGCGCCTCCACCATGCTGTGGCAGTGAGGAGGAGGAGTGCCTTCACCGCTCGAGCTCTCTCGGACACTTCTCCTCCGTGGAAGAAGTACTCGCTCTGGAGGATGAAGCACTCCACCACCGACTGGTTCAGCTTCGTGGTCGAGAGCGTGTCCATGTTCTCGAAGTCCGGACGCATCAGGGTCGGCCAGAAGCAGATGGACAGGTTATCGGGGGTCATCAGGGTGGTCTTACTGTGCTGGCTCACCCTAAACACACACACACACACAGACCTGCTTTAGACCTGCTTTTAGACCTGGGTTAGACCGGGGTTAGACCGGGGTTAGGTCTGGTTTACACTGGGTTTAGACCGGGGTTTAGACCGGGTTTAGTCCTGGTTTAGTCCTGGTTTAAGACCTAGACCTGGTTTAGACCTGGTTTAGACCTGGTTTAGACCTGGTTTAGACCTGGTTTAGACCTGGTTTAGACCTGGTTTAGCCTGGTTTACGACCGGGGTTTAGTCCTGGTTAGTCCTAGACCAGGGGTTAGGTCTGGTTTACACTGGGTTTAGACCAGGTTTAGTCCGTTTAGTCCTGGTTTAGTCCTGGTTTAGACCTGGGTTTTAGACCTGCTTTAGACCTGGTTAGACTGGTTTAGACCTGGGTTAGCCTGGGTTAGACTTAGACTGGTTTAGACCTGGGTTAGGCCTGGGTTAGACTTAGTTTAGACCTGGGTTAGACCCGGGTTAGACCTGGATTAGACCTGCTTTAGAACTGCTTTAGACCTGGTTTAGTCCTGGTTTAGACCGGGGTTAGTCCTGGTTTAAACCGGGGTTAGGTCTGGTTTACACTGGGTTTAGTCCTGGTTCAGTCCTGGTTTAGTCCTGGTTTAGTCCTGCTTTAGACCTGCTTTAGACCTGCTTTAGACCCAGGTTAGACCTGGGTTAGGCCTGGGTTAGACTTGGTTTAGTCCTGGTTTAGTCCTGGTTTAGTCCTGGTTTAGACCTGCTTTAGACCTGCTTAAGACCTGCTTTAGACCTGGGTTAGACCTGGGTTAGACTTGGTTTAGACCTGGGTTAGGCCTGGGTTAGGCCTGGGTTAGACTTGGTTTAGACCTGGGTTAGGCCTGGGTTAGACTTAGTTTAGACCTGGGTTAGACCCGGGTTAGACCTGGGTTGGACCTGGTTTAGACCTGGATTAGACCTGGCTTTAGTCCTGCTTTAGACCTGCTTTAGACCTGCTTTAGACCCGGGTTAGACCTGCTTTAGACCTGCTTTAGACCCGGGTTAGACCTGGGTTAGACTTGGTTTAGACCTGCTTTAGACATGGTTTAGACCTGGTTTAGTCCTGGTTTAAGACCTGGTTCAGCCCGGTTCAGACCCGGTTCAGACCCGGTTCAGACCCGGTTCAGACCGGTTCAGACCTGGTTCAGACCCGGTTCAGACAGACCGGTTCAGACCCGGTTCAGACCTGGTTCAGACCTGGTCCAGACCTGGTTCAGACCTGGTTCAGACCTGGTTCAGACCTGGTCAGACCCGGTTCAGATCAGATCAGACCGGTTCAGACCTGGTTCAGACCGGTTCAGACCTGGTTCAGACCGGTTCAGACCTGGTTCAGACCTGGTTCAGACCTGGTCAGACCCGGTTCATCCCCGGTTCAGACCCGGTTCAGACCCGGTTCAGACCCGGTTCAGACCCGGTTCAGACCTGGTTCAGACCCGGTTCAGACCTGGGGTTCAGACCCGGTTCAGACCTGGTTCAGACCCGGTTCAGACCTGGTTTACCTGTTCAAATGAGTGATGATGAACTTAAACACGTTGTAATTCACTGGAGGAAACTTCTTCACGATTTCCCTCAAAACCAGAAGTCGCTCCATGAAATCCACGATTTCTAAAAAACACATTTGACAGATTTTAAAGACAAACTAAAGACAAAAGAGAGTTCAATGTGTCATTTCTATTTCGGTTCTTCGTTTAAACCCCAGTAATGTACACAAAAGCAGTCATGTAGTGCCCCCTCTCCAGCAGCAGAGGGCGCTCCAGTGTTTGGTGTAAAAACGTCCAACACGACATGAACTCTGCAGAGAAATGAGAGACTCAGAGAAGCTCCGAACGCTCACGTTGGACCTCAAGAGAAGCTCCGAACGCTCACGTTGGACCTCAAGAGAAGCTCCGAACGCTCACGTTGGACCTCAAGAGAAGCTCCGAACGCTCACGTTTGACCTCAAGAGAAGCCCGAACGCTCACGTTGGACTCAAGAGAAGCTCCGAACGACGTTGACCTCAAGAGAAGCTCCGAACGCTCACGTTGGACCTCAAGAGAAGCTCCGAACGCTCACGTTTGGACCTCAAGAGAAGCTCCGAACGCTCACGTTGGACCTCAAGAGAAGCTCCGAACGCTCACGTTGGACCTCAAGAGAAGCTCCGAACGCTCCTTGGACCTCAAGAGAAGCTCCGAACGCTCACGTTGGACCTCAAGAGAAGCTCCGAACGCTCACGTTGGACCTCAAGAGTCTGATTCTGACGGTCAAGACGAGGAATACGGGATTCTAGAGCGGAAAGAACATGTTTTACACGTTTAAGTCTTCAGAGGAAAGATCAGACGAGGAAGACAAACGAGTCAAGCGCCACCAAAAGGATTATGATAAAGTTTGTGATAAAGTATTTGTGATAAAGTATTCATGATAAAGTATTCATGATAAAGTATTATGATAAAGTAAATATTTCAACTCCTCATAAGGGCCTTTTTTACCTTCTCATGAGGGTCTATTTTGATTTCTAGAAGAGGGCCTATTTTACCTCATTAAGAGGGCCTATTAACTCCTCATGAGGGCCTATTTACCTTCTCAAGAGGGCCCATTTTACCTTCTCAAGAGGGCCTATTTTACCTTATGAAGCGGGCCTATTTCAACTTCTCATGAGGGCCTATATTATCTTCTCAAGAGGGCCATTTTTACCTTCTCATGAGGGTCTATTTTGATTTCTAGAAGAGGGCCTATTTTACCTCATTAAGAGGGCCTATTAACTCCTCATGAGGGCCCATTTCAACTCCTCATGAGGGCCTATATTACCTTCTCAAGAGGGCCTATTTCAACTCCTCAAGAGGGCCTATATTACCTTCTCAAGAGGGCCTATTTCAACTCCTCAAGAGGGCCTATATTACCTTCTCAAGAGGGCCTATTTTAAGGGGGTTCATGGCAGGACTTCTGGTCTCCATTTTCAGTGACCAGAAAACCTTCCGATTAGTCCTCGTTAGGGCCGGCGTGTCCAGGGGTCAAACAGGGGTCGACGGGTGCGTGTCGAGTCAGTTTTAGATTTGCTCTTGATGTTCTCATGATGTTCTTCTGGATGTGGCCTGTCCAGGAGCTTCAGAAAGACAGAACAAACGAGAGGTTTCGTACTTGCGGCTTCCACGAGCTCCGGGTGCAGACTGTAGGGGATCAGGGGGTCCGGGAGGTCCGCGAAGAACGCCTTCAGAGCGCCAGCCGCCGCGTTGACCGCCACGTCCAGAGCCACCAAGTCCATGCTGTGGTCTGCAAGAGAGAGAGAGTGGTTTAGTCCTGGTTTAGACCTGGTTTAGTCCTGGTTTAGACCCGGTTTAGACCCTGTTTAGACTCGGTTTAGTCCTGGTTTAGACCCGGTTTAGACCCTGTTTAGACTCGGTTTAGTCCTGGTTTAGACCTGGTTTAGTCCTGGTTTAGTCCTGGTTTAGACCTGATTTAGACCTGGTATAGCCCTGATTTAGCGCTGGTTTAGCGCTGGTTTAGCGCTGGTTAAGACCTGGTTTTAGACCTGGTTTAGACCCGGTTTAGACCCTGTTTAGACTCGGTTTAGACCTGGTTTAAACCTGGTTTAGACCTGGTTTAGTCCTGGTTTAGACCCGGTTTAGACTCGGTTTAGTCCTGGTTTAGCCTAGGTTTAGAACTGGTTTAGACCTGGTATTAGCCCTGGTTTAGCCCAGGTTTAGCCCTGGTTTAGCCCTGGTTTAGTCCTGGTTTAGTCCCTGGGTTAGCCCAGGTTTAGCTCTGGTTTAGTCCTGGTTTAGCTCTGCTTTAGTCTGGTTTAGTCCTGGTTTAGTCCTGGTTTAGTCCTGGTTTAGACCCAGTTTAGTCCTGGTTTAGCCTAGGTTTAGAACTGGTTTAGACCTGGTATAGCCCTGGTTTAGCGCTGGTTTAGCGCTGGTTTATACCAGGTTTAGCCCTGGTTTAGTCCTGGTTTAGTCCTGGTTTAGACCTGGTTTAGTCCAGGTTTAGCGCTGGTTTAGACCAGGTTTAGCTCTGGTTTAGTCCTGGTTTAGCTCTGCTTTAGTCCTGGTTTAGCCCTGGTTTAGCCCTGGTTTAGTCCTGGTTTAGTCCTAGTCCTGGTTTAGCTCTGCTTTAGTCCTGGTTTAGTCTTGGGTTAGTCCTGGTTTAGCGCTGGTTTTAGACCAGGTTTAGCTCTGGTTTAGTCCTGGTTTAGCTCTGGTTTAGTCCTGGTTTAGTCCTGGTTTAGTCCTGGGTTTAGTCCTGGTTTAGTCCTGGTTTAGTCTGGTTTAGACCCAGTTTAGTCCTGGTTTAGCCTAGGTTTAGAACTGGTTTAGACCTGGTATAGCCCTGGTTTAGCGCTGGTTTAGCGCTGGTTTATACCAGGTTTAGCCCTGGTTTAGTCCTGGTTTAGTCCTGGTTTAGACCTGGTTTAGTCCAGGTTTAGCGCTGGTTTAGACCAGGTTTAGCTCTGGTTTAGTCCTGGTTTAGCTCTGCTTTAGTCCTGGTTTAGCCCTGGTTTAGCCCTGGTTTAGTCCTGGTTTAGTCCTGGTTTAGCTCTGCTTTAGTCCTGGTTTAGTCTTGGGTTAGTCCTGGTTTAGCGCTGGTTTAGCCAGGTTTAGTCTGGTTTAGTCCTGGTTTTAGCTCTGGTTTTAGTCCTGGTTTAGTCCTGGTTTAGTCCTGGGTTAGTCCTGGTTTAGTCCTGGGTTTAGTCCTGGTTTAGCCCTGGTTTAGTCCTGGTTTAGTCCTGGTTTAGTCCTGGTTTAGTCCTGGTTTAGCTCTGCTTTAGTCCTGGTTTAGTCTTGGGTTAGTCCTGGTTCAGCGCTGGTTTAGTCCTGGGTTAGCCCTGGTTTAGCGCTGGTTTAGACCAGGTTTAGCGCTGGTTTAGACCAGGTTTAGCCCTGGTTTAGTCCTGGTTTAGACCAGGTTTAGCTCTGGTTTAGCCCTGGTTTAGTCCTGGTTTAGTCCTGGTTTAGCCCTGGTTTAGTCCTGGTTTAGACCAGGTTTAGCTCTGGTTTAGTCCTGGTTTAGTCCTGGTTTAATCCTGGTTTAGTCCTGGTTTAGCGCTGGTTTAGACCAGGTTTAGCGCTGGTTTAGACCAGGTTTAGCCCAGGTTTAGCCCTGGTTTAGCCCTGGGTTAGCCCAGGTTTAGCGCTGGTTTAGACCAGGTTTAGCTCTGGTTTGGTCCTGGTTTAGCTCTGGTTTAGTCCTGGTTTAGCTCTGGTTTAGTCCTGGTTTAGCGCTGGTTTAGACCAGGTTTAGCTCTGGTTTAGTCCTGGTTTAGCTCTGCTTTAGTCCTGGTTTAGTCTTGGGTTAGTCCTGGTTCAGCGCTGGTTTAGCCCTGGTTTAGCCCTGGTTTAGCCCTGGTTTAGCCCTGGTTTAGTCCTGGTTTAGTCCTGGTTTAGTCCTGGTTCAGTCCGTCACATTGAGAGCGTTTGGCACAAGTCCCGCCTCCACATGTGTTTTCTCTTCACTCATTTGTCGTTTCGAGTCGTTTGCTCGTCTCGGGGGCGGATTTACAGAACTCGGGTCCTAACTCAGCCGTGTTCCAGACCTGGTTCTGTTTTTAAAACGTCCCAAATCTGGAAGCAATCAAACAAAATGGACGCTCGTTTTCAGAGGCTGAAGTTCGACCGTTTTTTGGGGGTTTTTTTTTGTGTGAAAGAGATCAAGTTTCAGAGCGTAATGTTTTGCCATGGAAATTCCCCCAAACGTGTGTCTCTGGGAGGAAACGAGTCTGAATCCTGATCTTTACCTTGATCGAAGAGTTTCTGGATGTTGTCTTGGTCCGTTTTGTTGCCGCTCACTCGGTACAAGCCTTCTGTCGTCAAGCCTGCCACAGACACAAGAGCACGGCATCAAAAAGAGACATCCTCAGGACATCCTCGGACACGCCTCCTCGGGACACGCCTCCTCGGGACACGCCTCCTCGGACACGCCTCCTCGGGACACGCCTCCTCGGGACACACGCCTCGCGAGACACGCCTCCTCGGGACACGCCTCCTCGGGACACGCCTCCTCGGGACACGCCTCCTCGGGACACGCCTCCTCGGGACAGACACGCCTCCTCGAGACACGCCTCCTCGAGACACACGCCTCCCTCGGGACACGCCCCCAGGACACGCCTCCTCAGGACACGCCTCCTCGAGACACGCCTCCTCGAGACACGCCCCCAGGACACGCCTCCTCAGGACACGCCTCCTCGAGACACGCCTCTCGAGAACACGCCTCTTCGAGACACGCCTCCTCAGGACACGCCTCCTCAGGACACGCCTCTTCGAGACACGCCTCTTCGAGACACGCCTCTTCGAGACACGCCTCCTCAGGACACGCCTCCTCAGGACAATTTTGAACTTTAAACCCGATGCGTCACGTGCACTTCAAACCCGATGCGTCACGTGCACTTCAAACCGATGCGTCGCGTGCACTTTAAACCCGATGCGTCACGTGCACTTTAAACCCGATGCGTCGCGTGCACTTCAAACCCGATGCGTCGCGTGCACTTCAAACCCGATGCGTCGCGTGCACTTTAAACCCGATGCGTCACGTGCACTTTGAACCCGATGCGTCGCGTGCACTTTAAACCCGATGCGTGGGCGCCGCGTCGGCGCCGCGTCGCCACGAGCCTGAAGCGTGACGACGTGCGGCGCTTTAAAAAGAGCCGCACAATCGGGCCTTTTTCAAAAACACGTCGCAGAGAACGAACCCAGACACGAGGAAATGTTCAATAAAGTACAATTAAAACAGTGTCAGATTCACACAACGACTTCATTTATACGACTTCACACACTTTTGACTTCGACTGGAGAGAAGCACGTTGAAGACCATGTTTGTGCGTTCTTCTGGTATTTAACATCAAACTGACTTCAATAGGTCGTTATTTCACATTTTGTTCATTGGAAACGGCTTGAAACTAGAAACCATCGACTTCCGAAGAACTGAGGACTCTTCATCCTTTTAAATTGCACTTTCCGTTTCTGTGTCTGGAGTTTTAAATAAAGATTGATTCATTGATTTGAGGGCGTTTGATGCGGCGAGCGCTGACCGTCGCCGCGTGACACTTTTCAACGTGAATACTGCGCCGCGTTTCGCAATAATAAACCGTCGATATCGATCAAACGGAAACGTGAACTTGGTGTTTCCTGTGGACGGAACCAGAGATCACAGAGACATGACCCATAACCTCGGACTCTTCTTCTAGAACGTTCAGTCCTGGTCTGGTCCCGCCTGCTCTGGTCCCGGGGTCACAGATTTGACCCGTATGGTCCCGTTTCTTCCTCTTTTTAAAACTCTTCATTTCAGAGGATTGTGAGTGTCTTGTTTCGTGTCAGTGCTGCTGAAGAGGAGGATCGTTGTTATCAGATCCGAGCCACTTCCTGTTCCCTGGGGCCCGACTTCCTGTGCGAGCACGTCTCTGTCGGCGACGCAAGAGAGCGCCCTAACGAGCCGCACGTTTGCACACGAGTCCGGACCGAAAAACCGCTCAGGAGAACTCCAGATCTCGACCTCTGACGAAGTTACACAGGGGTGTTTTTGTGAGGCTCAGAAGGAGCAGAAAAGAGGGGCTCGTAAACAGGAAGACCTGGTTTAGTCCTGGTTTAGTCCTGGTTTAGTCCTGGTTTAGTCCTGGCAGTCTAGACCAAGTCTAAAACTGGTCCGGTCCCGGTCCGGTCCTAGTCCGGTCCCTGGTCCGGTCCCTGGTCCGGTCCCTGGTCCGGTCCCTGGTCCGGTCCCTAGTCCGGTCCCTGGTCCGGTCCCTGGTCCGGTCCCTGGTCCGGTCCCTGGTCCGGTCGGTCCTGGTCCGGTCCCTAGTCCGGTCCCTGGTCTCTGGTGCGTTGGTGATGAGCAATTACAGAGGGGCAGATGTTGAGAGAAGATGTTGATGGGACAAATGTTGATGGGGTAGATGTTGATGGGGCTGATGTTGACGGGGCCGATGTTGACGGGGCCGATGTTGATGGGGCCGATGTTGATGGGGCAGATGTTGGGGGCAGATGTTTGGGGCAGATGTTGATGGGCAGATGTTGGGGGCAGATGTTGGGGGCAGATGTTGGGGCAGATGTTGGGGCGGATGTTGGGTGCAGATGTTGGGGGGATGGGCAGATGTTGGGGCATGGGGCAAATGTTGGGTGCAGAATGTTGGGAGCAGATGTTGGGGGCAGATGCTGGGGGCAGATGTTGAGAGAAGAATGTTGAATGGGACAAATGTGGATGGGGCAGATGTTTGGGGCAGATGTTTGGGGGCAGATGTTTGGGGCAGATGTTGGGGGGCAGATGTTGGGGGCAGATGTTGGGGCAGATGTTGGGGCAGAGTTGGGGGCAGATGTTTAAACTTGATGTCGTTTCCTCCTCTGGTTTGGCCTCTGTTGTTTCTGGCCGTTGACTTTGGTCGCCTGTCGCTTGTGAACGTGTGAATCCTGAGGCTGATGACATAAATTAGCCTTGGCCGTGTCACCGCTGGTCCCGGTGACCTTCCCTTCAGGCTCCGCCCTCTTTCTCTGCTTCTCTTGCCCGGAATCACCAAGGCAACCATCGTTTTAGATGTCGACAAGTCAGCAGTTCTTTAAACGCATCTGAACCAAAATAAGGTCTTTCTTGTTTTCTCTCTCTCCCCTCTCCTCCCTCTTCTCTCCCCCTTCCTCCTCAATCCCCAATCCCCCTCCTCTTCTTCTCTCCCTCTCCCTCCCGTCTCCTCCCTCTTCCCCTCTCTCTCTCTCTTCTTTCTCCTCTCCTCTTCCCTTCTTCTCTCTCGCTCTCCTCTACCTTCTCTTCTTTCTTCCTCTCTCCTCCCTCTACCTCCCTCTACCCCCGCTCCTTCCTCTTCTTCTCCCCTCTTCCTCCTTCCTCCTCCTCTCCGTCCCTCTCCTCTTCTTCTCCCCTCTTCCACTCCCTCCCTCTCTCTCCTCCTCTCCTCTTCTTCTCCCCCTCTTCCTCCCTCCCTCCCTCTCCTCCTCTCTCTTCTTCTGCCCCTCTTCCTCCTCCTCTCCTCCCTCTCCTCTTCTTCTCCCCCTCTCTTCTTCCTCTTTCTTTGCTTTCTCGTCTCTCATCTTTTGTCTCTCAAACTCTTCCAGGAACTCTTCTGACGCGGCGGTGACTCAGCCTGAACTCGTCTCTCTTTCAGCTCGTTCCAACGTCCGTCGTCACGGCGACGTCTCGGCTGCCGTTCCTCCTTTGACTGTAAACGTGTTCTGTTGTCACGTGGGCTCAGGTGGTCCTCAGTTACATGTTTTATATCGGAGTTTGAATATTTCTGAGTTTTCTTTTTTAGAAAGAAACAAAAGTGATGGTTTTAACGACACAATGACATCACGATGACATCATGATGACATCACAATGACATCACGATGACATCACAACAATGTGGAGCACGTTGATGCGTCAGAAGCTTTAGTAGTGCAACACTGGAACCAACCGCCATAAAACCACACAAAGAAGAAGAAGAAGCAGTGGTTTAGTCTCTGAACCTGGTTTACTAGCGTTTTGGTCCTGGTTCAGACCTGGTTCAGACCTGGTTCAGACCTGGTTCAGACCTGGTTCAGACCTGGTTCAGACCTGGTTCAGACTGGTTCAGACCTGGTTTCCTGCAGCTCTCAGGGTGTGTTCAGGGTCTTCCTCAGTGGGAGGAGCATTAACGGTTCAAAATGAACAAATAGAAGTCATAAATAATGTGAGAATATAATCCTAATGTTCAGATTTGGAGCGTGAGGAGCAGAGCAGATGGAGTGAACGCTACAGTGACTCACGAGGGTCAAAACAGACGCTGCTAAAGCGGACTCAAGCTGTCAACTGTGGCAGAGTGGTTAGCCCTCCACTCCCTGTGCCCCTCCATTTACTCCCTCTGGCTTTCCCTCTCTTCTTAATTCGCCCTTTACCTCTTTCTCCTCCTGTGTTCTGCGGGTTCTTGAGTCGGGCCTGAATCGGGCCTGAATCTGGTCTGAATCGGGCCTGAATCTGGTCTGAATGCGGGCCTGAATCTGGTCTGAAAATCTGGCCTGAATCGGGCCTGGAATCGAGCCTGAATCGGGGCCTGAATCGAGCCTGAACTCGGGCCTGAATCGGGCCTGAATCGAGCCTGAATCGGGCCTTGAATCCAGGAACTAAGTCAGAGTTAAAAAGTCCAATTTGGATCATAAACCGTGTCTTTCAAACGACAAGGAAAAACTACTAAACGAGGGGTCATTATTTAAAATGTGAGGAGCAGGAGGCGTGTCCTTCAGCCTCGGGCGAAGGACACTTTCACTTCCTGTCCTCCAGCGGCGTGACTTCGACCCCTGACCTCGACGCGTGGTCAGGACGAGGTCGTTAAATGTGACGCTGGTCTCTTCAAACGAGCGCGGATCAAACGAGCCCGGATCCAAACGGCGGCGGATCCAAACGAGCCGGATCCAAACGAGCGCGGATCCAAACGAGCCCGGATCCAAAGAGCGCGGATCCAAACGAGCGCGGATCTAAACGAGCCCGGATCCAAACGAGCGCGGATCCAAACGAGCCCGGATCAAACGAGCGCGGATCCAAACGAGCGCGGATCCAAACGAGCCCGGATACCAAACGAGCGCGGATCCAAACGAGCGCGGATCCAAACGAGCGGCGGATCAAAACGAGCCGGATCAAACGAGCGCGGATCAAACGAGCCCGGATCCAAACGAGCGCGGATCCAAACGAGCGCGGATCAAACGAGCGGCGGACCAAACGAGCCCGGATCCACGCCGCGCGGATCCAAACGAGCCCGGATCCAACGAGCGAGGATCCAAACGAGCCGGATCCAAACGAGCGCGGATCCAAACAGCGCGGATCCAAACGAGCGCGGATCCCAAACGAGCCGGATGCCAAACGAGCCGCGATCAAACTGAGCCGCGGATCCAAAAGAGCGCGGATCCAAACGAGCGGATCCAAACGAGCGCGGATCCAAAGAGAGCGGATCCAAACGAGCGCGGATCCAAACGAGCCCGGATCCAAACGAGCCCGGATCCAAACGAGCCCGGATCCAAACGGATCCAAACGAGCCCGGATCCAAACGAGCCCGGATCCAACGAGCGCGGACCAAGAACGTGTTGCTTTTAAGCATTTTCAAATCATTTTGCTCACGTTCAGTATCAGAGAAGAGTAAAAATGTGGTTGTAGACCTGGTTTGTGATGTGGATTAGTCCTGGTTTAGTCCTACTATTTGTCTTAGTGTTATTTTTACAACTGCAATAAATAAGCTTGACGCCCTTCTCGCCGCACCAGGACCTAACTCGTGAGACTGAAATGTGAAAGAATCCCGGCTTTTTCAGGACAAACTCTCCGTTTCAGAGTCGTGTCTTCTGGGACGTAGGCTAACGAGCTAACAAGCTAACGAGCGCTAAACTGCGATGACGTCTTCACTTTGGTTTTCTCCGTCGTGTCCGTTTTTGTCGATTACAAATGGCTGAGTTTGTAATTTTTTCCCCGCAGCAGACAGTCCTGAGGCCAGAACATTTACATCTCTGAGGAACCGTGAGCCTCTCTCCGTCTCCTACCACCTCTCTCCCGCCTCTCTCCTCTCGCTCCCCCGCCTCCTCCCGCCTCCTCCCGCCTCCTCCGCCTCCTCGCCGTCTCCTGCCTCGCTCCTCCCGCCTCCTCCCCCGTCCTCTCGCTCCTCGCGCCTCCTCGCCTCCTCCCCGCCTCCTCTTCCGCCTCCTCTCCGCCTCTCCGCCTCCTCTAACCTCCTCGTCCCTTCCTCCCGCTGCTCCCGCTCCCTCTCGCTCGTCCTCCCGCCTCTCCCGCCTCCTCCTCGCTCCTCGCCTCTCCCGCCTCCTCCCGTCTGCTCTCTCCCTCTCCGTCCTCTCCGCTCCTCCGCCTCCTCCGTCCTCCTCTCGCCTCCTCCCGCCTCCTCCTTGCCTCCTCGCCTCCTCCCGCCTCCTCGCCGTCTCCTCTAACCTCTCTCTCGCCTCCTCCCTCCTCTAACCTCCTCGCTCTTCCCGCCTCCTCCGCCTCCTCTCGCCCTCTCCGTCTCTCTCGCCTCCTCGCTCTCCTCCCGCCTCCTCCGTCTCCTCTAACCTCCTCTCGCCTCCTCCGCCTCCTCTCGCCTCCTCTCCGCCTCTCTCGCCTCCTCCCGCCTCCTCTCGCCTCCTCGTCGCCTCCTCATCGCTCCTCTAACCTCCTCTAGCCTCCCTCTGTCAGACTCACATTAAATAAAGTGTTTGGTTTTTCCCTGCGGACTCTTTCAGATGATGGTTCAGAGCGAGAGCCCGAGAGGCGGCGATGAGGAGGCCAGCGAGGAGAGGCCGGCGAGGAGAGGCGGCGAGGAGAGGCCGGCGAGGGAGGCCGGCGAGGAGAGGCCGGGAGGAGAAGGCCGGGAGGGGAGGGCCGGCGAGGGGGGCGGCGAGGAGAGGCCGGCGAGGGGAGGCCGGCGAGGAGAGGCCGGCGAGGAGAGGCGTACCTAGCTTTAGGACGCGGATTGAACCTGCTTTAGGACTCGTTTAGGCCAGGTTTTTGAACACAAGACTCAACAGAAGCCGTAATCCTTTAGTCAATTAGACAATTAATCTTTTAATTTAAAACTGGTTGTTCAGGTCATTATTGTTATTCCTCTTTGTTTAAACAGGTTGTTACGTCATTATTGTATTAATCTTTATTTAAACAGGTTGTTACGTCATTTATTTGTATTGATCTTTATTTAACAGGTTGTTACGTCATTATTTAAACAGGTTGTTACGTCATTATTGTATTCATCTTTATTTAAACAGGTTGTTACGTCTTATTGTATTAATTCTTTATTTAAACTTGTTGTTACGTCATTATTGTATTAATCTTTATTTAAACAGGTTGTTATGTATTATTGTATTGATCTTTATTTAAACTGGGTTGTTTACGTCATTATTGTATTCTCTTTATTTAAACAGGTTGTTACATGTCATTATTGTATTGATCTTTATTTAAACAGGTTGTTATCGTCATTATTGTATTGATCTTTATTTAAACTGGTTGTTACGTCATTATTGTATTCATCTTTATTTAACTCGGTTGTTACGTCGTCATTATTGTATTCCTCTTTATTTAAACAGGTTGTTAGTCATTATTGTATTTATCTTTATTTAAACTAGTTGTTACATCATTATTGTATTCATCTTTATTTAAACACGGTTGTTACGTCATTATTGTTTGATCATTTTATTTAAACTTGTTGTTACGTCATTATTGTTTGATCTTTATTTAAAAAGGTTGTTACATCTCATTATTGGTATTGATCTTTATTTAAACAGGTTGTTATCGTCATTTGTATTCATTCTTAATTTTAAACGTTGTTACGTCGTCATTATTTGTATTCATTTTTATTTAAACAGGTTGTTTACGTCATTATGTATTCATCTTTATTTAACAGGTTGTTAACGACGTCATTATTGTATTCATCTTTATTTAAACTAGGTTGTTTATTGCAGTCATTATTGTATTCCTCTTTATTTAACACAGGTTGTTACGTCATTATTGTATTTATCTTTATTTAAACTAGTTGTTACGTTCATTATTGTATTCATTTTTAATTTAAACGTTTGTTAGTCTCTTATTGTATTGATTCTTTATTTAAAACAGGTTGTTACATCATTATTGTATTCCTCTTTATTTAAAACAGGTTGTTACGATCATTAATTGTTATTGATCTTTATTTAAACTGGTTGTTACGTCATTATTGTATTCATCTTTATTTAAACAGGTTGTTACGTCATTATTGTATTCATCATTATTTAAAACTTGTTTGTTACGTCATTATTGTAATTAATCTTTATTTCAACAGGTTGTTACATCGTCATTATTGTATTGATCTTTATTTAAACAGGTTGTTACGTCATTATTGCCATATTCATCTTTATTTAAACAGGTTGTTACGTCTATTATTTATTCATCTTTATTTAAACAGGTTGTTACTCATCATTGTATTCATCTTTATTTAAAACTGGTTGTTACGTCCTTATTGTATTGATCTTTATTTAAACAGGTTGTTACGTCATTATTGTATTCATCTTTATTTAACTTGTTTGTTACGTCATTATTGTATTCCTCTTATTTAAACAGGTTGTTACGTCATTATTGTATTGATCTTTATTTAAACTGGTTGTTACGTCATTATTGTTTCATCTCTTTATTTAAACAGGTTGTTACATCGTCATTATTGTATTGATCTTTATTTAAAGCAGGTTGTTTACGTCATTATGTATTCATCTTTATTTAAACTGGTTGTTAGTCATTTGTATCATCTTTATTAAACAGGTTGTTATGGTTGTCATTATTCGTATTCCTCTTTAATTTAAACAGGTTGTACTCTTATGTATTATCCTTTATTTAAACTAGTTGTTACATCATTATTGTATTCCATCTTTATTTAAAACAGGTTGTTCACGTCATGTTTGATGTATTGATTATTATTTAAGCTTGTTGTTAGTTCATTATGTATTGATCTTTATTTAAACAGGTTGTTACATCATCATTATTGTATTGATCTTTATTTAAACAGGTTGTTACATCGTCATTATTGTATTCATCTTTATTTAAACAGGTTGTTACGTCATTATTATTGTATTGATCTTTATTTAAACAGGTTGTTAAGTCATTATTGTATTGATCTTTATTTAAACAGGTTGTTACGTCCTTATTGTATTCATCTTTATTTAAACTGGTTGTTACGTCATTATTGTAATAATCTTTATTTAAACAGGTTTGTTACATCGTCATTATTGTATTCATCTTTTATTTAAACAGGTTGTTACGTCATTATTGTATTCATCTTTATTTAAAACAGGCTGTCCACGCCGTCATGATGTCACTCAAATGTTCGGTGAAGCCCTTAGAAAACCCCGCTTCACACTCAGAGTCTCATTCCGCTCGACGGCCGAGGAAAGCAGGTTATTTTTAAATAAATCTGATGGAGTTTGGTCCAAAATCCTGTAAAGTGTAAAAGACGCGCTGAGACTTCAAAGAGGCGCAATAATCAGCTTTAACTCGGCTTAAACTCGGGCGCTCGCTGCAGGCGCCACAGAGACAAGAAGGAATAAACTTCTTTACGACCGCATTCTGTCGGCCAATCACGTTCTATACAGAGTCCAGTCACTAACGCAGACGATCAATACTTTCAGAGAGCTTTCACAACAAACACAGAGGCATTAGTGTATAAAACGTTATCTGTGACGAGCGCGATCTGTGGAGTGGAGTCTGTGACGAGCGCGATCTGTGGAGTGGAGTCTGTGACGAGCGCGATCTGTGGAGTGGAGTCTGTAACGTCCGTCCTTAGTCCTCTTCAGTCCCGTCCTTCAGTCCCGTCCTTCAGTCCCGCCCTTCAGTCCCCTCCTTCAGTCCCGCCCTTCAGTCCCCTCCTTCAGTCCCCTCCTTCAGTCCCGTCCTTCAGTCCCGTCCTTCAGTCCCGTCCTTCAGTCCCGTCCTTCAGTCCCGTCCTTCAGTCCCGCCCTTCAGTCCCGCCCTTCAGTCCCGTCCTTCAGTCCCGTCCTTCAGTCCCGTCCTTCAGTCCCGTCCTTCAGTCCCGTCCTTCAGTCCCGTCCTTCAGTCCCGCCCTTCAGTCCTTCAGTCCCGTCCTTCAGTCCCTCCTTCAGTCCCGTCCTTCAGTCCCGACCTTCAGTCCCGTCCTTCAGTCCTGTCCTCGTTTCCAGATGCAGTGAGTAAAGTCTGACTCGTGTTTGTGGTTCAGTGACTCACACTTTTGTGGTTCTTTTAAACGGTTTGAACCGAGAGACGAGACCACAGTCGGTCACACGCCTCATTAGCTGTGGTCAGGTCTGAAACAGGTCTGAAACAGGTCTGAAACAGGTCTGAAACAGGTCTGAGACAGGTCTGAGACAGGTCTGAAACAGGGTCTGAAACAGGGTCTGAAACAGGGTCTGAAACCTGGTTCACAGACAGAACAGACGCAGACGGAACAGACGCAGACGGAACAGACGCAGACGGAGCAGACGCAGACGCAGACGGAGCGCCGGACTGTGAGTAAAACATTATGCAACGACACGCTCAAATATTCAACACTTTGAATGATTTATCCGCCGAAGGAAAGTTCAAGACGGAGAGAATCTGGAACGTTCTCAGAGTCTGAGAGAAGGTCTGGGCCAGATCTGAGCCGAGTCCCAAACGCTCAACGAAGGAAAGAACATGAACATGGACCTGGACCTGAGCCTGGACCTGGGCCTGGGCCTGAACCTGGGCCTGAGCCTGAGCCTGAGCCTGGACCTGAGCCTGGACCTGGACCAACCGACACACAAAGTACGTCAAATAAGAGCGATAGCTTCGAGACAGAGAACATTTATGGATAAAGTGTTATTGATGAACGTCCGAAACGTTCAGCGAGTTCAAAATGTGCACTTTGAACAGAATCCCAACATTTAGAGATGAAATCGCTCAAAAAAAACAATCGCAATCAATAATCATGAGCATTTTCCCGACTCCGGCTCAAGCGAACGTCAAAACAAAGACTTCTCAGACTAGAACCTGGACTCCGGCTCTTCTGACGCCGCCGCCGAACCGTGGCCACGGACATGAACACGCCCGGCGGCAGAACTCGCCGTGTGAAACGCCCCGTCGCGGCTTCCGCTTAAAGACTCACCGGTTTTCTCGATGTAGTCCACGCACTTCTCGATGAACAGCGGAATGGGCCGGTCCTGGGTCACGAGGTTTTCCAGCGGAACGCCAAAGTAGTTGCTGTCCCAGGTCCTCCTCGTGGGCGGGTACAGCGGCTTGGCGGGCTTCGACGACTTGGGCTGAAACAGGCGAGAGGAGCGAGGTTAAAGGGCATGCATTCAGCAAAAAGAATCGGAAGCAAAGGCGCTTTTACCTCCGCGTTAGGCCACTCAAAGTTGTGAGTTAATCTGTCCTGCAACTGAGGCTCGAGCGCGCAGGAAAGCCCCGTTCTCACCTACCCCCTAGCCCCGCCCACGTCGCTGTACTCGCGGATGATCGAATGAAAAAACGACGCGTGGAGAGTTCCCAAACGTCTCGTAGCCACGTTTGCGGGAATAACAAAATAAATGAAAAACGGTCTGCCGCCTGTTACGGTGAAAGAGGCGGGGCTTGTCGCCGCGAGGAGGCGTGGCTTTTTGCGGTTCGTTTTTGTGTTAAATGACAACGTTTAAAAGTCGGTATTACGCTCATGAAATCGACATTTTTACATTCAAAATAAACTTTGGTAAAACCCAATTTAGTGTTTTTGTCAGAAATCCGTTTGTTGAAACGTTTCCAACCAAAGACGTTTCAGTTGAAACCAAAAGCTCCGAGAAGCAGAAACCACGGCGTCTTGACAGAACGGACAGGAAACGGTTTGTTTTGACGCAAATCTTCAACCGACTATAGACTTTCTGATCATTTGAGTCTTTTGCGGTTTTCTTCACGATCGAACCTAAAATGGGTTCGAAGGCTCCAGACGCTTCCCTGACTCGCCCAGGCTTGGAGCTCTCTGCTCTTCGGCTCGTTGTCACGGGACACCGGACAGGACTTAAAAGATGGCGGCGAGCGCGGCGTGTCCGTCCGCTCCGATGACGTCCGACATCGTCTCGAAGCGACAGAAAAGACGAGAGCGTTTGTGAAGGAGCCGCGGGCGAGTCGTTCTTCTGCTGTTTGACTAAAGCACGTGTTCCAGCACCCGAAGAGGCTTTCTTAGACCTGGTTTGGCCCTGGTTTGGCCCTGGTTTGGCCCTGGTTTGGCCCTGGTTTGGCCCTGGTTTGGCCCTGGCCCAGGCCCTGGCCCTGGTTCTGTCTGACCTAGCCCTGGCCCGTGGTTCTGCCCTAGTTCTGACCCTAGCCTGGCCCTGTTCTGCCCTGGTTCTGGCCCTGGTTCTGGCCCTGGTTCTGGCCCAGCCTCTTCTGACCCTAGCCCTGGCCCTGGCCCTGGTTCTGCCCTGGTCCTGGCCCTGGTTCTGGCCTGGCCCTGGTTCTGCGCCCTGGCCCTGTTCTGGCCCTGGCCCTGGGCTGGCCCTGGTCCTGCCCTGGTTCTGGCCCTGGTTCTGCCCTGGTTCTGACCCTAGTCCTGGCCCTGGGCCTGGCCCTGGTTCTGGCCCTGTGGTCCCGCCCTGGTTCTGGTCCATCGGCCCTGGCCCTGGTACTGGCCCTGGTTCGCCCCTGGCCCTGGCCCTGGTTCGCCTGGCCCTGGCCTGGTCTATCTGGTCTGGCCCTGGCCCTGGTCCATGGCCCTTGGCCCTGGTCCTGGTTCTTGCCCTGGCCCTGGTTCTGGCCCTGGCCCTAGCTTCTGACCCTAGCCCTGGCCCTGGTTCTGCGTTCGCGCCTAGTTCTGACCCTAGCCCTGGCCCTGGTTCTGGCCCTGGTTCTGGCCCTGGCCCTGGTTCTGGTCCTGGCCCTGCCCCTCTGTTCTGGTCCTGCCTGGTTCCTGGCCCTGGCCCTGGTTCTGGCCCTGGCCCTGGCCCTGGTTCTGGTCCTTTGGCCCCTGCTGGTTGCCTGGTCCTGGCCCTGGTCCTGGCCCTGGTCCTGGCCCTGGTTCCTGGCCCTGTCCTGGCCCTGGCCCCTGGTCGCGCCCTGCCCTGGTTCTGGTCCTGGCCCTGGTCCTGGCCCTGGCCCTGGTCCTGGCCCTGGCCCTGGTCCTGGTCCTGGTTCTGGCCCTGGTCTTCGTGTGGGTTTGACACTTTTCTCAGGGGCTTTTTCACATGTTTTAACTCTCTTGTCTGAGATCTTACGTGAGAAGCAGAGGTTTTCAAGACGCTTTTCAAACAGTAAAAACATCATTCGAGTCAAAGTAAAAACACGTTCCTCGTGGTCTTTATCGGACCAATTGCAACCGCCCACAATAGACAAACGTGTTCCTCACCTTCTTGGGCTCTTTGGGGGTCTTGCCGGCCTTCTTCTTCTTCATCTTCTTGTCGTCTTGCTCGGGGTCAGAGGTTATGGCCGGGTTATCGATCCCCTGTTTCCACGGATCGGCGGGGGACAGAAGCGGGTCCTCTTCGCTCCCCCTGTGCGCTCTCCCCTTCTTCTTCTTCTGCGTCGCCGGACCACTCTCCTCCCCGTCGCTGTCCGACTGAAACCTCCTTTGGTACATTTTCGTTTTGCTGAACAATATTTTCGACCTGTGCTTGTACTTGGAAGGCCGGCGCCCCGTTGAGTTGGCTTTCCGCTCGTACCCGTTCTCCTCCTCCAGCCCGCCATGGTGCAGACCCCCGAAATTACGGATTTTGATCAAACGACTGTGCGTATCTTCCGGCACCGCGTAAATGTCGTCGTTGATGTACCCTCTGGATCGCAGCGTGTCGACGGGATCGGCGTAGTTTTCCGACGTTTCGACGTCTTCAGCGTGCACGAGCGGCGCTCGGGGCATCCTGCGGTTGCTCCTCATTCCCGCTTCTATCGTTTTGAGTAAATTGGGATCGAGTTTCCGTACATTTGGTTTGGTCAGAACGGGTTTAGGCCGAACCGGAGGAGGCACTTTGTGGTTGCGCTCGTGTTCGCCAACAGGAGTGCTGTGGACAGGATACTCGTTCCCTTCCAAGTCGATCCGATATTTCGCTCTTTCGCTCGGAGTCGGTAACAGCTGGACGTCATCCCCGATCGGGCTGTAGGGAGGCGGGGCTTCGTTGTCGTCATCCGAATCGGGATAGTACGTGTTGTAAGCGGGGGAGTGGCTATGCGGCGAGGTCGGAAACACGTCTTCGCTGGCTCCGGTGGTGCACTCTCTGGACGAATTATCAAACAAGAACGAACTTTCAATACTTTGCCTTTTCTCATAGACTTCATTGAAAAACGGCGTGAAGACTTCGGTTTGCCTGTGATACTGCGACAAAGAGTACAACGCCGTGAACTTGGCTACGATCTCCGTTGCGATATGCTCTCCTTCCGTCATGAGCTCTTTGATCGCATCGTTTTCAAAAAAGTCGGCCTGGCTGTCAGTTATGGCCACCATTTGGACAGGAATAACATCTTGAACTTCGGCTAGAAACGCTCGCAACGTCGCCATGGAAGCTTTGCGTTTTGCGGAATACACCAAAATGTATCCGTGGACAAGTTCATCTTTCCGCACGCCGATGGCAGAATGGTAGGACAAGACAGTGACTTGGATCCTTCTCCTCGTATCTCCGAGGATTTTGTCGAGGATGAGCGTGTTGCTTTGGCCGGTCGGGCCCGCGCTGCAGCAGTGCGAATCCAAGAAGGGGGACAAAATCAGGTCAACGCTAAAGGGGTCCCAGCACATCGCGCACATCACGATTCGTAGATCGGTGTCGGACATGTCTTTTATCGACGGAAGAGGTGCCAAGAAGTCAAAGTTGTGTTTCATATTGTCTAGAACCGCTCTCAGGCCTTGTTTGATTTGGAACTCGGTAAATTTCCGGGGAAATGCCCCAGACGGGATATCCACAAACGTGCACTGAAGTTTGTTAGCGAGCTGCTGGCCTTGGTGACGCAAAATTGGGATGTTTTTGCATATGCTGTCCCTTTGATTGGCGAGGATGAGGATGAACGGTAAAGGTTGGGCGAAACGATCTCGACGACTCCCTGCAATTTCAGCACGAATTCTCCCGATACAGTCCCCGATGGAATTCAGGCTTTCGATCGAGTTGAAAACGCAAAAACACCCATGGGGTTTGAACGTGGAGACCCACGTGTGGCTAAAAAGCAACGTGGAGTTTACGTCAACAGGAAGTAGTTCGAGTTCGTAGATCTTGCCGTCCAACGTGTATTCGTCGTCTGTCGATTGGGCTCGGATTTCGTTTGCCAGTTCTTGCGCGAGTCCTTCCTTTCCCAACAGACACAAGTTGAGTTTATCCACGCTGGGATTGTTGTAGTACAAGTTTGAGCGACCATGATCCAGCTGAACCAATCGGTTTGCCAGAACTTGCTCCACCTTAAGATCAACACAGTTTTGACCGCTGAGGCACGTCTCCTTCGTCGGGTGGTAGACAAATCCGATGTGTTTTAGCAAAAGCGACTCTCTGTCCGGGGCCAGCTTTTGCAGCGCTCGGTATCTCGGCTCTTCGTTCAGAACGCTGTGGATTTCCGTCATTTTGTCGCAGCTCGGCGTGGCGTTGAGATCCAAGTCGTAGAACAGCTCGGCGTGTTCAAACAGCATTTCCTGGAACTCTTCTTTGGCGCGTTCGACGATTTCCTGTTGATGCCGCGTGTACACATCCCGCCTGTCCATTTCCGTGATGTACTTGTACGCCTCGTCTTCCATGACGAAGCACATCACCTCCTCCCAGGGCTGACCGGCACTGATGAAATGGACTCTTTCAAGCGTTTTCTTGAATCGCTCTTTCATTTCGCCTCGACGCTTTTCCGAGAGCAAATGCTGAACATGATTGTGGTATATCCGTTCGGCGTCGGGAGTTTCCAGCAAATCGAACGGTATCCTCCTGTCGCTGTTGTCGACATGATCCGATTCGTCCCAAGGAGTCTGATCCAAGATTATGAACCAGAATTGGAAATCGTGTCTGTTTCGGATTACGCTTTGCGCTTCGTGCCACGACAAATGCTCCACTTCGTCCAGATTGTTCAACATGTTGTTTAACGTCTTGGGCAGCGTCGTCAGGTATTCTTCCCTTCTTTTCCGGATGTGCTCGTGTTTCAGTTGTGCAATGTGCTTCGTGAACGTGTTGCGTGCTTTTCGCGTCCCTTCCAGCGTTATGAATTCCTCGTAATCCGATTGCCCTCTGAGATTATTCGTCACCGCTTTCCACGTGGTGTGGTAATCCCGTACGGTCTGGACCATCAGCTTCTCAAACCGATCCGTGACCGACGCGACCATTTGGCGCTGGATTTTGTACGATTCCAGATACGGCACGGTCTTGGGTTTCCCCCGCGTCTTGTCCAACTGCTGTAGCAGCGAATTGAAGCACAACTCAACGTTTACGTTGGTTTTCGACGACGTCTCGATGAGGAGCAGGTTTTTCTTGCTCGCCACGTACGCTTGCAGGTCCCTCAAATGCTGGTCGACGCATTCGTCGCATTTCGTGGCGGCGACGACGATGGGTTTCTTGGTTTTGGCGATTTGCGAGTACAGGCTGTTCACGAATTTCATCTGGTCGTCGAACTTGCGGTTGCAGCCTTTGCTAACGTCGATGCACAGGATGAACCCGTCGATGTTGAGTTTCCCGTCGGGCATTTGCTTTTGGTCAAAGTCCTGCTCCAGACCGAGCTGATCCGTGCAAATGTACATGAGCTTTTCCGCCGACTGCAGCTTCGTGGACGCCGCCCTTTTGGTGTACGGCTGCAGGTTGGTGCTCCGGTGCGGCAGGAACGTCTGGTCGTCGATGAATTCGGTCTGCTCGATGATTTGGATCCGACAGTCCAACCCGTCGTCCCCTCGGTGGCAAACATCCCCCCAGTACAGGAAGTGGTCGTTGTTGACCACTCTGCCGCCAAAGTCTATGGTGCTGAGGACAGAGGTGTGTTCCGAGTAGTAGTTGTCGGCGTCGGGGCGTATGTAGCGGTTACAGAGGCAAGACTTCCCCACGCCGCAGTTCCCTTTCTCCTTCTCCGTCCCCGATAAGCCGACCACGCTGACCGCAAACGTCGGTGGTCGGGCATCCTTGTTCTTGGCCATTATATCGCCGCACTCATGTCGTTAGAGGATCATGGTAAGGTTCTCCGTTCTTCCGTTCGGGGCGCTGAACTCTCGCATCACCGCCCTGCAACACACGGAGAGAACAAAACACACGCGGGTGAGAACAGGAAGTGGACGCGTTTAAGCAGGAGCGTCCCATCGAGATGCTCAACTCGATTATTGCATTTCACCACGTGTTATATTTGTATGCGTGTACATCTCCAAGCACAATAAAAGACAACACATGTGAAATTGGTTTAAACAAGGAAATCATTGACATCATTTATTTTAAAACACACATGTAACAAGAGAAATTAGCAACCAAATTGAAATGTGCATTCAGAAATAAAAGCACATTTAAAACCGCTTCTTTTGTCTTAAATCATGGGTTTAAATTGAAATATATCCACACGAGCCTTTATTTTGTTCCATTGAAATCCATTTGGAGAAACGGCAGCTACAAAAAGCCTGATTTTTTTTAAAAAAGCTCTTCGTGCAGAAAAGACTTTTAAAATATTAAACGTCTGCATAATGAATCAGCCTCGGAGGGAAAGAACGCATTTGAATAAAGAACGCAGACGGATCAAGACGTTTTAATCTCTAATGCGACATCGTGCGCGGCGCCGTCTGTCGGGGAGCCAGGACCACCGGGAGGAACAACATCTGGACGAGACCAAACCAGGACTGAAATCTGGACGGACCTAAGTTCCACCGGGTCCAGGGAGAAAACCGGACCAGGACTAAAAGTAAAACCAAAGAGGAATGGGCAATACGACAAATGAACGCATCTGTGAAATCGGACGGTCGGTTCAAATATCGGTCATGAATGAATGAATGAATGAATGAATGAAAGAAACAATATACTAGTTAGTACAACTTACAACTTCATACAAATATCCACCTCAATTTTGAAAAGAGTTTAAAATACAGGAAGGGGGGCTGACTCCCTCTGTGATGTCATCAGTGTGATGTCATCAGTGTGATGTCATCAGTGTGATGTCATCAGTGTGATGTCATCAGTGTGATGTCATCAGCGTGCGACACAGCTGACACTTAACTGACACTAACTGACCGTTGAAACCGTGGTTGGACTACATAAAGGTGTTCTCTGGTGTTCTTGTGTCAGATCAGAACTGTGGTGTCATTTATGTGGGTTTGGGCTCTTGTTTACAGGCTGGTTGCTAGGTAACAGCTGTGGAACGACCTCTGCCTGTGTCGTATTTGCGCTCGTGTCTAACCAGGAAGTACAAGTATAAACTTGACACAAACGTTATATGGACTGTAAGTAGTTTCCATGTTCTTGTTTATCGAGATATTTTCTCTATCGATATATCGCTTGGACTACATTCTTTTTATATCATTTTTTACAAAATCCAAGTCGAAAAAAGACTTTTTTAAAATTTAAATCAGAAAGTTCAATTTCCTAAAGCTAGGCGCCTCAGTATCCCCCCGTTCACGGCCCTGAGCCGCCGCCTCAGTATCCCCCCGTTCACGGCCCTGAGCCGCCGCCTCAGTATCCCCCCGTTCACGGCCCTGAGCCGCCGCCTCAGTATCCCCCCGTTCACGACCCTGACCCACTGTGACTCCACTGTGTTCGCGGTGGACACTTATGTAAGCGCGCTCGGCCCCTCGCGGCGGTACAAAGAAAGCAGCTCCTCGTCCGGTCCGAGAGTCGCTCTTTTTGACGAGCGCTGACCCAGAAACGATCTGGTCCAGAGGGAGGAGAGAGGGAGGAGAGAGGGAGGAGAGAGGGAGGAGAGAGGAGAGAGGGAGGAGAGAGGGAGGAGAGAGGGAGGAGAGAGGGAGGAGAGAGGGAGGAGAGAGGGAGGAGAGGGAGAGAGGGAGAGGGGAGGAGAGAGGGCAGAGACGATCAGAGCAGGGAAGAGAGAGGGAGAGGAGGAGGAGAGAGGGAGGAGAGAGGGAGAGAAGGAAGGAAATGAAGCGAGGGAGAGAGAGGGAGGAGAGAGCGGAGGAGAGAGGGGAGAGAGAGGGAGGAGGTGAGAGAGGGGGGAGAGAGGAGAGAGGGAGAGAGAGGGAGGAGAGAGGAGAGAGAGGAGAGAGAGGAGAGAGGGAGGAGAGAGGAAGAGGAAGAGGGGGAAGAGAGAGGGGAGGAGAGAGAGGAGAGAGGGTAGAGGAGAGAGGTAGAGAGGAGAGGCAGAGAGGGGAGAGAAGGGGAAAGGAGAGAGGGAGAGAGACGATGAGGAGGATGAAGAGGAGGAGAGAGGGAGGAGAAGAGGAGGGAGAGAGGAGAGGGAGGAGAGGGAGGGAGGAGGAGAGAAGGGAGGGAGGAGGGAGGAGAGGGAGAGAGAGAGAGAGAGGGAGGAGGAAGGAGGGAGGGAGGAGAGAGGAGAGTGAGAGAAGAGGAGAGAGGAGAGAGGAGGAGGAGGAGGAGGAGGGGACGGAGAGGAGGAGGAGGAGGGAGAGAGAGGGAGGAGAGAGGAGGGAGAGAGAGGGAGGAGAGAGGGAGAAGAAGAGGGAGAGAGGAGAGGAGGGAGAGAGGGAGGAGAGAAGGAGAGAGAAGAGAGGGAGGAGAGGAGAGAGGAGAGAGAGGGAGGAGAGGAGAAGAGGGAGAGGAGGAGAGAGGAGGAGAGAAGGAGAGGAGGAGAGAGAGAGAGAGAGAGGAGAGAGAGGAGAGAGGAGAGAGAGGAGAGGAGAGAGGAGGAGGAGAGGAGGAGAGGAGAGAGTGTTTTGGTTCGCTGGGACTTTCTTAAAAAAGTGTCCCAGATTTCACTCAAAAACCTCGTCCCGGTTTGGGCCCAAACCGTGACGAGGTTTCAGCTCTCATTTGAACTTCTATCGCAAACGTTCAATGTCGCAATCATCGATATGGAAACAAATTAAGTCCATCGAGAAGGTTCTGTTCTTCTCTGACTCAGTTCAGTGTAGAACTGTGGAAAGGTTACACACTTTTACTATTCTGTTTCAGACGCAGTTTGGGGAGAAAAAATAAGAGTTTAAAAATGACAGGATAGTTAAAAGTACCGCTGACTCCTCTGTGATGTCATCATGTGTGATTTGCATCAGTGTGATGTTCATAGTGTGATGTTCATCAGTTGTGATGTCATCAGTGTGAGACGCTGATGTCATCAGTGTGATGTCTCGCGTGTGACACAAGTGACCGTTGGAACCGTGTTGGACTACATAAAGGTGTTCTCTGGTGTTATTGTGTCGGATCAGAACTGTGGGTTTGGGTCTTGTTTACAGGCTTTGTTTGCTAGGAAAGCTGTGGAACGACCTCTGCCTGTGTCGTATTGCGCTCGTGTTCTAACCAGGAAAGTACAAGTATAGACCAGCAAACATCAGCAGGTCGGTTTCAGTTTAGCCGCCTCCTAAAAGACAAGTTCAGACGGATCCGGGAAATCCAGGTAACAAACGGCTCGAGGAGTCCAAAAGACCAGGGCCTGAGCCGGCTGAAAGCAGGTCTAACACTAAACAAGAACAACTAGGAATAAACTAGGTTCTTAACAGGGACCTAAACGGAGCTTAAACCAGGGTAAACCCAGGCTGAACCAGGTGAACCCAGGACTAAACCAGATCAAACAGGCCAACCAGGGCTAAACCGGGCTAAAGCAGGACTTAAACCAGGCCTAACCAGGCCTAAACCAGGACTAAACCAGCAAGTCTAAAACCTAGGCCTAAACCAGGACTAACAGGCTTAAACGCAAGGACTAAACAACTAAACGGGCTAAACCAGCCTAAACCAGGGCTAAACCAGGACTAAAACCAGGGCTAAAGCAGGACTAAGGTAAACAGGCCTTAAACCAGGAAACCAGGGCTAACAGGGACTAAACAGGGCTAAAGCAGGAAGACCTAGAAACAGGACTAAAAGGACAGGGCTAAACAGGGGCTAAACCAGGGCTAAACCAGACTAAACCAGGGGCTAAACGGGCTAAACCATTGTCAAACCAGGAACTAAACCGAGGACTAAATCCAGGGCTAAACCAGGGCTAAACCAGACCTTAAACCAGGGCTAAACCAGGGCTAAAACCAGGACTAAAGAGTCTAAACCAGCGACTAAAGCAGGACTTAAAGCCGGGCTAACAGGCCTAGCTAAACCAGGACTAAACCAGGCAAACCAGGCTAAACCAGGACTAAACAGGTCAACAGGACTTAACCATGGTCTAACCAGGACTAAACTCAGGGCTAACCAGGTCTAAACCAAGGCCTACAACCGTTCTATGTGTTTGTCCCCAAACGTTCTCAGCTGTAATAAATCCATAAACATCTGCTTTGTGTTTCTCTTCATCTTTAACGGCTCCAAACGTCCGGAGTTTACAAAGAAACACGAGCCAGAGATAAACGGAAACATCACAAAATACAGCCTCAGATGAAGCACAACGTGACCGAAATATGGACTTTATCACCCGAACCAGAACATGTATTCATATGTGTGAAGAGGACAAATATCCATGGGTTTTGAAGCCTTCTTGAAAAGTCAAAGGGTCGAAGTCGAATAGTTGAAGGCGGCGAACAACAGCGCTAGGCTCGCTTCTTCGTCTTCTTCGTCTTCTTCTGTGGTGTTTCATGGAGGTTGGTCTCCATAGTGTTCCTTTAGACTATTCTGTAGACTTTATTCTTTCTTTAGACTTTATTCTTTAGACTTCTGTAGACTTTGTTCTTTAGACTTCATTTGAACCACTCCCCTCAGGCAGGAGGCCCCTCCCCTCAGGCAGGAGGCCACTCCCCTCAGGCAGGAGGCCACTCCCCTCAGGCAGGAGGCTACGGTCCATCCGGACCAGAACCTCCTGTCACCAGAACAGTTTCTTTCCCTCTGCTGTTGGACTCATGAACACTTCTTAAACTCCTCCCACTTCTGCACCACAACTGTAAATGTAACTGTAATCTTGTGTACATAGTAATGCCTATTTTAATTTTATACGATATTCATTTTAAATTGTCTCTTTGGATTTCATATATGTTGTTTTATTATTGCTCAGTGTTTTGTGTTGCACCTTTAACGCAGAGACAAGTTCCTGTTTGTGAAGTTTGTTCATTGACAATGGAAATAAACTCTGACTCTGATTCTTTAGACTTCGTTGTGTAGACTTCGTTGTGTAGACTTCGTTGTGTAGACTTCGTTGTGTAGACTTCGTTGTGTAGACTTTAGACTTTATTCTTTTCGACTGTGCCAGAGAGCACAGTTGACGGACACGACCAACGATTGTTGTTGTTGTTGTGTTGCTTGTAACAGCGGTTGGCAGCCGACTGAAAAAGTGAACTTATCGCCACCTACTGTCGTTGTACGTCTTCTGTAGTTGTACGTCTTCTGTAGTTGTACGTCTTCTGTAGTTGTACGTCTTCAAAGTATGTGTTTTACGATATACCGTTAAAAAAAAGGAGGGCGAGAAAGAGAAGTCCACCTGGATAGACTCCTGGAGAGCCCACCGTTAGCGCCACTACTTCCTGTCCAACTGTCTCGACTGGGTTTTTGCTAAAGTTGCGCTAAAATAAATAAATACTTAAAGCTCCGGCAGCGACACTGAGCCGTTAAACACGTGAGACTTTACAAACGAGGGTTAAAGCGTTACTGGAGACAGCTAACCCTAACGCCGTGTTTAGAACGTGTGGCTCAATGCTAACGCTAAAGCTAATTCTGAGGCTTAATACATTTTAAAATAAACAGACGTAATTTACAAATAAAAACAATCAGGTACTAAACTGGGACTAAATCAGGTACTAAACTGGGACTAAATCAGGTACTAAACTGGGACTAAATCAGGTACTAAACTGGGACTAAATCAGGTACTAAACTGGGACTAAAGTACTAGTGGGACCTAAAATCAGGTACTAAACTGGGACTAAATCAGGTACTAAACTGGGACTAAATCAGGTACTAAACTGGGACTAAATCAGGTACTAAACTGGGACTAAATCAGGTACTAAACTGGGACTAAATCAGGTTCTAAACAGGGACACAATCAGGTTCTAAACAGGGACACAATCAGGTTCTACTGGGACACAATCAGGTGCTAAACTAGGACAAAATCAGG
This sequence comes from Chaenogobius annularis, assembly GCA_015082035.1. Taxonomy (NCBI): domain Eukaryota; kingdom Metazoa; phylum Chordata; class Actinopteri; order Gobiiformes; family Gobiidae; genus Chaenogobius; species Chaenogobius annularis. The sequence continues at coordinate 283,524 of BJKM01000690.1, read as the reverse complement.
ACTAAATGCCGATAAATCTAGTGTCCATTTCCTGCTTCAAACACATAAATATCCACTTGCTCCAAAAAGCCCTGATGCTAATTTCAGCTCGATAAAGCCATAAACCCATAGAAAGCTAAAGGTTAAAACGTCCTAATTTTAGCGCGCGCCGCCGCGGCGTCGTGGATTAGTGTCGCTTCCTGCAGAGATCCGACCTCGGACTCTAATCGCAAATTCAGACCATTTCAGACAAACGCAATAATCTGAGGGATTTCACAAGTGGACTTTCAGGAATCAGAAAAGAGAAAAACACATCCAGACACTGGCCATCGCACCATTCTCCAAACGCTTTCGATCGCCACAGACTTTGCCGGAGGCGTCGCTATTCACTTCCTCAGTCTCGTGCCACTTGGGCCGCGAGAAATGAGGAAAAGAAAGTACAAAAAAACTGTATGAAGAGCGGTTTTGTTTATTGCGTTTCCGTGGCGCGCGAAACGTTTGAGGCAGGGATCACACGGCGCCGCTCTCATGACGCGACTGCAAATGAACGGTTTGCATTCCACGCGACGGCGAACTCAGATGACAGGCCGGTCCCGTTTCCGTGGGGCGTTTATGAGACACACGACCACGCCGTCCGTGTGTTCGTACAGTAGTATTGCAGAGCCGTTGCGAAATTCGAAAATTGAGGAAGTGTTTTGGAATAAAAAGCTATACAAAAAAGTGTAATGTCGCAAACAAGAGTATAAAGTGATATTTCTGCTTTTTTTTTTTTCACACATTTTTGCACATTCTGAAGCTTTGAGTTCAAAAGAAGATATTAAGATACTAAGCAACAAAAAACCTCTTTTTCAACACCATTTTAATAGCGGTTCCTTCAGGTTTCATGTGGTTTATTATTAGTCCTGACTAGTCCAAGAACGTTCCAAAAACTGTTCAGGAAAAGTCCAATTTCGTCCCGTTTGTGCCATTTTCTTTTGTGATTTTCTAAACTTTTGCGCGCCCACACGCCCGGCAGCACAACTCGAGAAACGCTGCATTTAGCTGTGGATTTACTGGAGGCGCAGCAGCGTCACATGCAGAGCCGAGCGTGAGGGGAGTGACCGCGAGGCAGACTGCAGCGGCGCCGCGACCTCCACGCGACAGAGAGGACACGCATGTGAAATATGCAATCGAACTGTGACGCGGAGATGTTCTTCATCTGATGCTACACAACATCCTTCGGAACAAATGAGTCTTCAACACGATATTCCGTTTGACTTTAAAACAATGTAACTCGGCTGTACTCCACGATGGAGATGATTCGGCTGTAGGACTTTGGCTCCAGCGATGGAGATGATTCGTGGATACCTGTGGAGTGGACTTTTGGCTGCAGCGAAAAAGGCAGTAACAAAGAAATGGAGGACGAGAACTGAGCCGACTGTCAAGGGCTGAGACGATGCGAAGGGCTGAGACGACCGAAGGACTGAGACGACCAAAGGACTGAGCCGACTGTGAAGGGCTGAGACGACCAAAGGCCTGAGACGACCAAAGGCCTGAGACGACCAAAGGACTGAGACGACCAAAGGACTGAGACGACCAAAGGACTGAGATGACGACCGCGAAGGGCTGAGACGACTGTCAAGGACTGAGACGACCGTGAAGGGCTGAAGGCTGACGACGAAGGGCTGAGACGACCGTGAAGGGCTGAGACGACCAAAGAACTGAGACGAACCGAAGATGAGACCGACTGTTGAAGGACTGAGACGACCGAAGGACTGAGACGACCGACGACGGACTGAGACGACGAAGGACTGAGAACTGGAGGGCTGAGACGACCAAAGGACTGAGACGACCGAAGGACTGAGCCGACTGTGAAGGACTGAGACGACGAAGGACTGAGACGACCGAAGGACTGAGCCGACGAAGGACTGACCGACTGTGAACCGGGACTGAGACGACCGAAGGACTGACTGACGACCAGGAAGGACTGAGACGACGACCGCGAAGGGCTGAACAACCGCAAAGGACTGAGATGAAAACGAGCACGAGCAGGCGGAAAAGTTACAGAGTGCACTTTTAAAACACAAACGGAAGTGGAACATCTGAGAGAAAACTGAAACGTTTAAACTGAATCACAAACTCCACATCACTCCTTCTTTCTGGACCGCCTGACCTCAAAAACGTGATATGTCCAGAACTCTGAGCCCGCTCTCCACCGCGCCCGCCTCCCCCCGCCTCCTCCCCATCGCCGCCTCCTCCCATCGCCCGCCTCCTCCCCATCGCCCGCCTCCTCCCCTCCTCCCCATCGCCCGCCCGCACGTCCAAAAAAATACAAATTCAGTCCAAACAGTAAGTACAACACTAGAAACCAGGACTAAAACCGGACTTTTCTCCAACAAACATACTTAGATATTAGTGCTGTTAAACCGGTCCGAGAGCATTACGAGCGTTCAAACTGTGACGTATCGTTCACTCAGACCCACAAACGGGGACTCTCGAAATGGACACGTGCAGAATATATTTGGGGTACGCTGAACTATAATATCTCACCACAAATGAACTTGAACTCCTGAACGCAGAAGTGGACCCAAAAGCAGAGTTCTCTGGACGTAATCAGGTCACTGGGTTAGAACCTCCTGGGGAATTTCTGAACCAAACTGAAGATTGAATCAAGGTCTAAAGCTGAAACTATAATTAGACCGGTTTGGACGAGAACAGTTACCGTGACAACTATAAAGGAGATAAAGGCAAATATATTGAACACACAGGACGATATGGAATGTGTTCAACCTTAGCAACAAGAAATCCTTTCGAAGGTGGAAACTGGCATGAAATAAAGTGGTATTTCCTGAGCTTTGTGGTTCTCTTCAGTTCTCTTCCGCACGTTCAGGCCCGTCACGCCAAATGTGACAATAGGATTCATCAAACGTCACGCCGAACGACAATCCCGGAGACGTTAGTCCACGCGGCACGTTTTGAATCACAGTGGAAGTCTTTTTTTCCAGAAAGAACGCGAAAACACGAGCCGCAACTGTGAAAATAAGAAGAATGACGATTCTAATGTCGTTTGGCCCAATTCAGCTCAAAATGTAAAACGTTCAACAAATCGATGAAGAAAAGCGTCACCGCCAGTTTACACACCTTTACACACGTTTACACACGTTACACACCTTTACACACGTTTACACACGTTTACACACATCTATACACACGTTTACACACGGTTACACACGTCTACACACGTTTACACACGTTACACACGTTTACACACATCTATACACACGTTTACACACATCTATACACACGTTTACACACGGTTACACACGTCTACACACGTTTACACACGTTACACACGTTTACACACGTTTACACACGTTTACACACGGTTACACACGTTACAACGGTATACACACCGGTTTACACACCGTTACAACAACGTATTCAATACACCCACGATTTTCAACACAAGATTACACACAGGAAATTCTACCAACAACTCGTTTACCAACAATCGTATTTACACCCACAGTACTATAACACACCGACATCCCTGTACGACTAGAATTTTACCACGATATTACACACGATCCTTACCCACCCGTTTCATGCCACAATACACAACTATCCACACCAGTTTACAACCACGTTCATACACACAATCATATACCGCTATATTAACAACCAACATATAACAACCACATCTACCGATACACCCAAACGTCTCATGACACACCACCAATGCTTAACACACGTTTACACATCATCATCATCCGACACACACGGTTTACAACAAGTTTAAACACACAATCTATCACAACACACGATTTACACAACGCATCATTACCACACACCCTCATAATACCCAACACGATTTAACACAACCGATTATACAACAAAACGTCTCACACCAAACATCAGTATAACAACACAAACCGAATTTAAAACGCAACCAATGTTTAGCACCACAAAGTTACACCAAAACGCCTTTACACCGATATTACACACGCTTCACACACCGTTACAACACGTTTACACACATATCCCAAACAGTATACACACGTTTACACCCATCATAGACACGTTAACACGTTGTACACACGCCCGTGACAAAGTACTTACACACTTTACACCACGATTACACACAGGATATAACCCACCTTTACAACACGCGTCCACAGCACCTTTACACACAGTTCGACACAACAGGTACACACCACCGCTTCACACACGCTTTGACACACGTTTAAAACACGTTTACTACCGCTTCTTACATACGTTACACACGATTTACACACGTCACACACGTCTACACAACGATATTACACACATATTAAACAAACACGTTTCCACACGGTAACACAATACAACCACGATCCGATACCAAAGTTCTACACACGTTTTACACACGTACACGATCTTGCACACAGTTCACACTGTTCAACAGACACGATTCACAAACGTTTACACACACGCTCTACACACTCGATCTTACACACGTCATCAACACGAATACATACCATACACACGTCCTCACACGTATTTCCACACGTCTCACACACGTTCACCGATGGAGACGATATATATACACATATACATATATACACGTTACACACGTACACACTTTTACACAGTTAATACAACACTTGATCTCCGTTCGCACACGTTCACACACGTTTACACACGTCTACACACGTTACACACGTTTACACACGTTACACACCTTTACACACGTTACACACGTTTACACACGTTTACACACCTTTGCACACGTTCGCACACGTTCACACACGTTTACACACGTTTGCACACGTTTACACACGTTCACACACGTTTACACACGTCCATACACGTTTACACACGTTTACACACGTTCGCACACGTTCACACACGTTCACACACGTTTACACACGTTTACACACGTTTACACACGTTTACACACGTTCACACACGTTCAAACACGTTTACACACGTTAACACACGTTTATACACTTTATTGAGCCGTTTGATGATTCTCGATGATGATTAACAGCAAAGGAAGAAACAGAAAGCGTATTTTTCAGGCTTTAATACGACTTTAGTGCGAGAGAACGGAAGGAAAGCATAATAACAAAAACATTCTGACTCTGTTTCTGACCAGACTTTGGACCAGACTTTGGACCAGACTTTGGACCAGACTTTGGACCAGACTTTGGACCAGACTTTGGACCAGACTCGGGACCAGACTCTGGACCAGACTCGGGACCAGACTCGGGACCAGACTCGGGACCAGACTCGGGACCAGACTGTCGTGATTGTTGCGTTATTACTGAAAGGTTTAATACAATAAAGGTGTAACTATGGTGACAGAAAGCGTGTTACTGATGAAACTCGGACTGATATAAGTTTGATTATTTGTCTAGTGTTAATCACGTTGTAATAAAAGGCTGTTTGGGCACGTGTTCCACCCCGTACCGGTTACACAATACGGTAAAGTAACGTCATTACAGCAGAATGTAAACGGGTTTAAAGAGGTTCAAGTTGGACGCGTTGTCATCATTTGAACTAAACCTCGGCAAACTTTGAAACGGACCCACCCACCACTTCATCGGGGTCCGACCACGGCCAAACCGGAGCTTTCGTCCCGGTAGAATACGGTTATTACGGCAGAAACATTGTGTGACGTTGTGTAAACGCGTTAAACCGCCGCGTAACCGAACCCGGGAGTGAGTTTAGGTCGGTTCATTTTCACACCGCCGCACACTTTATTAAACGCCCGCAACGGGACGAGCTCCGGGCCGCATTAGCCTCATCTGTCCCCGGGGACCGACACCCGAGCCGTCCCGGGGCCTGGCGGCGGCTCTCGGCGGCTCTCGGCCCTGCTTTACGCCCGTGAGAAGCCCCACAGCTCGGCGCGGATCTACCTTTTCCCCCGAATCCGATTAGCCGCTAGCAGCCGTTAGCCTAGCATTCCCGATGAGCCAATACAGCGCTAGAGAGACCGTTGTCATGGTAACCCACGGTAACCTACAGGAGCCAGCGTCCAGTTGCAGGCGGCCGCCATGTTCCGACTGTAAATGTTCGACTCAAGCGTTTGACCAGCGCCAGAGCTAAACCCGGATTTAACAGGCCTAAACCTGGGCTAAACCAAGTCTAAAGTGAGGCTAAACCAAGTCTGAAATGAGGCTAAACAAAGTCTAGGGTCTCAAGGACGTACGAACAAGTCTTAAATGAAGGCTGTAAGACCAAGTCCAGAGTAATGCAGCGCTTAAACAAGTTCTAATGAGCTCATGAAGCGCATCGATAATCATTCTAAGGCTTGGAAACAGTCAAGTTGTCAAATGAAGAGTGAGGTCGTATTATATACCAAGTCCTCAGGTCTCTGCACCTTGTACCTTAAAACAAGTCGTACGACACTGAATCCCTCCAAGATCTCAAAATGTAGGCCTAAAATTAGGCTAAACCAAGTCTAAAATGAGGCTAAACAAAGTATAAAATGAAGCTAAACCAAGTCTAGAATGAAGCTAAACCAAGTCTAAAATGAGGCTAAAACCAAGTCTAGAATAAGGCTAAACCAAGTCTAAAATGAAGCTAAACCAAGTCTGAAATGAGGCTAAAAACAAGAAAGTGCTGTATAAATTTGAAGCTAAACCAAGTACCTAAAATGAAGCTAAACCAAGTCTGAATTGAGGCTAAACAAAGTATAAAATGAAGCTAAACCAAGTCTGAAATGAGGCTAAACCAAGAATGAGGCTAAACCAAGTCTAAAAATGAGGCTAAACCAAGTCTAGAATAAGGCTAAACCAAGTCTAACTAAAATGAGGCTAAACCAAGTCTAGAATAAGGCTAAACCAAGTCTAAAATGAAGCTAAACCAAGTCTGAAATGAGGCTAAACAAAGTATAAAATGAAGCTAAACCAAGTCTGAGATGAGGCTAAACCAAGTCTGAGATGAGGCTAAACCAAGTCTGAAATGAGGCTAAACAAAGTCTGAAATGAAGCTAAACAAAGTCTAAACTGAGGCTAAACCAAGTCTGAAATGAGGCTAAACCAAGTCTAAAATGAGGCTAAACCAAGTCTGAAATGAAGTCTAAAATGAAGCTAAACAAAGTCTAAACTGAGGCTAAACCAAGTCTAAAATGAGGTTAAACCAGGGATGATGTAGTTAAAAATTATTAACCCAAAGGAGGATAAAAGTATAATAGATTTGTCTCTAAATTAAACAAACGCTCGACCTGCCACGGCCCATGTACCACCAGGCGTACACTTTTGAAAATCACTGCTTAGATCATTATTATTATTATCATTATTGTTGTTATTATTGTTATCATTTTCTGCAGAGCCTTTAAACTGTAATGTGATTAGATTGTTCAAAATAACAGAATGAAGTAGAACCGTCATTATGATTGAAATTGCTGAATATTTTTAGTGTTACAAAATGCAGAAATACAACATGTGCATTTTGGGATTAAATGTGAGTTAGTTTGCTTTTCTATCACAAATAGATGGAAAAAGTACCATTTTCAAGCCTCAAATTGTGATTTTTGGTGGTTAAACGGGCGACAGTGGCTCAGAGCCCCCGAAGGTCAGAGGTTCGAGTCCCGCCCGGAGCAGGTTCTGTCGTGTTCGTGGGCAGGACATTTGACCCACACCGTGTGGAAGCGCGTGGGCCTGAGGGGGAAGTTGCACTGTGTTTACAAACTTTCAAAAGGTCGAATTAGAATTTTGGGACCTACAACCGCAAGATGGCCGCCGCAATTGCCACGGCAACCGAATCCCTGCCCCTCTAGCGCGTCTGCTCCCACACGGAGCATTCCCTTAGCATTCCGAGCTAGAAGACGCCAACCGGGGCGTAAAAAAACACGACATTCTCGCTCTGAAGCGCTCCGTTTTGACACTTCACGTCTGCCGGGGCCCGTGGACACAGACGCGCGCGTTAAACGGACGCACGGCGACACGGCTCCGGCTCGTACGCGTCCCCGTAACCCACCTTTTAACATGGTCGCTCCCACATCCATCCACGGTCCGCGGAGAGCGCATTCCCCGTGTCCAAAAAAAAAAAAAAAAAAAACCCAAAGAGAGAAAAAATATAAACCCAGCCCGCGCACAATCCCCGGTTTACATCCAGAGAATCCGCGCCGTCGCCGTGGTGTCCGTGCGCTCCGGGCCGCGGCTGGCTCTCGGTCCGGTCCCGGGTTTCTGGTGTTTTCCTGCGCGTTCGGAGTGATCGGACTGGGCTGGTATGCGCCGCCGCCGCCGCCGCTGCTGCTGCTGCTGTAAGCCGAGACCTGGCCGTGTGCGTGGGGGAAGAGACGGGGGGAGAGACGGGGGAGACGGGGGGAGAGAAGAGCCCTCCCTCCGCACAGAGAGAGAGAGAGGAGAGAGAGAGAGAGAGAGAGAGAGAGAGAGGCTCCGTCCGCCCGCGTGGATCGTCGCGTCCGTGGAAAGAGTCGAAATAAAGTCGCGGTTAAATCACGGAGGTCACGTGACGGAGGCGCGGCACTGCAGGTGAAAACAAGAAGATCAGACTCAAACTCGCACGTGTCAAATGAAGTTGTGTTCAGAAGGACACGCGGGAAAGACGTCAAGACAACATCAAAACAACACCTTTTGCTTTACGTCTTCTGTTTGTTTGTTTTTCACATTTTTAATGTATTTAAATGTGAGAAGATCCAAAGCACACAAAAGAACAGGATTAAAGCCGTAAACGACACATAAAGAAACACGAGTAACAGAGCAGGGTTTGTTTCACTGCGTTTGGTTCTTTATATAGTTTTAAATGTGAAAATAAATCAAATCGAAAATAAATAACTCAATCAAAAATAAGGACACATTTAAATGCGTTTTATTCAGCCTCAGTTTTTGGACAAAATGGTCAATTAAAAAGTAGTGAAATAGGAATGAGTCTGAAAACGACATTAACGGCATTTCCCCGTTAACGACAGACCGAAGTCTTGCATCTCCACAATATAAAACACATAAACTGTGTAAAATAGAGCTGGAGACACAGACGACAGATCAGACTTCCACTGTATGATAAATACAACTTAACTAAGCATGAGCAAAGCCTTCGTACATAAAGAAATATAGTTCATGAAGCTTCATTCAGCATTAGTAACGATTTAATTAAGGTCAGAGTATTAGTTAGATAGTGACTAAGCCTGAAACAATCCTAATAAACCGTTTGTTCACTCTGATTTAAGTCTTTGCTCATGCTTTGTTAAGTGCAGTTATTATTACAAAGTGTCTGTACTTTCTACTGCAATACATTTGTGAAACCCGGTGCTTTGTGTTCCGTTTCACGGTTGTTATACTTGTCACTTATCGCCGGTCTGAGCGCTGCGTTACCATGGATAAAAGCTGACAATGACGCGTCGGCCTTTGCCGTTATTCTCCGTGAGTCTCTCCAAGTCAAGGCCAAGTTTCAACTCAAAATGACCAAACTCAGCGCGTGTTTTCTGCAGTTTTGTAAGAATTTTGTGAGCGTTTCCTCTGTTCGAAAGGCACGACCTTCAAGTCCAAGTGGAGCCCCAGAGTCTTAGCCCGGGGGTCGTCTCCAGGGGCCCCATGCGGAGACTCTTCATCTGTCAGCTCGTGCGTCATTCGTTGCGTTCGTGTTGACAGCGTTTGGAGCGTCCGACAGTCGGTCATCGCCTTTGTGCTCACGGAGGAAGCGCGAGATTCTTCCATCGTTTCGTTGGCGTCCGAGTTTTAAGCGTCACGCAGAAAAAAGCTCGACGGGCGGGATCTGGGAGTAAAGTTTTCCCATTCGCGTGACAATGGAACGTCGACGAGTGCATTCGAAGACACGTTGGAAGGCATTTCCGTCGCGTCGATCGTCTGGACGCTCGTCACGTTTGTCCTCGCCGCCCATCTCGAGTCACAAAAACAAATCAAACACATCATCCTCCAAAACAAAAAGGCAACTTCGAGGTTAAATCGTGGGAGCAGAACCCAAAAAGACATCAATTAAAGAAGCAAACTCAGAGTGACGAGCGTCTCAAACAGATTCTGATGGTGGTTCCTAAAGCGCTTTGTCGCTCCTGATGAACGCCTTGGTTGTCTGAGCGTTCCTCTGTCGCGGCGGTGATTGTGGTGAAGTGAGTGTTCTCTCCGTTTTCTCTGATGAAGATGATTGTGGTGCTCAGACAGGAGGACGTCATTAAACTGGATCAGAGCTCATTTCTCCACTGAAATTCTGTGATTTGTTCGACCTCCGCAGTGGAAATAGAACTGATTATAATTGTCAAAACCATTGAAGAACATTAAAATCATGGACAAACCAGAGGGTGGTTTTGTCGTGACGGATGAAGAATGGGAACGTGTTTGTACGTCTCAACGGAAGACCACCAAATCACATGTTTGTGTCACGTTTCTTCATAACTCCAGGTCAAAGGGCACATTATTGACAAGGAAACTCAAACTATTTGAGAAACGGCGCCACCAGGAGGCAAACCACTCTCACGTGTTCTGGGACTGTCCTGTTGCTCAGAAATATTGGACTGAAGTTCACAAGGCGCTGAAAACCGTGTATTTGGGTCTCAGAACTCCCATGATGGACACAATAAATGGATACCTCTGGAACGTTCTTCTGGCTGTAGGGAAAAGACACAAACCAAACTGAAGATTACATTCGGACTGAACTTGGAAATGGACAAATTTGTTGGACGTTGGACCGAATGGGACGTTTACGCCGGAATGCAAATTTAGGACTATTTATATCGTTTGTATGTTAAGACCAAAACCAGCTCCAAATCTGAGCTAAACCAGACCAAAATCTGAGCTAAACCAGACCAAAATTTGTTCAAAACTGGACCAAAACCTATTCCAAATCTGATGAAAACCTACTCCAACGCAGCAGATTGTGTTCCAGTTTCCTGTTGCATTGTGGGAGTGGTAGTCCTGCTTGAGCTGTCCAGATTGAGAGCCGGGAGCGTTGCCTCCTCAGCACCTCCTCAGCAACTCCTCAGCAACTCCTCAGCACCTCCTCAGCACCTCCTCAGCAACTCCTCAGCACCTCCTCAGCACCTCCTCAGCACCTCCTCAGCACCTCCACATGTTTCTGCATCGCTCACACTTCTGCTCTTTTCACGTCTCGCTCTGATTCTGTTGAAGTCCTGACGCGGCAGGATTTTCCTCTTCTCAGCATCGTCTGTCACACGCCGACTCTCAGGCTCTAAACCAGCCCTACACCAGCCCTACACCAGCTCTAAAGCAGCTTTAAACCAGCTCTACACCAGCCCTACACCAGCTCTAAACCAGCTCTAAACCCACTCTATACCAGACCAAAACCAGACCAAAACCAGACCAAAACCAGACCAAAACCAGACCAAAACCAGACCAAAACCAGACCAAAACCAGAACCAAAACCAGACCAAAACCAGACCAAAACCAGCTCCAAATCTGTTCCAAACCAGGATTAAACCAAGACTAAACCAGGACTAAACCAGGTCCAAACCAGGTCCAAACCAGGTCCAAACCAGGTCTAAACCAGGTCTAAACCAGGTCTAAACCAGGTCTAAACCAGGTCTAAACAGCGTCCAAACCAGGTCAAACCAGGTCCAAACCAGGTCTAAACCAGGTTCTAAACCAGGTCCAAACCAGGTCCAAACCAGGTCCAAACCAGGTCCAAACCAGGTCTAAACCAGGTCCAAACCAGGTCCAAACCAGGTCTAAACCAGGTCTAAACCAGGTCCAAACCAGGTCCAAACCAGGTCCAAACCAGGTCTAAACCAGGTCTAAACCAGGTCCAAACCAGGTCCAAACCAGGTCCAAACCAGGTCTAAACCAGGTCTAAAGCAGGTCTAAACCAGGTCCAAACCAGGTCTAAAGCAGGTCTAAAGCAGGTCTAAAGCAGGTCTAAACCAAGTCTAAAGCAGGTCTGAAGCAGGTCTAAAGCAGGTCTAAAGCAGGTCTGAAGCAGGTCTAAAGCAGGTCTAAAGCAGGTCTGAAGCAGGACTAAACCTGGACTTGGTGAACACAGTTCTGGATCAATAGAGATTCCCCTGAGAGAGTTTTTAATGAGACAAAACCTGGAGCGTCTGAAACTGGACTCGGGCTAAATTTAACCAGAGCCACAGGGAATTCTCCGACAGAAAAGACCAGATTCACACCAGAGATCGGACGTTTTACACGGACCGTCTTTAACTGCCACGTCGTGATGTTTCTTCTTGAGATTAGAGTCAACAAACAAGAACCTTCACGTCTACGTTTAAGGCCTTTTTTCCCTCAAATGAGCCCGAAGTCAAACTGACGCCGTTTCTGAACCTTTGGAGAAGAAACATGTGACTGGGATTTTAAATTCTCTTCTTCTTCTTCTCCATAGTGTTACATTACCGCCATTCTGTAGACTCCGTTCTGTGGACTCCGTTGTGTAGACTCCGTTCTGTAGACTCCGTTCTGTGGACTCCGTTCTTTAGACTCCGTTCTGTGGACTCCGTTCTGTGGACTCCGTTCTGTGGACTCCGTTATGCGGACTCCGTTATGCGGACTCCGTTATGCAGACTCCGTTCTGCAGACTCCGTTCTGCAGACTCCGTTCTGCAGACTCCGTTCTTTAGACTCCGTTCTTTAGACTCCGTTCTGTAGACTCCGTTCTGTAGACTCCGTTCTGTAGACTCCGTTCTGCAGACTCCGTTCTGCAGACTCCGTTCTGCAGACTCCGTTCTGCAGACTCCGTTCTGCAGACTCCGTTATGCAGACTCCGTTATGCAGACTCCGTTATGCAGACTCCGTTCTGTAGACTCCGTTATGCAGACTCCGTTATGCAGACTCCGTTATGCAGACTCCGTTATGCAGACTCCGTTATGCAGACTCCGTTATGCAGACTCCGTTATGCAGACTCCGTTCTTTAGACTCCGTTCTTTAGACTCCGTTCTGTAGACTCCGTTCTGTAGACTCCGTTCTTTAGACTCCGTTCTGTAGACTCCGTTCTTTAGACTCTGTTATGCAGACTCCGTTCTTTAGACTCTGTTATGCAGACTCCGTTATGCAGACTCCGTTATGCAGACTCCGTTATGCAGACTCCGTTCTGCAGACTCCGTTCTGCAGACTCCGTTCTGCAGACTCCGTTCTGTAGACTCCATTCTTTAGACTCCGTTCTGTAGACTCCGTTCTGTAGACTCCATTCTTTAGACTCCGTTCTGTAGACTCCGTTCTGTAGACTCCGTTCTGTGTAGACTCCGTTCTGTAGACAATTCTTTTTGACTGTGCTAGAGAGCTGCTTAGATTCTCTTTCGAAATATGAAGGGCTAAACCAGGTCTGAACCAGGTCTAAACAGGTCTAAACCAGGTCTATAACAGGTCTAAATCCGCCCTATAACAGGTCTAAACCAGGCCTATAAAAGGTCTAAACCAGGTCTAAACCAGGTCTAAACCAGGTCTAAACCAGGCCTAAACCAGGTCTAAACCAGGTCTAAACCAGGTCTAAACCAGGCCTAAACCAGGTCTAAACCAGGCCTAAACCAGGTCTAAACCAGGTCTAAACCAGGCCTAAACCAGGCCTATAAAAGGTCTAAACCAGGTCTAAACCAGGTCTAAACCAGGCCTAAACCAGGCCTAAACCAGGTCTAAACCAGGTCTAAACCAGGCCTAAACCAGGTCTAAACCAGGCCTAAACCAGGCCTAAACCAGGTCTAAACCAGGCCTAAACCAGGTCTATAACAGGTCTTAACAAGGTCTAAACAAGGTCTAAAGTTTAGACCTTGTTTAGACCTTGTTAAGACCTGTTATAGACCTGTTATAGACCTGGTTTAGACCTGGTTTAGACCCGGTTTAGACATGGTTTAGACTCTAAACCATGTCTAAACCGGGTCTAAACCAGGTCTAAACCGGGTCTAAACCAGGTCTAAACCAGGTCTAAACCAGGTCTATAACAGGTCTTAACTAGGTCTAAACCAGGTCTAAACCATGTCTAAACCGGGTCTAAACCAGGTCTAAACCAGGTCTAAACCAGGTCTAAACCAGGTCTATAACAGGTCTATAACAGGTCTTAACTAGGTCTAAACTAGGTCTAAACCAGGTCTAAACCATGTCTAAACCGGGTCTACGTCAGGCCCACAGATCCTGGTCTAAACTCTGTGTTTTTGTTTACTTGAGCCTCGGTTTCCGCTGCAGATAAAACTTAATCAGACGATGACAGCGTTAACCTGCACATGAACTTCCTGTTTGAGACCCCCATCGGCCAATCAGAGGCCAGCGATTCTAAGACGGCATCACAGAAGGTTCAACTCACAAACGTTCTAAAGCCCACTCTGGAACTTCATAGACCTTGCATTTCCTCCAGTGACGGCGAGGCGGGATCCGGGTTCTCCACAAGTTCAGTCAGAGGGCGGAGAACGGTTCCAAAAGAAGATTCACTACAAAAATGTGAGCTGCAGTTACTAATTCAGTGTCTTTTGTCTGCTTTTATTATTATTGTTATTATTATTGTTGTTATTATTATTATTATTGTTGTTGTTTTTATTATTGTTATTGTTGTTATTATTGTTGTTGTTGTTGTTATTATTATTGTTATTATTGTTAGCATTATTATTATTGTTGTTAATAATACTAACAATAATAATAATACTAACAATAATAATAATAATGCTAACAATAATAACAATAATGCTAACAATAATAACAATAATACTAACAACAACAATAATAATAATACTATTATTATTGTTGTTAGTATTATTGTTGTTGTTGTTATTATTATTGTTAGTATTATTATTGTTGTTATTGTTGTTATTATTATTGTTAGTATTATTATTGTTGTTAGTATTATTATTGTTGTTGTTATTATTATTGTTATATTATTATTGTTGGTATTATTATTATTATTATCATTATTATTATTATTAAAAGTACAAAACAAGCAGAGGGCGTGAGCATGAAGAGTGTATTAAACATGAGGATCTGCACTGAAGAAACGACAGGCTAACCACTCTGCCACAGTCAAAGATGAAAGGAAAGGCTCCGGGTGGCAATTAAACCTGACCGTTTCCATGGAGACGCAGGCGTTTGCCCCCGTGTGCCGGTTGTGTACAGGCTGCGATAAATGTACAAACACTTTTTTTCCGCTCAAACTTGAATAAATCTGTCTGAAAAGTCAATATTGGCGGCGAAATGGCGAGTTCTCTTCACGTGGCGAGAGAGATACAAGTTTCAGTTTTGCTCTAAAACGGTCGCATTTGGAAACGAGGTGAAGGTGATGCATAATTCATGGTCCGTCTGCGTCTCTGTCCTCAGGTAAAACACGAACGCTGAAGACGTCATTCTGTGTTCAGAGGCTTTCGCGCAACATTAGAACAAAATGTGTTCACGACGCAGAACTACAAGAACAAAAGAACTGCAGAACTGCACTTTACACCGGGTTCTTTCTACAGCCGGTCCTGGGGCAGACGGACGGACGTGAGGCTGCCAATCTGCGCCACCGGACCTCTTCTTGATGCCGCAGTACTGAGTCATGCCACGCCCATCTCTAATCTGCCATTTTGGGCCAAAGTCCTTGAAAAGGTTGTTTACCAACAGCTCACTGATTTCCTCTTATTAAACAACTCATTTGATGTTTTCAGGTTTTAGACCTCATCACAGCACTGAGACTGCTGTTGTCACGGTGACAAATGACATCCCCCTGAACACTGACGCGGGCAAAGCCTCAGTCTTAATTCTGTTAGATCTGAGTGCTGCTTTTGACACTGTCGATCATGGGACCCTCTTACAGAGACTAGAGGACTGGGTGGGCATCACTGGCACTGCCCTAAACTGTGTCTCAGACCAGAGGCCCCTGACCTGTGGGGGGCCCCAAGGGTCAGTCCTGGGACCCCTTCTGTTCAACCTCTACATGCTGCCGTTAGGTCAGTTGAATGTGTCCTATCACAATGATGCAGACGACACACTCAGATCTACGTTTCCATGACGACAGGTGAATATGGACCAGTGGATTCACTCTGTCACTGCATCCAACAGATCAGTGTGTGGATGAAGAACTACTTTCAGCTGAACTCATCAAACGGCCGGTTGGAGATGGAAGTCAGGAGAGTCTGGAACGGATAGAAACATCTGGGCAAATCATTAATTTTTTATAGCGTCAACCCTTAGACTTAAGTCTGGGATCAGAGTCCATTTGTCAAGATCTTTTTTAATGGTCTTAAAAAGAGGGTATACTTTTTCTCCAGAATTGTTGTCTCTATGGAGGACCACACCGCAATATCTAAGAGATTCTGTTTGCCATTTAAATAGGTTAGTCTTTCTAAAGGTCAGAGGGGGCGCCAGTGAGAGAGAATTTCAGGTTTTGGACATACATTTTGTATCAAGACATTGGACCAATTTTTTCAAGGAAATGCTTCATCGTCTGCAGCAGGTGATCTCATGTTCTGTCCCATCGATTGTAACACTGTGAATTGTTGATTGTCTAATTGGGCCAATGGTTCCAAGTACAAAGCAAACAGGAGGAGGGGCCAGGAGAAACGATAGTCCACATTCAGGACTGAGATGGGTCTATGTGAGGCACAGTCCAGTCGGTCCTTCCCCTCTTTAGGTCTGAAGGATCTGATGCTTCTTTCACACTCGGAGGTTCTGAGCTTTCTTCAGGCCCAGTTCAAAGAGTGTGTTTAGAGCTTTAGACCACTCTGAGGTGGTCCCGTCGCTCCTGGAGATTTACTGTTCTTCAGTCTTTAGATTGCACTTTGCATTTCCAAAACTGTTATTTCAGCTCCTATTTTCTCTTTTGTTCTCCTGACAGAACGGGCGAATTGAGAGTGTAAAGAACAGAGTTTATATCATCTTCTTGGTCGTCTGAATGTCGTCTGAAGGATTCAAATGCTGATTGAATTTGGTCTTGTTTGGTTCAGATTTCATCACTTTGTCAGTTCTTTCAGATTGTTGTTTTTTAAGTTTCCAAGATAGTCATTTTGAAAATGTTGATCATAAAATCTTTGGTAAAGAGCATTTTCAGAGCATTCATTTCTCCTCTCATCTTTTTAATTTCCTGTAGCATTTTAGGACCCCCTTTTGGCATGGTCCACCTCCAGCAGTTTTACTTTTTCTTACAGATCTTTTCGCTTTTTCTCCCTCTGTTCCTTTTTCCCTGAGGCTATAGTTATAATTTGTCCTCTCAGAACTGCTTTGGAAGCATCCCAGAGGATGGGCGGGGCTGTTTCCCCAGTGTCATTTTCCTCCAGATAAGTCTTAATGTTGGACATTTTCTCCTTAAACAAAGGGTCTTCAGCAGGCCGGACTTGAACCTCCAAAAGCAGAGCTGTCGATCGGAGCATGATCCTGAGGTCTGTTGTGCCTTCATCATTTTAGATCTGAGAAAGAGTCTGTTCTGGAGTCGTTTAGACTTCATCTCAAACTAAATACTATTGTCTCTATTTGGTGTCAAACTTTCGTGGACTCTGTAAAAGTGTGTCATGATCAGTGTTAAACGTGTTTAAACAGCTCCGTCATGTTTTGTGAAATCGCATCATGTTGAAGCCTTGACCGACAGGGTCTGAACCAGAGTCTGGTTTCCATGGATTTTCACAGTTAAAATAAACATCTATAACATTTATTTACTTCATTTCCGTAGCAACAACCCTAGTTTCCCATCCCCACGTGGACACTGGACCACCTCTGACCAGGACCAGTACAATCAGCATTCCACTTCACATACTGAGCCACTGCGCCCTCTGCTGGGGAGATTGGGATTGCACCGCAGCGGCTCAGGCTCAATGAAACCTGAATGAACAAGCATGAAGACGATAAAGAGATCTGTGCCGTTTATTATGAAGACACGGGACATTTCCAAGCACGTTCACGCCTCACACGTGACACAGTGAAGTATTTCCACTGTTTTAAAACATGTTCATGCCTTAAAGCACGAGTCAAACTGTCAAAACAAAACTCAACAGAGACTAAATGGAGGTGAATCTAGACTCTTTTGATGCCGTTCACTTTCACAGCAGCACATTTCCTCAGATGGAGCTCGGCGTCGCCATGACAGCCATGGTTCAAACATAAATAATACACGTGCCAACGACCGAAATGAGTGTCAGGAATGCAGCGCCTTCAGCCTCCGGACGACCGCGGCCGCCAGCTTCCTGTACGCGCCGGCCTGAAACACAGAACGGCCCCGTTATCTGAAAACGCACGCGTGAACGGAACGTGAGCCGCGTGAGGGAAGCCCAAACCTCGGCGCTGTCCGGTGCTGAAACCACCACAGGTTTCCCACTGTCTGAAGTCTCTCGGATGCTCAGGTGCAGAGGCACGTCACCTGCGAGAACACAAAGACCGACAAGTCGAGATCTTTACACACATTTGAAACCAAACAGAGGAGAAAGGATGCGACATCTTCCAGATGGAGAACGACAGGAAGGACTCTTTTTTTACCTTTTCATTTCATACTGTCACTGTGTTTGTTATAGAAGCTCTTTTTGTGTGTTTTAGAGTCTGTTTAGTCCAGAAAACCGTGACCGAAATAAGTTGACATGCTTTTAGACGGGGAACATCAAGAAGAACAGGCGGTTACAGAGAGCGAGTGGTCCAGACCGCATTACACTCGAGAAGAAGTGGTTTTACCCAGGAAGGGCACTCCCAAAGTCAGGGCGAGGTTCTTGGCTCCGTCTGAACCGAAGATGTGCGTCTGATGTTGACAGTTCGGACACTGGAACACGCTCATGTTCTGCACCAGACCGAGCACCTGCAGAGAACAAATTCACTTCCTCATCCAAGGTTTGGATTCCCTCTGTGTCTGAATGCAGAAGGTTCAACCACAGCCTCTAGTCACAAACACACCCCAGTTCTTCTCTGAACGTCCTCGAACATTCTGAACACAACGTTTCGTGCGTCACAAGCTGATTCTACAGAAATCTGATCCGTTTTAGACCTAGTTTGTGTCTTTACTGGAATCCTGGTTCAAATAAAGTTAAGACTTAATTTAGTCCTTGTTCTGGTCCTTCCCGACCATCTTCAAACTCTGATCAAATCAGGCGTTGAGATGGTTCCACACCTGATATAGATCAAGACTGGTCAACACTGATGAACCCTGCACAAAACTGGGTCACAGTTCAAACTCTCCCACCGCACCAACAAAAGCCCCCCACCTGTCCCCCCCCCCCCCCACCTGTCACCTGGTCTCTCCCATAGTTCGGGTGCACTGGGTCTCAGCGCTGCCAGGACTTATAGTCATAGTACAAATCAAACCAACCCGGGGCCCTGTGTGACAACAGCCCCCCTAGTGCTATTTCTGTGGTCACATCACACAGAGGGGAAAACAAAAGGAGAGTTCTAGTCCAAGTTCTGGTCCGAGTTCTGGTCCGAGTTCTGGTCCGAGTTTCTGTCCGAGTTCTGGTCCGAGTTCTGGTCCGAGTGTGTCCGAGTCCCGCCCGCCCGCTCGCCTGCCCGCTCCCTGCCCCGCTCCTGCCCTCGCCCGCTCCCTGTCCCGCGTCCCTGCCCCGCTCCCTGCTCCCGCTCCCTGCCCCGCTCCCTGCCCCGCTCCCTGCCCCGGCCCCGGCCCCTGCCCCGGCCCCGCTCCCTGCCCCGGCCCCTGTTCAGTTGCACATGAAATCTGACCGGAACGTGGACTTTGCTGAACATCTCCGCTCCTCGCCGAGCGTCCAGCAGCGCGACGTCCTGAGGAGTGGACACGATCACCGCTCCTGAACCACAGACGACAAAAAGGAAACGCGTGAACAAGCGCCTCGATAAAGGAGCGCCTTCGGAGTGAGGGACGGACCTGCGACGGGCACGTTCTGCGAGATGGAGAGCTGCACGTCTCCTGTTCCCGGAGGCATGTCCACCACCAGGAGGTCCAGATGTCCCCAGTCCACCTGCACGAGGACACAGCACGAGACGATGTAGGACTTTAAAACAAATACTGTGACGGTGGCAAACAACGGAATATCGTGTTTATCTTTGATAGAAAAAAGAAAATGCTGCAAAAAAACGATTCAAAATGTAAAATACGTTCAAACTTTCGCCGACTAAAATATTGGTCATAATTTGTGTCACGGTCATGTTTTTGCAGCTAAATAAAAACACAAATATATTTCTTCTCGTCGACTGAAACTGGACTAAAACTAAGAGAAAGATTGACTGAATCTCAAAGTCATTTTAGTGAAAGGTTATGAGGTTTCTGCTCCTTTTCCCCACATTTGTCTCATAAATAAACCTCAAACAACACGTTTGAACGCGTTTCTGTTGGATTGGCCTCACGTGCACTGAATATCGAAAAAATATCGACATATATATTCTAATACAATTCACTCAAACCATTTACTGCCCAAAACTACGACTCGGCTTCAGATCCCGACGGGGAAACGCGGTCGTGAGGTCTCGTGTTCGTCGGCGTTTGCACCTGTCGCAGCAGCTTCTCCACGGCCGACATCACCATGAGGCCTCGCCACACGATCGGAGCGGCGTCGCCCACCAGGAAGCCCATCGACATGCTGCGGCACAACACGCACACCGTTACACACGACACGCACACACGACACGCACACAGTCACGTAAAGGAGACCCATTCTGTCGGCTCGTTTCGCTCAGATCGTTCCCTTTGCGCTCACATAAACTGGGCGTGGCTTTCATTCACGCCCGTCACTCACTACTACGGCTCACTTTACTTCTTTGGAATGCGTTCCTGTCAAAAGAGCCGAGAAGTTCTGCTGAAAAGTTCATTCTTTGTTGTAAAACAGTCACAGATATGAGACTGGGCAGGCCCGGGGTGGCGATCGTAACCTTCCTCGCCCCAAAAGACACGTTCTATAAAGTCAACCGCCGTTTCCACACAAACAACTCAAGTGAAACATAAACTTATGAAGACATTAACATTACAACCAAATGAACGTGTGACAAAGTAAGACTCACCTTCACTCACAACCCTTTTTACTGTGATTTTCATATAGTTTGTTTTGCTCATTTGATTTATGTAATGCCAGTTTTTATAAAGACATTATGAAATCAAAATGTCAACAAAAAAAAAGAACAAACTATGTATTAATACACTCTAATCATAAATGTTATCAAACAGCCTTCAGTCACATATTTACACCTTTATTTGGTTAAAAAATGACTGTATAAAGTCTCAATGCTAAATACAAATGATGACGCGACTGTCGAACACTAAAATAATTAGTTGAGGCTTAAAAAAAAAAAAAAAAAAAGATCTGATTAAAAATGGAACAAATCAAGACAAAACCCGGTCTTTGAAAAGTCTGCACTCACCAGGGAATGCCGTAGTTCCTGAGCGGGATCATCAGATTGTCTGGAAAAACAGGGCTCCATTTTACCCGAGCGCGTTTAATGTTGAATCTGTGTTTTAAATGTAAAAGGTGTTTACTGTCGGTGAGGTCCGGACTTCCCTTCAGATTCATCAGTTTGGGAATGGACGGGCCGTAAACGTCAGCGTCCAACAAACCCACCGATTTGGACTGAAAACAAACGTCACATGTCAAAAAGGCATGATTAATATATACGAGTTCTGTTTGTGCAATTGAGAATATTAATCAACTAATAACAACAACCACCAAGCACCATATGACATCAGCCAACGTGAGATCTTATTTACACCTCACCGGATCGTTTACAGCCAATCCCAGCGCCAGATTCACTACAGAACAGACAAGCAAACGATTAAAAAACACATTCAAACCAAAACATGTTCAAATAAACCTGCGGTGAAGGTTCAGCAGAGTTTTACTTCTGTTATACTGCAGTTTGTGAAGTAATGTTGAAAAATCTGAGTTTAAAATGACAGGAAGT
Organism: Chaenogobius annularis; assembly: GCA_015082035.1. Classification (NCBI taxonomy): domain Eukaryota; kingdom Metazoa; phylum Chordata; class Actinopteri; order Gobiiformes; family Gobiidae; genus Chaenogobius; species Chaenogobius annularis. Next base: position 261,866 of record BJKM01000690.1, on the reverse strand, counting down.
TGAGCTGAGTCCCTCTGTGATGTCATCAGCGTGCGACACTTAACTGACACACTAACTGACCGTTGAAACCGTGGTTGGACTAAATAAAGGTGTTCTCTGGTGTTATTGTGTCAGATCAGAACTGTTGTGTCATTTACGTGGGTTTGGACTCTTGTTTACAGTCTGGTTGCTAGGTAACAGCTGTGGATCGACCTCTACCTGTGTCATATTTGTGCTCGTGTCCAACCAGGAAGTGCGAGTATAGACTTGACACAAACGGTTCAAACTGGGTCAAATCTGGAATGCAATTGCGTCGCAGTACCAGCGTTTACCTGCAGTGGTGGACTTTCCCACGCCTCCTTTTCCCGACGCCACGACGATGATCTGTTTGACCCCAGTGACGGGCTTCTGTTTGGGGAGACCTCGGGTCATCTGTTGCTTCTGCCGCTCCTGGAGGCTTTTACTGTCCACAGAACGCTTTAACGCAACGCCAAACACGACGGGATATTAGTGTGTGTTAGATTCAATCGATAATCAGGATTATTCATGTCACAATATAATCGTAAGGACCAAATAATACAAATAATTGTGACCATTTTAGAAGATTCAATAAAAAAATAAAAACAATTCTATTAAAGCTACAGACCATACAAATAGGCCTAAAGTTCACATTAACGGACTAAAGCTCGTCACAAAATTGAGAAATAAGTAACATAACGTGTCGAATTTGTGGATCAATAAATCGTGATGTTTTTCTCACAATAATACCTACACTAACATTTGATTTCGTGACATCCCAAATCAATTATATCAAATAAACTTGTGCAAAACAACTACGTAAACAGAAGTAAACAACACCTTCATGAGTGAAAATTCAGATTTAACCATCCAGTCGTTCCCGTTAGCTAACCGACTCCACGCTTCCTCTTTTCTGCTGTGATCCATAAATCCTTTTAATCCTGACACATAACAATTACTTGACTATCAATACATTTGGTTGATTTGGCGAAATTATTATATTACTTTTATTCTGAAATGACACTTCCTGTTTGACTGTGGCTAATGCTAACCGCTAACTCTGCGCTGAATCCGCCGTAAAACTGATTTTGACCCGAGCCGTGCCGTGTTCTCACCTGCCATCGTACCGACTGGACGCGGCGGCCCGGGCCGTGTTGGACTTCTGCCCCGGCTCGGGGAACCGACGCTTTATTCACCGATAATCTCAGCAAATGCGCCAATCTGCTGTAAGAGAACTGCGCCATGTTTTTGAGCCGCGAGGGCCACTGCGCATGTGCGACTTTGAGTTCAGAAACAGGCGACGAAAATATGAAAAATGTCATTTCAGTCCACAAATAAACAAAACCAAAAATAACTTAGAAGAGAAAACTGTACTGTACTACTACTACTACTACTACTACTACTACTACTACTGAATAATAATAATAATAATAATAAAACACCTTGAATTTAGTGATTTAATGCAAGTATAATCATTTAAGATCACTGCAAGAGCCTCACAAATAAAAATAAAGATAATAATAATAATAATGGCTAAATCTAGGTTCAAACGGTTTGATTGTTTAGTCACGCTTATCTCTTTAATTCATTTGAAACTGATTATTTAAATGTTTTGTATGTGTTTCAATGATTTTAAAGCACTTTGAATTGCGTCGTGCACGTTACGAGCTGTACAAATAAACGTTGCGTGTTAATAAAAAAAATAATAATAACAAAAATACAAATACAAAACACATTTCGTGACGTAGGTTTGTTTTGGCCGTAACGCGGAAGTAAACGAGGCTCATTCGCTTCACGTGCATCTCCCGTCCCGGCGCTCGTCCCCCGGTCGTCCCCCCGGTCGAAGAGTTGCAGGTGAAAGTGCGATCATGTCGGAGAAAGAGGCTCCGGTGGCCCGCACGGTGCTGCAGCAGTGTCTCCGGGCCTCGCTGATGGTCAGACCCGCGGAAGAGGGCTCAGAGGCGGAATACGTGCAGGTCAGAGCCGCGCGCGAACGGACGAACGGGACGAACGGGACGAACGGGCGGATTCACGTTTGGTTCAGAATCAGAAAAAGGTTTATTGCCAAACAAAGATCACACAAACTTGGAGCTTGCGGCGGGGTTCAGGGTGCAACATTAAACTATGTATAATAGTATCAAGAATGTACTCATCAAATACAAGTACGTTACGGTTATATTGTGACTTGAATAATCCCGATTATCCGTTAACCGAATAATCGTGACTTCGCTAATTCCTGCATGTTAAGAGTATATTTGCGAGCGCACGAAATCCCTGTTTTCCCCTACCCCCTGTCCCCGCCCCCAAGACTGCGCTCTCAACAATGTATTTGTGTGAAACGGCAGTGAAACTCATGATCCGCACCTTCGTCATGAGCTAACGCACTCGTCTTCTCGCCGTGAAAGTCCTCGTCATCTAAATCAGGAACAGGAACACTGTGCGAAGAGACCTTTCATTTGACCTCACCTTTGACCTAAACCCCCCAAACTAAGACCCCACACGTACGCTAGCGCCTGACTGTGCCGAGACGTGATATTCATTATGATTGGTCTTCCCTCAGATCGACAGAGGAATGGTGATCTACATTTGTTTCTTCAAAGGAGCCACAGATGAACTCCTGCCAAAGATGGGTCAGTGACAGTCTCATTACAAGAGGTTCAATCGCTCAGTTTGTCGTTTAAAATGAGCCGCAGCGGTTCCAAAACTAATATCTGGGTTATTACAAGGCCTCGTGACCTTCTGAACTCCAAGTCCAAGTGAACGTGACATGAGCACGTTTGTCATTCAGGGTGATTCATTCAGAGCTTCTTAAAAGGTCTCTGCAGAATGTGTTTTCATGTTTTATGATGAAGTCCATCCGCTCGTTAGTCAGACGTCTGTCTCGCTCCATCGCAGACGAGGTTTCAAAGGTAATCAGCTTTTCTTTTCTTTCTTTAAAAAAAAAAAAAAAAATCTATATATACAAATCTCGCTCTGAGCAGTTTGTCTGAGTGGTTCTGCAGATTGAAAATGACTTTTCGGCTAGAAATTTAGTTTAGATTTTTTAAAATTGTGTCTTTCTTTCGTTTCTTTCTTTATTCTTTCTTTTTTAAATGTATTTGTTCTTTCTTATTTCTTTCTTTATTCTTTATTTTTTTTAATTTATTTATTCTTTATTTCTTTTTTATTCTTTTTTTCTTATTTCTTTATTCTTTATTTTTTTTAATTAATTCTTTCTTTCTTTCGTTCTAAATAACATGAAATTGCCTTAAATTGGCCCTCTTTTCTCTGCTCCTGTCCTGTAGTAATAACTAGCGGTGGATTCATTATCACGACAGATTCTAGTTCCGTTCCTTCTTCTCGCTCAGTGTCGACGTTGCTGAACCTGCGTCTCTGCGAAACCTCGGCGGGGAAGACGGCGTCCGTTCTGGATCTTCCCGGGAGCGTGCTGATCGTTCCCCAGGCGACGCTGGGCGGGAAAGCCAAGGGGAAGGCCATGCAGTATCACAACAACGTCAACAAAGACGACGGGCTGCGGCTGTACGAGGCGTTCGTGGCGCTCTGCGAAAGAGAACTCGGCGGCAAGGGAGACGCGGCGGTGAAACACGGGACGTACGGGAACCGGCAGGTGCTCCGGCTGGACACGAACGGGCCGTACACGCACCTCGTGGAGTTTTGAGGCCGATCCAAGAGGAGTGAAGGCAACGCTTGTAATGAGAACAACATTTGTTTGTTTGTAACGTGGGCGATAGTGACGGACATGAACGTCTCCAAAAACGTGAACGGACCAATAAAACATACAAAATAAAGTGCTGAAATGTCCCTTCTACGCTGTGTTTTTGGGAGATTCCTCTTGACGTTTCAGTTCAATTTGTTTTGTTTTTCACTGATCCATTTATTTGTCTTTCTTACATATAAATGTGCATTTTCTCGGTACTTCACTGCATGCAAAGTGGATTTAACTCTTTTGTGTGCATTTTGGGTTGGACTTTAAGGTCAGATGGTGTGACTTCGCTGTAGTTTTGAGAGCGCGACTTCTTGCTCTCTTTCTGTCGACTAATAAATGCGAAGAATTTATTTGGTTGAAAAAAATAACTAAAAGAGGGCAACTGAAAAATGAGTCATCCACGTTTCAGAGCGTTAGCATAGCAACCATTTAAAACCCAAAAATATATATCTTTTGAATTTGGAAAAGCATGAAACAGGAAGCACAAATAGGATCCAAACGGTGAATTTCTATGTTTTTTTTATTGTATTTATTTTGTTTATTTAGCTTCAGATCATTTCGTTTTGTGTATTTTTCATTATTTTTATTTATTTACTTTTACAAATCACGACAGACAAGTGTATACAAAACATCGGGGTGCAGGGCTCGGTGTAGTAAAATAATATGTTACGTACGTACAGAAAGACCAGAAAGAATAAGAAATAAACCAAATACGGCCGTTTTGCAGAGTGTTTGGCTGCGTTTTCCCCCGCGCCTGCAGGTGGCGTCAGTCCCGGTTTAGTCGGAGGAAGTGTGCGGACGGAGCTCGGCGTGTTCGGGTTACTTGAGCTTCTTTAACCTGCACCAAACACGACTCTGGCGAAAACAGCGCGTCGCACCGGACCTACTTCCGGTTTGTCTCGCTTTTACCACAACAAAAGCACGACAACGGAATACAACGCGTCAAATCCCCTTTTCAGACGCATTCAATCTTCACTAAGATGAACATAAATAGTAAATAAAACTAAAAACTAAATATTTAGATTGATTTAGTTTCGCTTGAACGCGTATCTTACTCTTATTATAAAAGAGTGATTTCCGGTTGCTCCGTCTTGACGGCTGTTAGCTTTAAAAGGACTTTAGCTTAATCAACTTAAAGCACAATTTAGCCTCGAATTTCACCCTCAAAATACGACTTTGCGGGGTTTTTAGCCGGGTAAAGTTTACGTTAACGGCATTAAATTGGTCGTGTGAATAGTTCGGCTTGAAAATTGCGCAAAAGGAGTGCAGTTTTAGGGGAAAGTTGGCGACGGTGTTACGAAGATTTGTGTGGACCAGTCGATCATGTTCTGACGGTGGGAACGGACTCAATATCATTGGTCTAAACACGTTTATTAGCTTAAAAATATGTTCCAAAATAGTGATTAAAAAAAGCTGGTGCAATTTCCAAAGCCTGCTCAGGTGTTTGTAGTGAACGAGAAGGCGAAACGTCGCAGTAAAACCACGATTTAACCCGCTTTTTCCAAAACTGTTAAAGGGCCACTGTGGAACTTCTGCGCTTGTCTCCATGGTGATGTTACTGCTGTGCCTGGAGTATTCCGCAGTATGACGTTGATCTGGTCTACCTTTATTTCTAAACAAAATAAAAATACTTAGAATAACACGCATTTTTACGTTCAGCGTTTTGACACTTACGTCCGTTGTTTGTTTGTTTGTTTGTTTGTCTGTTTGTTTGTTTGTTTGTGACGTCCCAGCGCAGTCTGAGCTCTTTGCACATGGCTCCAACGTGGGGTTTAAACTACGATATGTTAAAGAAACTAAACGCAGACTAAAAGCACTGAATGGACCTTTTCGCGGCGACACAAACACGAGCTGTGATGACAGGATTAAAGCAGCAGTGCGGAACTTTCTGGAGGTGGAAAGTCGCCGGCAAACGGGAAAATCCCCGGAAAATCCAAACCGAAACCAGAACTGAACAATCTCCACGGAGATCATTACGCTTTACGCCACACTGTGGACACTGTGGATTATTACAGGCAAAAGAACAAGGTTTCCTCAAGTACGAGTCAGGTTTGTGGAGATGCAAGCGCGCTCACAGACGCTCTATATGATGTGTTCAACGCTCTAGAGCTGAAATGATTACATGACACCTTTAGTACGACAGGAACATACGATAATAAAGTCAGTATAAGTGTGACAAATAAACACAATCTGGTGAAAAGGTGCAACAGGAAACAACATTGTAATAGCAAAATGTGAATAAAGTGAAAACATAATTATAACAAAATAATAAAGCATGAATAGAAAAGATAAACATATACTAAATACTTTGAACATAAAGGGCTTTCTGTTTGTCACGCGTCTGATCTGGAAAGTGTCGTTTGTCGTGTTTCAGATGCCGTCCTTCGACATTTTAAACCGCGTGGAGTATTATTTACAGAAAAGGAAGTTTCACCCCGACACGACGACGGGCCAGCGATATGTGGCCCGCAAAGCCAGCAAGCACTTCCTCTACAAAGGTCCGAGCGCGAGCGCGACCCACGACCTCCTCACCGAGCGGCGGGCGGGATAACCACTCTGCCACTCTGCCTTTCAGACGGGTGCCTGCTGCGCAAGTACAGAGGGCGCCTCCTGCAGGCCGTCACGAGCGAGGAGCAGGTGCGTCAGATCATGGTCCAGTTCCACGACAACAACAACCACGCCGGGCGAGAGCGCATGGTCCGGGAGATCATGGTGAGGG
>BJKM01000690.1:182944-250444 GCA_015082035.1 Chaenogobius annularis | reverse complement strand
CTAAACCAGGACTAAACCAGGACTAAAACTAGGACTAAACTAGGACTAAAGTAGGTTTGAAACTAGGACTAAGACTAAGACTAAAACTAGGACTAAACGAAAACTAAACAAGGACTAAAACGAGGATTAAAACCAGGACTAAACCAGGACTAAACCAGGACTAAATTAGGACTAAACTAGGACTAAAACTTGGACTAAAACTAGGACTAAAACAAGGACTAAAACGAGGACTAAAACGAGGATTAAAACGAGGATTAAAACGAGGATTAAAACTAGGACTAAACCAGGACTAAACCAGGACTAAACTAGGACTAACCCAGGACTAAATCAGACCACACAAGGACTAAATGAAACTACACTCATCAAACAAACACATAAACACAGAACACGGATGAAATAAAACCTATGAAAGTGTAATAAAGCTTAAACTAAACAGAATGAAGTATAATAACTCTTAAACTAAACAGAATGAAGTATAATAAAGCTTAAACTAAACGGAGTGAAGTATAATCAAGCTTAAACTAAGTCGTTTGCCTCCGCAGATATCTGAGCCACAGGATTCTGCCTCAACAAACCAAGAAGAGGAAAGGCTCTCTGAGGAGGATGGCCAAGCGCTTCACCCTCATCGGTCTGGCACGGCACACATCGGCCTGCGTTTCCATCTCCAGGCTCCTCATTTCAGCTCCTTTTGTGTTTCAGACGGCGTTCTGTACTACAACCTGCGCTCTCCCCCGGTCAGAGTGCCCCGCAGCAGAGAAGAGGTCAGAGGTCAAACACACACGCACACTCCTGACCGTCCTCATGTCTGTTTCATCTGCTGACCAGAGGGGGCAGAAACACATTTTCTCCTTAATTCTCTGAACATAAACAATACAGACTTTTATCATTGCGATTTAACACAACAAAAAGTCTTATTTCTCCCTGCAAAGTCTCAACTCGCATGTTTTCCATAAAGTTTGCGGCCCCCTGATGTCGGCCGTTCAGACATGTGTTTTCTTTTGCCTTTTTTTGGACTTATTTTCTGTCAGTCAAGCTGCCGTTTCGCTCGAATTGACTCACTACGGCAACACAGGAATTGAAAGTAGTTTCTTTTGTTGTTGCGCCGACTGTCTGCTAAAAGGCAGGGGGTGATAAAGGACACTTCAACTCAACGCAACAATTAATTTCCTCAACAAACTCAGAAACATGTTATTTATACCTTATTTTATTTAAGGAGAGAAATGTCTCGAGCCCAACTGCGTGTGTCCAAAGTGTGACGTTGTTTATCTGTTTCTTTACGTGATTTAATATAATTTTTAGACGTCAGATACAAACTGAATCTTTAGAGTTGTAGACGTTTATATTTGTTATCAGACTGTAGCAGCTCTTTCACATTGGAGCTGTCTTTCCATATTATAGTTTAATTTATTAGAACATAGATCAACAAAAACAAAACAACAGAAAGGGAAAAAAACCACACTAAAGAAAGCAGAAAAAAACACAGTCAAGTAGTAAAAGTAGAAAATAAGGGAGTGGCATCAGAAAAAAAAAAAATAATAATAATAATAATAATAACAATACAACTTAATTTAAAATAAAGAAATATAATAATAATAATAATAATAATAAAAAAAGAGGAATAAAAAAAAAAAACTGAGAAGGAATCTGAATAAACCATTTGTCCATTGTTTTTTAAATGTGTCTTTTTTAAATTGAGTCCTGAGGTTATGATTTCCATTGTGCGTTTGTCTGTTCTTAATCGTCGGAGAGCTTTGAGCCTTCTACTTTTTGTGAGGGCCTTCTTCTCAGCTGTGATGTTTCCGTTTCAGGTGAACGCGATCCTGCAGCAGTTCACGATAACGCCGGGCACTACGGCCACAGCGCCTGCTTCAAAGCCATGGTGAGGCACTATTACTGGTACTCCATGAGCAGGGACCTGTCCTGCTGGATCTCCCTGTCCACCTGCGTCAACCGCTCCAAGAGGAAGTGGCTCCGCTGCAGCATCATGACCTGCACCAACTGCTGCGGGCCCGTGGAGAGGAAGCTCGGACTCACCTTCACAGTAAGGCGTACGAGGCTGTGTTAAAGGGTCTGTGTGTGTTAAAGGGTCTGGTTGTGTGTTAAAGGGTCTGTGCGCGTTAAAGGGTCTGGTGCGCTGTTAAAGGGTCTGTGCGCCTTAAAGGGTCTGTGCGCATCTTAAAGGGTCTGCCCGTGTTAAAGGGTCTGCCCGTGTTAAAGGGTGTGCGCCTTAAAGGGTCTGTGCGCCGTAAAGGGTCTGCGCTCGTTAAAGGGTCTGCACGTGTTGTGCGCGTTAAAGGGTCTGTCCGTGTTAAAGGGTCTGTCTGCGTTAAAGGGTCTGTCCGTGTTAAAGGGTCTGCGCGTGTAAAAGGGTCTGCACGCCTTAAAGGGTCTGCGTGCCTTAAAGGGTCTGCACGCGTTAAAGGGTCTGCACGCGTTAAAGGGTCTGCGCGCGTTAAAGGGTCTGCGCATGTTAAAGGGTCTGTGCGTGTTAAAGGGGTGACGTTCTGCTCAGGGTTTGATCCCCCAAACACTGCACTTTGAAATTCAGCAAAAATAATGGAATATGGAATATGTTCATCTGAAAAGGTTCCTGAAAGCACTAAACTGGTTCCTACGCCTGATGAATCCGTTCAAACACGCCTGAAGTGCCCTGAAGATCATGTTGTGTCTTCTACATCTCCGCGGTTCTTCTGACGTTCTCTCTCTGGCGTAGTTTCCCCATGGACAGTCCGTCTCTGCTGGCCCGCTGGCTGAAGGCGGCTGGACGTCCCAACTGGTACCCTCACCTCTGGTCCTCCGTCTGCTCCGTGCACTTCACCGACGACTGCTTCGATCGCTCCGGGGGCCGAGAGGTGCTCAAGGCCGACGCCGTGCCCACCGTCAAGACGCACGGAGACGAGGCGGTGAGCAGTGACGCGGAACCGGGAACTGAACCGGGAACTGAACCGAGAACTGAACCAGGACCTAAACCAGGGAAAGACTGGAGCTAGACCAGGAGAGAACCAGGAACTAAATGAGGAGAGAACCAGGAATTAAATCAGGAACTATACTAGGAACTATACCAGGAACTATACCAGGAACTATACCAGGAACTAAACCAGGGAAAGAGCGGAGCTAGACCAGGAGAGAACCAGGAACTAAACCGGCATCTAAACCAGGAGCTAAACCAGGGAAAGACTGGAGCTAGACCAAGAGAGAACCAGGAACTAAATGAGGAGAGAACCAGGAATTAAACCAGGAACTATACCAGGAACTATACCAGGAACTATACCAGGAACTATACCAGGAACTATACCAGGAACTAAACCAGGGAAAGAGCAGGAGATAACCAGGAACTAAACCGGGAGAGAACCAGGAACTGGGGAAAGACCTGTACAAAGCGGATTAGTGGATTGTGGAGGTAACTCCATTGTTTGGTCGCAGTTGTTGAAGGAGGTGGAATTATGGATTAGAACATTTTTGGATAAACTCTGGGTCTAAACTCGGACCACTAAAACTAACTCTAGTTGTTGTTGTGATTTGTGCTTCGATCCAGAACCTGAACGAGGGTCAAACTTCTGCCGAGGCGGACGACGATCAGGAGGTAAACTCCAATAAACCGACTTGAAAACATCTCCCGTTTCACGCTCTCTCTTCTGTTTGTGCGTTTGTTTGAAGGATGCGTTTTTTGCCAAGTACGACGCGGTGGAGCTGTACATCTCCACCAGGACTTACCCTCCCGGATTCACCTACGTCGAGAAGAACACCTTCAGACGGTTCTGCAAGAAGTATTTTGTCAAAGGTTTGGACCAATCAAAACGTCTCATCCAGTGTGAGCCCCAGACGTCTGCTTCTACACCTGCTCCAGCTCTTCCAGATCCAGATCCACTTTAGTTGCAGCACCTTTTCTGAACACAAAGTGCAGCGCGACACAAACAGAACGCTAAAAGCAGTCAAACAAAAGGAACAATAAGTGCTGCATTTTATTTGACCAGTTCCAAAACAACGTCCCTCCTCCAGCTTTGTCCAGGAGCCTCCTCAGCGGCTCTACTCCGAGCTCCACCCGTCGTTTGTGTTCACAGTCTAGAATTGGATCGTGTCATAATCTCAGGCGGTGGGCGGGGCCTAGGCCTCGAAATCCGCAAATGTTTGTTCTTCTCATTATTAGTTTGGGTTTGGCTCCATTAACGTTCGTACTTATTTAACTAAAACCATTTTTTAACGGTTTAAAGTCCTTTAACTCGGTGTTTCCCAAAGTGAGGGCCGCGAAGCATGAGCTGGGGGTCCTTACATGAGTTTAAGATGTAATGTTAAAATGATGACACTGTGTTTAATCTCTCTTTTCGCCTATTTTAGTGAAAGTGGGTCAGAATTAAACATGATTTCAAATGGTTTGAAGCTTGAGATGATTGCAGACGTCTAGTTCATTTTGCCGTGGGGGTCCCGAGCAGGTTTCATGATTATTCAGTTTTTTTTCTACATGATCATATCTTTACAGGCCGGGACACCCAGATTTAACGTACAACGAACGCGTCTTTGGAGTAGAATCATTGCACCACTTTCTGAGGCTTTAGTTCATTTGTGCCGACAGAGAAGACGTTGAACTTTGTGTCCGTTTTCGTTTCATGTGGATCGGCCCGCTGTGCGCGTTCAGACGGCGTGCTGCACATCAGGGTGAGGGAGCGAGCCGTGCCGGTGCTCAGGAACAGGCAGCAGGTGAACGAGGCTCTGAAGGAGTACCACGACGAGCTCAACCACCTGGAGTTCAAGAAGTGTCTGAGGCTGCTCAACGAGAGGTCCGAAAACACTGTCCAAACATTCATAATGTCGCCATTGTTTTGGAGAAAAGTAGATTATCCAGCGGAACGTCATCTGTCATATACACTCAGAACATTTACCTCATACTTCTACTAAAGGTAATGCTCTATTACTGCTAATATTACTTCAAACTACAAAAATACCCTAAATTAAAACTAAAATTAAAAAGTGCTCCTGGGCCTTATTTTAACCTGGTTATTTTATTTTTTTTTATTATTTTTTTTATAATTTTTATATTTTTTATAATCTTTATAATTTTGTATTATTTTTATAATTTTTATAATTTTTATTATTTATTTCAATGTATTTAATTTATTTAAATGTGTTTAAATGTTATTTATTTATTTAAATTTATTTAAATGCACGTCCCTATCTATTTATTTGATAGGGACGTGCATATTGTGAACATATGTAAATGACATGTAAATATGCCAGATTATAGCAAAAAGGCTATAATCAGACAATTACAAAACAACACAATTAAATCTGCGCTGCCAGACGTTTCCGCTGTAATCATACCCACCTGTAATTATGTAAATGCAGAGGTTTCCGCGGAGACAAGCAGGTGATGGACTCGGTGACCCAGTCGCACCTTTGATCATGTTCTTGCTCTTCTGTGGCAGATGTAACTGGAGGACGATGCGCTCGGACATCACACATTGGATCAGTAAATGTCTCGTCTGTCAACTGAAAAACAAACCAAAACATCCTCCTGGACAGAAACGAGCTGGAGACAAGAAGCAGAGGCCTCAGCTCGGCAAACAAAGGTACAAATATGTGTCAAGTCGTGTTCTGACCCCCGTTCTAACCCCGTTCTAACCCCCGTTCTAACCCCGATCTAACCCCGATCTAACCCCGATCTAACCCCGTTCTAACCCCGATCTAACCCCGATCTAACCCCGATCTAACCCCGATCTAACCCCGTCTAATCACGCAGAGGTCTAACGTCCTGCGTTGGAGTTCTAAGTCTAAGGTTAATAGGACCGGTTCTTGACCCAGTTCTAACGCTAACTCGTTCGGTTTGCTAACCCCGTCATCTGTCTAACTCATTGCCTTCCCGTTCTAACCCGTGGCTAATCTGTTCTAAACTAAGAGGACCGTCGGGCCTCTGGACATCAACCAATTGTTGTAACCAGTTCTAAAAATGTCTAACCGATCTTCATCCTTCTAAACCGTTTCTAACCCCGTTCTAATCGTTTCTAAACTGTTAACCGACTAAACGTTTTCTAACCAAGAAGTTCTACACCGAATAACTCTTCTCCCCGCCCGAATCGTTCTAACCCAGGTTCTATCTGTTAACTGATCTAACCTGTGTTTCTAACCCGATCTAAATTAACACCCCGATCTAACTAACCCCCGTTCTTCTCACGTTATCTAACCCCGATCTAACCCCGTTCTAACTGTTCTAACGATCTAACCCCGTTCTAAAACCTGTTCGATCTTCCACCCTAACCCCCGTTCTTAACCGTTTAACCCCGATCTAACCTGTTCGTTCTTTCTCTTCTCTACCCCGTTTCTATAACCTCTAAACCCCGAACACCGTCTTAACGAATTTCACTGATCTAACCTGTTCTAACACTTAACCGTTCTTCTAACCCTGTTCTAAACTCTTTTCTAACCCCTGTTCTAACCCCGTTCTAACCCCGTTCTAACCCCGTTCTAAACTAACCCGTTCTAACTCCGATCTAACCCTGTTCTCACCCCGATCTAACCCCGTTCTAACCCCGTTCTAACCCTGTTCTAACCCTGTTCTAACTGTTCTAACCCTGTTCTAACTGTTCTAACTCTGTTCTCACCCTGTTCTAACTCTGTTCTAACTAACCTTTCCTAATGGTAATTCCCGCTGCTGCCAGTAGATGGCGCTAACACAAATCCTGACGAGGGAACACCGTGTGGATTTCTGTAGAAACATGAGTGTAAGTTCTAAAACACCAGACGCCAAAGCAAAGGAACACGAGACGGTTTAAAGACGAGAACAGCAGATAAAGCAGAAGACTTAAAGAGCTTTTGTTTCATAGTTCTGTAAATGTAAATGTGTTCGCTCTTAGGCCACGCAGTGATTCAGAGGAGGAAAACGACACCTTCAGCGACCCACATGAAAGTGACGAGATGAAGGTGAGTTTAGAGTCGAGCTGCAGTCCACGGTCTCACTTTTAAACATATATATATATATATATATATATATATATATATATATATATATATATATATATATATAGCTTTAATAATTTAAAGTGTATTATTGATTACATTTTTTTAATTCTTTTTTGAACATTTTGATTTCATAATGCCACTGTTTTTGTATCTTTAGATAAATCTTTCACTTTTGCTTGTGATTCAGGTGCAAAGGGTTAAGTCGAAGCCACAAAAGCAAGTCCAAGTCCAAGTCCAAGTCCAGTCCATGGTCCAAAGCCAGACGTCAGACCAGTCCCAGATAGAAGTCAGCTTTCCAGTTCAGAAACCAAGTCCAAACTCAAACAGAAATACAAGTCCAGCAGCCCAACGTAGAAATCCAGACTCTAGTCCAGACTCCAGTCCTGACCCAAATCCAGACTCCAGTCCTGACCCAAATCCAGGCTCCAGTCCAGACCCAAATCCAGGCTCCAGTCCAGATTCCAGTCCAGACCCAAATCCAGACTCCAGTCCTGACCCAAATCCAGACTCCAGTCCTGACCCAAATCCAGACTCCAGTCCAGACCCAGTTGCAGAATCAAGTCCAAATCCAGACTCCTATCCAGGCCCAGGTTCAGGTCCCGATCCTGCTGCACCTCGGCTCTCCGCTGAACCTTCAGTCTGGAGGCCCCGATTCTGCTGACGGCGGCTCAGAACACGCTCATGGCCCAGATCTGGGGACAGGGACAGAACCCGACGAGCGCCGCTAAAGGAGTGCAGGCCAAACCGGCCAAACCCAGCAAGGTAAGACTTCACGGATCTCCTGAGGTTTGACACGTTTCCCTCGCCTCGCCCAGGAACAGGGCCTTTTGACCCACAGTTCTGGTAAAGATGGTCCAGACAGGGCCAGACAGGGCCAGACAGGGCCAGACAGGGCCGTCCCCTCAGACAGGGCCGTCCCCTCAGACAGGGCCAGACAGGGCCGTCCCTCAGACAGGACCGTCAGACCGTCCCTCAGACAGGGCCGTCCCCTCAGACAGGGCCGTCCCTCAGACAGGGCCTCAGACAGGCCGTCCCTCAGACAGGCCGTCCCCCTCACAGGGCCGTCCCCTCAGACAGGGCCGTCCCCTCAGACAGGGCCGTCCCCTCAGACAGGGCCGTCCCTCAGACAGGGCCGTCCCCTCAGACAGGGCCGTCCCCTCAGACAGGACCGTCCCCTCAGACAGGGCCGTCCCCTCAGACTGGGCCGTCCCCTCATCCCCTCAGACAGGGCCGTCCCCTCAGACTGGGCCGTCCCCTCAGACTGGGCCGTCCCCTCAGACAGGGCCGTCCCCTCAGACAGGCCGTCCCCTCAGACAGCTGCTGCAAGGGGCAGATCTCAGATTGGGGCTTCATCCGAATGTAACGCTCGTCGACTCAATGACCCACCAATTTGTAAAAAATGATGACAAAGGACACAGAGACGTATGAAGAGGACAATGTGAAGTTTCTCCGCCCATTCTCTGGGATGCAGCTAAGGCAGTTTTTGAGGGCAGGTCATTGCAGTTCGCCTTGGACAAAAAGAAACAAAGCCTGAAGAACCTTAAATGAGTTTTACAGAACAGACTAAAAGCTGTTGAAGCTAAACATGCCGAAAACAAGGATCCTCAAATGCTACAGGAAATGAAAAAAGACGAGGGGTGAGATGAATGACCTGAACTCACAGGAAATGAAATAAAAAGAAAATGCTTGGAATACCTTGGAAGCTCAAAACACAACAGGCAGAAATAACTTTATTTTTGGAAATACGAGATTGAATCAAACAAGACCAAATTATCAATCGGCATTTGAATCCTTCTACAAAAAATGTTTCAAGAAAACCTCAGGAAACGAGGGGATATCAGGAAGAAGAAAGACAATCTTCTTTAGACACTCTCCAATTCATCCCCACGTGACCGAAGAGCAGGGCAAGACAATTAGGAGCTGAAATAACAACTACTGAAATCCAAAGTGCAATCTAAAGACTGAAGAACAGTAAATCTCCAGGAGCGACGGGACCACCTCAGAGTGGTCTAAAGCTCTAAACACACTCTTTTGAACTGGGCCTGAAGAAAGCTCAGAACCTCCGAGTGTGAAAGAAGCATCAGATCCTTCAGACCTGAAGAGAGGGGAAGGACGCGATCTGGACTGTGCCTCACATAGACCCATCTCAGTCCTGAATGTGGACTATCGTTTTATACGCCTCAATTCTGTCCAAAAGAACGGACGCAAATCCTCCCAAATGTGATCCACAATGATCAGACCGGATTTATGACCCAACGACAAACACAAGACAACATCAGACCATCTTTACTACCAATACGCGTACACACAATGAGCCAAATACACACACAACAAAACAAAGTGGAAGAAGAAGTCTGGACCTGAGAAGGTTTGGATTCTGTGAGCTGGACTTATTTATTTAAAGTGACGAACACATTTAAAATAGATGATTGAATAATAAGAAATATTGGGGCTCTATACGATGGTCCAACATCAAGAATCAAAATGAATGGTCACATGACAGACTCACTGAGAGGGGTGACACAGGGTTGTGCTTGTCCCCTCTGTTGTTCGCTTTGTACTTGAACCATTGGCCCAATTTATTAAATCAAAAACATTCATGGCGTCTCAATTGATGGGCGGGAACATAAAATGGCCTGATGATGTCTTACTATATCTGACCAAACCAGAAATTTCAATACTCAATGTGATGCATTTCCTTCATGATTCTGGTCCAATTGAATGTACTAAAACTGTAATTCTCTCTCTTACGGCGACGCCCTAACTAATAACTAATATGGTCAATACTTTCTGTCCAGGTTCGTTTTGACAGTGGAAGTTATCGTTCTGTGAAACAAGTTTATGATGTCACATTTATGGAAAGAACACGCTTGTTTTTGTGACAGAAGGAAAAAGCTGAAATCCACACGGAGGCGCTGCACTATCAGCACGAGGAGCACGTGCAAACGAGCCGCAGCAAACAGCCCGTCCTGAGGGTGCAGAGGGTGGAAGTGTCACACCCAGAGGTGGTCCCAGCCTCTGAGGTGGTCCCAGCCTCTGGGTGTGACACCACCACACGCACAACCACACACACAACCACACACAAACAGGTGAGACACAACCACACACAAACAGGTGAGACACCACCACACGCTCAACCACACACACAACCATACACAAACAGGTGAGACACAACTACACGCACAACCACACACACAACCATACACAAACAGGTGAGACACAACCACACGCACAACCACATGCACAACCACACACAAACAGGTGAGACACAACCACACGCACAACCACATGCACAACCACACACAAACAGGTGAGACACAATTCAACCACACACAAACAGGTGAGACACACAACCACACGCACACAACCCAACATGCACAACCACATCACAACCACACACAAACAGGTGAGACACAACCACACGCACAACCACATGCAACAACACACACAAACAGGTGAGACACAACACCACAAACAGGTGAGACACAACCACACGCACAACCACATGCACAACCACACACAAACAGGTGAGACACAACCACACACAAAACAGGTGAGACACAACCACACACAAACAGCTGAGCACAACCACACACAACCACATGCACAACCACGCACACAACCACACACAACAGGTGAGACAACCCACAGCACAACCACACACACAACCAACGCACAACCACATGCACAACACACACAAACAGGTGAGACACAACCACACACAAACAGGTGAGACACAACCACACGCACAACCACATGCACAACCACACACACAACAGGTGAGACACAACCACACGCACAACCACATGCACAACCACACACAAACAGGTGAGACACAACCACACACAAACAGCTGAGACACACCACACGCACAACCACACACAAACAGGTGAGACACAACCACACACAAACAGCTGAGACACAACCACAACACACAACCACATGCACAACCACGCACACAACCACACACACAACAGGTGAGACAACCACACGCACAACCACACACACAACACACGCACAACCACACACAAACAGGTGAGACAACCACACACACAACCACACGCACAACCATACACACAACCACCACACAAACAGGTGAGACACAACCACAACACACAACCGCTGAGACACAACCACACACAAACAGCTGAGACACACACACGCACACACATGCACAACCACACACAAACAGCTGAGACACAACACACGCACACCACACACAAACAGCTGAAGACAACCACTGCACAACCACGCACACAACCACACACAAACAGGTGAGACAACCACACGCACACACAACAGCTGACACACACAACCACACGCACAACCACATGCACAACCACGCACACAACCACACACAAACAGGTGAGAAACCACACGCACAACCACACACACAACCACACGCACAACCACACACAAACAGTGAGAACAACCACACACACAACCACACGCACAACCATACACACAACCACACACAAAACAGTGAGACACACCACACCAAACCGTGAGACACAACCACACACAAACAGCTGAGACACAACCACACGCACAACCACACACAAACAGCTGAGACACAAACCACACGCACAACACACACAAACAGCTGAGACAACCACATGCACAACCACGCACACAACCACACACAAACAGGTGAGACAACCACACGCACAACCACACACACAACCACACGCACAACCACATGCACAACCACGCACACAACCACACACAAACAGGTGAGACAACACACGCACAACCACACAAACAGGTGAGACAACCACACACACAACCACACACACAACCATACACACAACCACACACAAAACAGGTGAGACACAACCACACGCACAACCACACACACACAACCACACACAAAACAGGTGAGACACAACCACACACAAACACTGAGACACAACACACGCACACACACCACACACAAACAGGTGAGACACGACCAACACACAAACAGGTGAGACACAACCACACGCACAACCAAACTCACAACCACACACACAACCACACACAAACAGGTGAGACACAACCATATACAAACAACTGAGACACAACCACACACACAACCACACACAAACAGGTGAGACACAACCACACACAACACACACACACACACACACACACACACACAAACAGGTGAGACATGTTGTGGAGACTTCTCAGTTATCAAGGAATAAAGTACAACAATAGAGCAGAGTTGTCTTTTCTCAAACGTGAATGGTTTCATTCTGTCCAATCAGAATGTCCTCACTCCACTGTCTGTCCCTTCCTGGTCTAACGTCTCGACTCAGCGGTGACACATTCTTGATAAAGTTTTACACTTGAACAGATGGTCACATGACCTGGATCACATGGAAAATGACTGGCCCAAAACACAAATGCTGGGTACAAGAACAAACGCAGAGGTAGTTGATTACATTGACATCCTGAACTTCTGGCCCTTTAGAAAGACAATGCCCTAGTGTGAAAAACCAAAACTAAGCATGGCCAGGGACATGCCCCAAGCAGACAGAGATAGGTCTTTGATCAAAAAGACAGACATGTAATATATGCTAACAGTAGGGTCCAGGTTCGAACTGGAGATGAGAAGTCTAAAAGGTCACAAAGAATAAGGATATTCTGTCCATAACAGACACAACCACCCAAAAACACAAGACAGCCAAAGAGAAAGAGGAAAAACAAAGCATAAAAGCATACGAATGTTTGTTTAAACGTGTGTCCTCCTTTTCTTTGTTTTGGTCTTCTTCGCTGCTGCCAAAAGTACAGTCCAGAGGTATCCATTCACTGTTTCCATGACAGGAGTTTTGCGGCCCAAATACATAGTTCTGAAGTCCAGTGGGAAGGCGTGGTCAAAAACAGTCTGCAGCGCTTTGGTAATCTCAGACCAATATTTCTGAGCAATAGGACCGTCCCAGAACACATTTTTCATGTGTTCTTTTCACTTTTAGGGCACATTCACACTTGTTTGGACTGGTCCTTGTTTAAGTCCTAATGTAGATTTGGTTTGGTCCAGCTCTGGTCCTGGCTTAGTCTTGGTTTAGTCCGCAACACACACACTTTTCTGACAGTTTAAACGCTCATTTGACAAAATAAAGGTGTTAACGGGTAATATTTAGTGTCCTGTCATAACTGTTGTGTAATTTATGTGGATTTTGGCCCTTGTTTACATTGTGGTTGCTATGGAACAGTTGTGGAATTACCTCAATCACATCTGCTCATGTCCAACCAGGAAGTTACATGATAAACTTTACACAAATGGTCCAACTGGGGACAAATGGGCAAAATGTTTAGTAAAATGTTGAATATAATCATTAATTTCACTATTTGAGTGAATTCAGACTTTGCACTTTAATAATGTACTCATAGTAATGATAATAATAATAAAAAAAAAAATTATAATATAATAATATTATTATTATAATACACTTGAAGCAGTAACAGCAGTACTTGGAATTGAGTACATTATTTGTCATGTAACTGTACTTTTACTCACTGTACTTTCTTCTACAACTGCTTTATATCCTTATTTGAAATGTTATGTCACATGTTGGCCTTTTTAATATATTCCAAATATATATCAATATATATTCATGATATCTCCCTTTTCTAAATGAACAGACCGTCCAGAGCCCGCAGCAACGCACACACACAGCAGCAGGGGGCGCCCTCTGAAGAGAAAGATCTTCCCAGCTGAGGAGATTCCCAAGAAGAGGGTCCAGAGTGTGAGCGCGGAGCCATCTGTGGTCTCCAGCTCCAAACCGGGGCCCGAGCCTGCGAAGGAAAGTCCACAGACACACACGGAGCAGAAGACGAGGGCCGTCAGGTACGAGCAGGTCACGTGGGTGTGGTCACATTGGTGTGGTCACGTGGGTGTGGTCACGTGGGTGGGGTCAGGGATGAAATGTATTGTATCCTATTGTTGTAATCAATCAGAAATGTGCAAAAACCTGCCTGTAAATGTGAGTTGAGGTTCAGCTGGAGAGTTTATGCAGACGACATCAAGCAACAAATGTCACAGTCTACAGCTCTAAAAAAGAAAAGCAGTTAAACCACGTCACACTGACACACACTTTGGGACCTTTCTCTCCTTAAATAACATGTTTCTGAGTCTGTTTGTTGAGGAAAGGAATTGTTGTTGAGTTGAAGTGTCCTTTATCTCCCCCTATAGTTAAAAACCAAGCGAGTTTAGTTCTGCACAGACGCAGCAACAACGAGGAACTACTTTCAGTTTACAGTTTACCCTATAATTCATTTGAGCAAAGCAAAAGACAAAAATGTGTGTTACATTATTCAAGGATTTATGTATAGAGAGCGACAGCAGAGGGCGCAATGACTGGAGGGAAGCGGTTGAACTTGGACTTTTTTGATGACGATGATATTTAAAGCTCCTTTGCTGTGCAGAAGCAGTCGCAGTGCTAAAACGAGCAGAGAGAGTGCGCTGAGCGTGACTCTGAACACAGAGGGGAACTTCACTAACGCCTCGTCTTGTCTTCTCCTGCCAGCGCCGCGCCCGTCATCAGCGAGCGCCCCCTTGAGGCTCGCGTGGTGGTGCAGCAGTGCAGCAGCGCCAGAGTCAAAACCCGAGCCGGAGTGGACGGAGCTGAGTCACAGTTTGCACAGGTCTGAGAGAGGACGCCGGGCGGGACGCGGGGCGGGACATGGGTCAGAATCACATGGGACGGGATGTGGGGCGGGACATGGGTCAGAATCACATGGGACGGGATGTGGGTCGGGACATGGGTCAGAATCACATGGGAAGGGATGTGGGTCGGGACATGGGTCAGAATCACATCGGGACATGGGACGGGATGTGGGGCGGGACATGGGTCAGAATCACATGGGACGGGATGTGGGTCGGGACATGGGTCAGAATCACATGGGTTAGGACGTGGGTTAAAGTTAATTTACACTCGGCTTCATGTCTGCCCAGTTACAAGTACAAATACTGTTGCCATGGAGACTTATGATGCTTTTTCAGGGATTTTGTATTTAACTCGAACAGAAGTGGATCAACATTTTGCATTTTGTTCCTTTTACTAAGCAATTTTAGATAAATATTGCAGTTTAAAATGAACAGGTTCATTGACTTCAGTTCTGATAAGCCCCGCCTCTTCATGGTGATAAGCCCCGCCTCTTCGTAGAGGCGTTGTTTCGCTGTAACGAGCAGGCGATTGTGATTCAATTTTTTTGTAGAACTCTTGTGTCACTCGCAGTCTTCATTTGCCAAACAATCACACTTAAGTACAGAGAAGTGGGCGGGGACAGGGGGTAGGGATTTTCCAAGCATTTGAGCAGGACAAAACAGCATTAACTGAAACATGACGTTATCTGTCAAAAGTGTGCAGAGGAAAAACTGCTGTAACAAGGCTAAAAGCTCAGTACAGTTGCTTTTGCAGAATATGTCCCCTTGAAGTCTCACTCAAGACCCTAAAGGACACAAACGTCCACTCACAAAGCGTCCTGACTAAAGTGAATAAAGTGAATAACGTGTTGAATGTGTTCCAGATCGGAGAAGGCCTCGTGGTTTACGTGTGTTTCTTTGACGGCGCCACAGATGAAACCACTCGGAGAATTGGTGAGCGTTAAACATGTTTGAACAGCTCCACTTTGCTCTACCAACAAAGGGCGTCTTTTCTTTACTGAGCTATTTATAAAAGTGTTCCAGGACGTCTTAGTTTGTCATCTTATTCTGTTATTTTTGGCAAAAGAAGTCAGTATGAACGCGTACAAAAACATTTCACAGTTGCTAAATATAAAAAAGAGCCAGGGTTTCTCAGGAGAGTTGTCTTCGTTTTCCACTCAGAGACAGCAGCAGGGGCAACGATGGACACTTCAAATGCCCCAAGAAGATTTAACCATCACAGGGGTTAAATATGTCAGCATGTTTCTGAGTTCTCCTTTAAAGCGTTCACAAACCTGATCTGTGCCGTTTAAACCACTAGGGGCACATGTTTGATCCATGACCTTCATTACAGCGGACTCTGTGATGAACACGCGCTTCTTCCGGTCGTCGTTGTGTCGTCAGGTGTCTGTGCTGGATCTTCCCGGCGGCGTTCTGCTCGTGCCTCAGGACTCGCTGGGCTCGAAGCCGGGGCCGCGCCGGAGCATGCAGAGCGGCGGCGTGAGCGAGGCGTGGCTGGGCAAGCGGCTCTTCTCCAGCCTGGCCCAGCACTGCGGCGAGCTGCTGCGCGCCCGGGCGACAGAGGGGGGCGCCGTGGAGCAGGGGCTGTACGGGCAGAGGCAGGAGATGGAGATCACGTCCACCGAACCCATGAGCCACGTTCTGGAGTTTTAAACGCGGCGCTAAAGACGCTAAGACGAGTGAGAGGAGTGAGAGGAGTGAGAGGAGTGAGAGGAACGAGAGGAACGAGAGGAACGAGTGTAGAGAGAGGGGTGAGAGGAGAGAGAGAACGAGAGGGGAGAGAGGACGAGAGGGGAGAGGAGCGAGAGGGGTGAGAGGAGCGAGAGGGGTGAGAGAAGCGAGTGGGGTGAGAGGAGAGAGAGAGAGAGAGAGGAGTGAGAGGAGTGAGAAGAGAGAGAGGAGCGAGAGGAGTGAGAGGAGAGAGAGGAGAGAGAGGAACGAGAGGAGTGAGAGGGTGAGAGAGAGAGAGAGGGGTGAGAGAGAGTGAGAGGGTGAGAGGAGAAAGAGAGGGGTGAGAGGAGTGAGAGGGGTGAGAGGAGAGAGAGGGGTGAGAGGAGAGAGAGGGTGAGAGGAGTGAGAGGAGTGAGAGGGTGAGAGGAGAGAGAGGAACGAGAGGGGTGAGAGAGAGAGAGGGTGAGAGGAGAGAGAGGATGTGAGAGAGAGAGGGTGAGAGAGAGAGAGCGAGAGGGGAGAGAGGAGACGGAGTGAGAGGAAGAGGAAAGAGAAGAGTGAGGAGTGAGAAGAGTGAGAGGAGTGCGGCGTTCCAGGGTCAAACGGAAAACCCACTAATGTCGTCATAGTGACCTTTCACCTCTACAAATCAAATGAAAGTATTTGGACACTGTTCTCGGGACAGTGCAGACTTTACACAGCTGCAGTATTCACTCAGTAAAACCTCCACTACACGCTTCTATTTGGTCGAATGTATTCCAAATGTACAATAGAAATAGTAGTTTGACAAATGGCCTGTTAAAAGCCCTAAAGCACAGCACATCTGCAGAGTACGGCTCCAGCTCAGATAAACACTGCAGGAGGACGGGAGGGCATCCGGCACACTCGCCTGACTGCAGTATTCATTTTGACGTCGATAATGTTTAGGTGAAATTATGAATATATTTGAAGAGTTTTGTACAAAATGGTCAACTTAATGGGAGAACGTAAAAAGTTCTATGGGATATTTTATTTAGCGAGGCAATTTGGATGAATCTAAAACGTTTTGTATCTTGAAGTACATATGTCATCTTGAAGTACATATGTCATCTTGAAGTACATATGTCATCTTGAAGTACTTTATGTATTTGTGAATGAACTTCCTTTTACTGCCTGTTTTTAGTTTATTTTCTATTTCTGTTTCTATGACACGGAAAAAAGATGAAGCAAACTTTATTTTACAAATATTAAATCCTTCTACTTCTACTTCTTTTTTCTACAGAATACTTTCGGGTCCGAGTATTTGATGTTCTCCTTCCGTGGGCACAGCGTTCCACTGACTAATGGCTAAAAGTATTTCATTTTATAAATTCAACGTATGGAAATTTCATTAGAATTAGTACGCACATATATAATTCCAGGTCATATTTATCGCGTCAGTTGTAGTAAAGTAAATACTTGTTGGTTGTGTCCATTTATCTGAACCGATCCAGGTCGAGTTCCCTGCATTATCAGAACCACAAATATAATATATATTATATTTCCATGACATTGTTTTAATTTGGCAAAATAAACTAATTAATTAATTATTTTTTTAAAAACACAATAAAAGAGGTTCTTCGGCCCGGTTTGTGTCCGGCAAATCTGACCGAACGTTCCACTCGTCCATCTGCTTCTCGCTATTGCTTTCATCGCTGTAGCCAAACGTTCATCCGCAGGTATCCATCCACCGCTTCCACTGTTGGGGTTGTACATCCGAGATACAGCATTTTAAAACCAGATGGAATATTAAGTCTGCAGTGCCTCATTCATGTCAGCCCAGAGTATGGATAATAATACTAATACTAATACTAATACCAGAGCCACACTTCCCTCACTTTGTACTTCCCTTCTTCATCAGTGACAACACATTTTTCTTCTTAGTCCCATTCCTTTTCATAGATTTAGTGATTTGACATTGTTTTCAGTCAGAACGTTGCCGCGGTTACATTCACAAGATGGCCGCCGCGCCACGGTAACAGCGCCCTCTGGAGGCGCGGCGGCGACAAGCAGGTGGCAGTAACGCTCCGCACAAAAACGCCTGACGTCTTGAGCCGAAGAAGAGCCGCAAACTCGGAGCTTCAGACGTTCTTCCACCGGAGAAGGTAAAAAAACAAACTCAGAGACGGCGGAAAAAACGTTCTTTTTCCTCTTCTGGAGCGCGCGCACTAAAACTGTAAGTGTCAACCCGAGGCTAGCTCCCAAAGCTAACGGCTAACAAGTGTAACTCCTCATCTTGAACCAGGGTTTAACTGTTTTAACTGTTGTGTTTTGTTTTTAGAGGTCACTTTTATTTTGCTGACCGTCTGTAATGATGAGGTAATGACTCCTGTTTTGCTGCTTGAATTCACATTTGTGGAGGTCAAAAGCTTTTGAAGTTAAACTCTTGTAATTATGATCTCAAAAGTTCTGGAATTGAAGCAAAACGAAGCAGACAAAAACACCTTTTCAAAGATGAACCGACATCTAATCTTACATCGTCTAAATGTTAAACGGTTTTAAGTCTTTTTACCAAACAAAAAAAAAAAAACAAGCAGCAGTTCTCCATTTGCAGGACAGACAAGTCACTTGGGTTGTTTGCTTTTCCTCTGCAAAGGATGGACAAATGTAATCTTATAGCCTCTGACTGTTGTAGCTTCTCCAAAAGTACAACCTGTGTGTAATATAGCAGTACATACACTTTTCTGTGAGTATTTAGTATTCATCATCATATCGTGTTTAAAAACGAACTGTATTTTGAAACGGTTCTAAAGTCGGTGTGTTATTTCCACTGCAGACCATTGACTTTGTGCGCGTTGTGTTCTCCACAGTGTCGTTCCCGCGCAGACATGAGCGTTCGCGAGATCGTGGAGAACGTGAAGCTGGCTCGAGAATACGCGCTGCTGGGCAACTACAGCTCGGCCTCGGTGCTGTACCTCGGGCTGCTCGACCAGATCAAGAAGCACCTTTACTCTGTGTGCGACGGCGCCGTTCAGCAGCGATGGCAACAGGTAACGCCTTTCGCACGCAGGGAACGCCTTTCGCACGCAGGGAACGCCTTTCGCACGCAGGGAACGCCTTTCGCACGCAGGGAACGCCTTTCGCACGCAGGGAACGCCTTTCGCACGCAGGGAACGCCTTTCGCAGCGACGCCTTTCGCCGCAGGGAACGCCTAGCGACCGCAGGGAACGCTACAGGGAACGCCTAGCGACCGCGAGCAGTGAACGTCCGAGTGAAAGCCGCACAGCCACGCCGGAAACCTCTGCCGTTTGTGACCGCTGCTTTTTTTAATGTTTAAGAAGGAAAACGTACAAAACAGCCACGTCAAAATAATACGAAACATAAATCAACAGTCGACGGGCTCGGCTGGTTCCTGTTGCCTTTAAAAATGTAGAGCTCCACTTCCTGTTCCGGTCATCCTTATGGGGAATTAGCCGAGTCTCGTTAAAACACATGATGGATGATCCCAGTCACATGTTCAGACCTTTACGTCCCGTGTAAACGCTTCATCTGGAGACGTTTATAACAGGAAGTGCTTTTGTCGCTATGCTAATGCTAACGCTAATGCTAACGCTAACATACAATAAATGTCATCGATAATGTTCCAATCACAGCACAAACTGAGCTAACCCGTTCACAACAACATTCTTTCATCAACTTTGTATTTTTAGATTTAAGTTAAAAGAGTGAAAAGAAAATGAATAGAATGTATTCCCCCAAACCCGCTCAAAATAAAAACTTAAAACCCAGTATGTAACTTTTTAGCGAACAAAGAGGCTGAAATGCAGTGTGTATTTTTTATTTTTACATTCTGTTTTAATTGAACTGAAAAGCGTAAAAAAAAAACTGCCTCTCCACAAACCTGACTCGTAGTTCCTCCTGCTCGTTCTCCATGGCGATGTTGCTCCTTTGGCTGCAATGTTCCACAGTGTGGCATTGAACTAACTTACCACCGCGAAGAACGTTCCAAAGGTTTCAACGTTCTGTTTTAAGCGGATGTACGCAGCTCCAGAAAGTTGCGTACTGTTGCTTTAACGAGGGATCAAAACAAGATTAAGTCGAGGCAAATTAAAACGGAAAGAACGAAATCAACCTTTTTCGTTTTAGATGTAGAACGATTGTTGCTTTGTGGGAGAGACAAACGTGAATGTTTCAATATCTTCTGGAGTTTCCCAATTACGATTTTAAGTCGGTCCAAGAGAAGTGTTAAAACGTGTCTTTTAAACGTGTTTGTTCAGGTTTAATTATCAGACAAATGAGAAGTGTCTGTCAAATGAGTCTCAAAAGTGCAGAAACGTCACGTATTCTCTCATTTGAACCTTTGTTTTGTCACTTTTCTTCAGTTTTATTATCGACAGCTCTTTTTGTAGCGCTGTGATACACTTTTGCGACATACGGTGGCGCCCTTATCGCGCCTCACTTCCCCCTCTGTGTCCGTCCGTCAAAATAACCGCCGCGTGTGTCTCAGCTGTGGCAGGAGATCGGCAAAGAGAGTCGTCAAGTGCAGGAGATCATGTCGACGCTGGAGAACTTCCAGTTTGACGCCACCGCCGCCGCCAAACCGGCCGACCACGACGACTTCGACAAGAGGCCAATGTACGTGACGCTCGGGGGGGACGGGAGGGGGAGAGAGAGAGTGGATTAGGAAAGCATGTGGTCTGTGCCGCGCCGTGACAAAGAGTCTGTGGAACGCCGTCACATGAGTCGCATTAGAGCACGACCGCTGCAGACGACAGTCAGTCCAACACAAACGGGTCAAAACGGGTCAAAACGGGTCAAAACGGGTCAGACGAATGGGAAAAGTCTGTTAAATGGATCTCAAAAGTGCAGAAATATCACCATACAACAATCGGCTCATTCCACACTTGCAGTAATATCTAAATATCGATGCGTTTCCCGCCGTTTAAAAGTGTGTGGACCCGAAGAACGGAGCGGTGACACGATGAAACTGGGGTTCACCTCAGAATGTCACAACATCTGACGGATCCAGTTTGGTTTTGTCACAGTGAAAGCCTCAGTGAGTGACGTCAGAGCGGCTTTAAGCGCATTGAACGCTGCATTTAACTGCACGTTTAACTGCACGTTTAACTGCACGTTTAACTGCACATTACACACTTAAATACTCACACAAAAGTTGGGCCCACAATAGTTTTCAGTTTATCTGCAGATATAGCACAGGCTTTACCACGAACGGTACTTTTCACGGCTAAAATGCGCTTTTGATGCGAGAAAATGGCACGTTCTCCATCATTTGTGATCTTAGTTCCCGTTCCCTGTCCCGCAGACACTCCCCGTGTCCCGTGAAGCGACCGTCCAACGCGCACAAGGAGCACAAGCCCCCGAACAACCGCCTGAGCGTCGCCGTCCGAGCGCAGCAGCGACACTCGCCCCGGGGGAACGGCGAGCGCGGCAGGTTCCCCAAGAGCAAGGACAAAGACGCCAAGGAGCCGAGGGAGAGCGGCAGAGCTAAAGAGGACAAGGTGAAGGAGTACTCGGATACAGCGCACACACAGACGCAGTCGGAATGTCGCTAACGTGCTGCTCTTTGAAATACGAGTAATCAATAAAGTATTTTTAATAAGCCAACTATTTAGATTTATCATAATTCTGAACTTCACATTTGTAAATATAGTTTAAAGCGCCCTCTACAGGTCGGACGACTCATTGAACTGAAACGCAGTTAATAGCTCATTTTTTGGGAAGTTTATAATTCCACTTCCTGTTTGTGATCGATGACATCACGACAGGAAATTACCCAGCAAACACTGGGCCAAAACTCATCTAATGTCACCATTGTTTTTATTAGTTTGACAGATAAAAATACATGAGAGCGACTTTATTTTGTTGAGTTAACTTTGAAAGGGTCAAAAAAGTCGTTTCTTGTGATGTCACTTCCTGTCATTTTCCTACCAATTTTTTTTACGTTTTCTCCACAAATACCTGCTCCTTTCCCCCAGAATAACGTGATGAACGTGCAGTGTTCATAAAGAGTTCATACTAGGACCAGGCTAAGATCTCTGTCTAGGTTTCCGTAGCGACGGAGTCATGAGACTAGACAAAATGAGTCCGACTTGGCCGGTTGTTCACGCTCGGACCTTTGAACTTTCAGAGTAAAAGTGAGGTCCAGGACAAAGAACTCAAGCGCTTCGATGGAAGTGGATACGACAAAGACTTGGTGGAGGCGCTGGAGAGAGACATCATTTCCCAGAATCCAAACGTCAAGTGGTGAGTGAAGCGTGCGGGAAAACCCTCTTTGGCGAGCGGCGTCTCACGTTTGTCACGGTGAACTTTTCAGGGACGACATCGCGGATCTGGAGGAGGCCAAGAAGCTCCTGAAGGAGGCGGTGGTGCTGCCCATGTGGATGCCAGCGTTTTTCAAAGGCATTCGGCGGCCGTGGAAGGTGGGGTTTAAAGCAAGAACTAAGTGACGATAGAGCTCCCCCTGCAGCGCTCTTGTGAAAGTACACTGTCGGAGAACGGACGCAAGCGCTTTCTTTATCGTAAGAAGTCGTTATAATCGCATACACAAGCAAGTTCAAAAAGAGCCAGGGTTTCTCAGGAGAGTTGACTTCAGGTCGCTGTCAGAAAATGTTACGAGGCTGGTTTTCCTTTCAGAGGCAGCAGGGGGCGACGACGGACACTTCCAACACCACTAAATACATATTTAACCCGGGACTTACACTGACGTTTAGTAATGTGAAAACTTCTGCTTTAACCGTGACTCGTCTCTCTGCGCAGGGCGTGCTCATGGTCGGACCCCCAGGAACGGGAAAAACCCTTCTGGCCAAAGCTGTGGCCACGGAGTGTAGAACCACCTTCTTCAACGTGTCGTCCTCCACGCTCACGTCCAAGTATCGCGGCGAGTCGGAGAAGCTCGTCAGACTGCTCTTTGAAATGGTAACGCAGCAAGGTTTTCTGTTCGCTTTTCTGTTTAGAACAAACCGTACACAAGAACAGATAAAAAGGACCCCCGCCTCGCCCACTCTAAACGAGGAAAACTCAGAAAACAACACTGTTCTGTATTTAAACGGACTGAGTTGAAGTTCCACTCGTTATAATCCAAATAAAGATGCCATATTTTTACAAAGTTGTTCATATTTAGCCTATAAAAACTGAATATCCGTGTCATGTGGTCTGGGCAATCAGGGCCAGCAGTGATTGGCCTGTTAAATCTAACATGGCCGTGTGTCACAGCTATATTTAAATCGTTCTTAGATATATCCAAATAAGCCCGTTTTCCCCCCTCTTCTGCTGCAGAAGCTTGATTTGAAGTCAGTGTCTTTAGTGACACCTACAGGCCGCTGAGCAGTATTGCAGGAAGCTTGGTTCTTTTCCTGCAGCTGCTCAACCATAGAAGTCGCCGCACGTTTCTGTTGATTACCATCTCGTTTGAGGGATCAGACATGTGACTGAGACACTGACACCGATATAAGAATTAGATTTTGTGTTTAACATATTTTGGTAAACGTTCAAATCAGGCAAAATTCAAGATCAAAGGGTAATGAAAAAGCACGTCGAAAACACGTCGCTCGTCGAAAAAGGATCAGACGAATCTGTTTTGGTAT
The DNA here is from genome assembly GCA_015082035.1 of Chaenogobius annularis. Taxonomy (NCBI): domain Eukaryota; kingdom Metazoa; phylum Chordata; class Actinopteri; order Gobiiformes; family Gobiidae; genus Chaenogobius; species Chaenogobius annularis. Next base: position 226,609 of record BJKM01000690.1, on the reverse strand, counting down.
TTTCATTTCACCAGATCGTTCTCCACTGACCGACCTGGTAAATATTTAATAAATAAATAAAAATCTATGTAAGTTTTTATTTGTTATTATTGTAAACTTGATTTTAATCTGCTTTAATCGAACGACTGTAATAATCTACTACTCTCTCCTTTTGACGAGTCCACACCGTTGTTGTGGTTGCCCGTAACGTCACACGTGTGCCTTGTGCTCCAGGCGCGCTTCTACGCTCCCACCACCATCTTCATCGACGAGATCGACTCGATGTGCAGTCGCAGAGGAACGTCTGAGGAACACGAGGCCAGTCGCCGGGTCAAGGCCGAGCTGCTGGTGCAGATGGACGGTACGCACACGTCACACACAAGCGCCGCCACACCCGGTGCACGTGTAATACTGGAGGTCCCGGTGCACGTGTAATACTGGAGTGTTCCCCCCCCCCTCTGTGGCAGGTGTGGGCGGAGCCTCGGAGAACGACGACCCCTCAAAGATGGTGATGGTTTTGGCGGCCACAAACTTCCCCTGGGACATAGACGAGGCTTTGAGGAGACGACTGGAGAAGAGGATCTACATTCCTCTGCCGTCAGGTCCAGACCACGAATACTAAATACGAATACTTCTAATAATAATACTAAAGAATCTAATCATCTGCTAGACTCTTGTGTATTGAAGTCAGTATGAGTTGTTAGTATTGCACTGGAGTAGAAACTGGAGCATCACTTTGGATCGACATGCTGCTGAAGGCTCTGAGAAGCTCCTTCATTCTCTTTGTGCCTCTTCGTGTTCCTCAGCTAAAGGTCGAGTGGAGCTGCTGAAGATTAGTCTGAAGGAGCTGGAACTGTCCGGCGACGTGGACCTGGAAAAGATCAGCACGCAGATGGAAGGTTACTCCGGCGCCGACATCACCAACGTGTGCAGGTCCAAACCCAAACCAACGCTCGCTTTTGTTTAAAGCAGAACTATGTCACATTTTATCTTATTCAGTGTCTAAGTCCTTGTGACGGTTAGATATTTATTTTAGGGGCATTTGAAGTGTTCTTCGTCGCCCTCTGCTGTCTCTGAGCGGAAAACCAGCCTTGTAACATTTGCCTGAAGATAACTCTCCTGAGAAACCCTGGCTCTTTTTATAAGTGGCGATTTTAAACACTTTTGCATGCGATTATACCGTCATTAAAACTCTTGCGTCTGTTCTCCGACAGTGTATTTTCACCAGAGAGCTGCAGGGGGAGCCCTATCGCCAGAGTTGCGTGTCACAATGCAGATGGAATGACTGTTTTTGGTGTTTATTTATGGCAAATAAGTGAAGCTTTCATTGGTTTCAGCTTCTTGTACTATGCAACATTTTGAGGATTTAGAGTATTGTTTGAAATTGTTAATCGCTATGGCAACGGTCCTAATTTCTCATCATTCTAAAAATCTGTGGATTGTCAAAGACTCAAAACATTTATAGTTTCAGGCTGTTCTTTTGTGAATGAATGTCAAAAGTGTCGATGCACAGATTCTAATAGAAAAAAATACATAAACGGGACCATTATTCATGTCACAAAATAATCGTAAGAATAAAAGAATGATAATCGTGACCATTTTTGAAGCAAAATTAAGTGGTTTTATTATAATCTATCGTCCAAAAAAAGGACTTAAATGTAAATAACTTTATCTGCCTGTTCTGAAATGCGCCCGTCCGAAATGCGCCCGTCCGAAATGCGCCCGTCCGATATGCGCCCGTCTGAAATGCGCCCGTCTGAAATGCGCCCGTCCGATATGCGCCCGTCCGATATGCGCCCGTCTGAAATGCGCCCGTCTGCCCTCAGAGATGCGTCGCTGATGGCCATGAGGCGTCGGATCGAGGGCCTGTCGCCGGAGGAGATCCGAAACATCTCCAAAGACGAGATGCACATGCCCACGACCATGGACGACTTCGAGTCCGCGCTGAGGAAAGTGTCCAAGTCCGTGTCCGCCAGCGACCTGGAGAAGTACGAGAAGTGGATCCAGGAGTTCGGCTCGTGCTGATGGTGTTTGCTGCTTCACTCTTCACCAAGTGCACTTACTTTTTATCACAAATGTAACAATCACTAATAAAGCCGTTATTTAAAGTAAAGCCTGCGACTGTTAAATCTCATGTTCAGTGACATTTACAGGGTTTAGAATCAGAAACAAACCAATGCAATCAGAAAAGACATCAATAACAGCTACGTTAAAAAGTGTACTTCATCTTCCAAATAATGATGGGCTAGTTATCTTTTGAGCAGTATTTGATTTCTAGAAGCTGGAACGGACCTTTAGTACGAACAAAACAAGACCAGAAAGGGAAAAGTTCATGTTCTAAAGGAAATGTGAAATAAACTGTCGGAACATGTCTTAAACCTGTTTAAAGTCCATCTGAAGGTTTTTCTGATTATGAGTTTTGTGGGAGGGCACCTGGGGTAAATATTCACTCTCTTCCCCCGCGTTCCTGCCCATGGATCTGCATGGACCAACACTACTCTGTATCTGAAACAGATGTCGTCCAGTATCATAATGAGTTCATACACGTGACTCTTGGACTTATTTCAACCATCACATCAATTGACGGCAGTTTAAGGGAATTTTTGTCCAACAAATCAGCCATTTCAAACTTAAAGCTTAAAGTGGAGGAGATTCTATAAGAACTAAATTTCCCATGTTTTTGTAAAGCCATGTTTCAGTTAAAAACATAAAATCAAGATTATAAGAAGCAATAAAATTATTAAGAATGATTTGTTACATAAGGATCTGACATTTAGCACAGCAAGTTTCAGACTAGTTTCAGTGAGACTGGGCCTCTTTTCACAGGGATTATGAAGCCTGACTCGCCTTTTGTTTTCCCATCTGTGTGATGTGACTACAGGAATAGCACTAGGGGGGGCTGTTTTTATGGCAACGCTGAGACCCATTTTAACTATGGGAGATTCAAAATTTTGCCTTGTATTTTTGCTTCTTGAACACATTTTTACTAATATTGAGCATGAGCAAACAGAATCATGAGCAGGAAACGAATGAGTCTTAAAGCCTCAGTGGTGCGTTTTACCTGAGGACAGAGACACAGAAGGAGGAGCATGAATTATTCATCACTGAATGAAAAAATAAGTATTTTTCCCCCGCCTCATTTCCAAGACCAGACAGGAGATACAAATAATTGAAAGAAAGATGACATCCAAAGTGAATGAAGGCACACAAAGTCCAATACAAACGGCCCATTTAGTCCAAAGTCGGGTCTCATTTGTCCATTTTCAAATGAAGTCTTAATGGGATTTTCCCCCTCCATTTTCCATATGTCAGTTATAACGTTGGTCCAGTTGTTTGGTTTTCTTTTGTTCGTCGGTCATGACGGGCAAACAGAGTATCCAGAAAACTTATATATTTAGAATGCATGTGTTTCAAGGTTTTGACCAAGTCCTTGTTTTGTGAGTATTTAATCTTTGGCCTCAAATCCAAGTCAAATCCGAGTCAAATCCGAGTCCTCTACTTTGAAAACATTGAGTCATTTTAAGTTATTAAAGGAACAAATGCAGCTCACATGTTTTTAATTCTTCATGTTTGTGACTGTTTCTCCCTCAGTATGAAGTGTGTGAAACTAAACCAAACATATTACATTCTGTTCCACAAATGAGACTCTCTGTGAAGCTCAGATGTTTCCCTTCCTTTGTTAGAGCAAACAAACTGACATTTCTTCCTTGCTAATTCCAAATAGTTGCTTTTTGTTAGAATGACTTAAAGTGCACATGATGATGTTTCAGATTTGACCTGTCTGTCCGCTTGCTCTTCCACTCCGCGCACATAGGGGGCGCTGCATCCCCGGTCCGCGGCGGAAAAAGCCGGTGCTTGCGGCCGCTTGGACCCGGAAAGGCTCGGGCCCTGATGGAGCAGCTGCCGCCTGAAGTTGTGGTGCACATCCTGAGCTTTTTGCCCGCGGGAGACAAACACTCGGTGCGTTGTTGCTGCCGCGCGCTGCAGCTGCTCGCGGACCACCCGGCGCTTTGGCGCGGATCCACGGTGTTCCTCACGGACCTGCGCCGCTACACCTACGGCTTCTGGGACACGCTGAGCCGCCGCAGGATCACCAGAGTCGTGGTAAACACACGCACATGCTCCGGTCTGAGCGCGAGCGTGCGGCTCACTTTGGCCTTTTCCACCGCGAAGCACGCGCGGGTTTGCCATTTGAACGCTCTTGGTTCAGTTTGGGGGGAAAAGAGTGTTCAAAAGCCCAGAAGTTTGAGGTCATGTGATGTAAACAACCGGCCTGACGTCCCAACGTGGCTCGACGTGACCTCATATGCGGAGACATCGGCCGTAAATAAAGAGAAAAGTGTTTATCACGAGAACTCGAGTTTGATCCGACATTCAGGCTCAAACGTGCGGACACCAGTGACGTCACGGTGTCACATGTTAGTGTTACGATTATTGTGTGAAAAAAACATCGCGATTCTTGAGACTTTGAGACCAACAACAGTGAAGTCTCATTCTGACCGCTCTGACGGACAAACTGACCGCTCTGACAAACTGACCGCTCTGACAAACTGACCGCTCTGACGGACAAACTGACCGCTCTGACGGACAAACTGACCGCTCTGACGGACAAACTGACCGCTCTGAGAGACAAACTGACCGCTCTGACGACGACAAAAACTGACCGCTCTGACAGACAAACTGACGCTCTGACAGGACAAACTGACCGCTCTGACAAACTGACCTTAAAACAGTGACAAAAACGGTCAGATAAAACACACATTTACGTTTAGCTCATTCATGTGTGTGGTGAGTATTGAACAGAAAGTACTTAATTTAGCTTCTAAAATGGTCATTATTATTATTTATTATTGTGATTCTATTGTGACCTGAATAATCCCGATTATCGATTCACGATAAATCTTGACTTCGCTCGGAGTCGCCGGTCACATGGTCAATTGTTTATGTTTATATTGTCTTTGTCGGGCTCAAACGCTGGTTGAACTGAGCTGAAAGAATCCGTCGCTCGCTCGGGTTCAGTCCTGGATTAGTTTGTGGTTAAACGCCAGTTCCAAAAGCGTAACCGCACCCACAGAAGCGTGCGCTGACTCATCATGTGACCCTCTGCGCTCGCTCCAGGTCCGCCACCCTTCGCCGTAAAGAGTGGCGGCGGCTGATCACGTTCCTCCCCTCGCTGACGGCCATCGTGTTTGTGGGACGGCGGGCGGCTCTACCGGGAGAAGTATCTGGTGAATCTGTCGCGGTTCCCCGAGCTCACGCACCTGGGGGTCCGGAACGCCACGTGGGAGGAGCGCATGCTGAGCTGGAGCCTGGCGGACCAGCTGCGGGAGGTACGGCGGTCCGAGCGGGACGCGGGGGACGAGCCCGTTAAAGCCCCTGTTTAACCCGTGTTTCTGCCCCAGCGCCTGACCCACCTGAGCGTGTGTAACGTACGCCTGCCGTGGCCCGTGGAGCTGGTCTCGGCCGCGTCCCGCCTCACCAACCTGCGCTCGCTGATGTTCCACCAGCACGCCGAGGGCCTGGGGGGCAGCACCATCCGGCCGGTGCCCTGCTCGGCCTTCCACACGCTGCTGCAGAAGCTCACCCGCCTGCAGCACCTGTCCTGGGGCATGAAGGGGGAGCGCGCCGAGCCCCTGGAGGAGGACTACTTCAGCCCGCCGCATCCGGACCTCACGGGGGAAGGTAAGGGCCGACGCGTTGGACAGATGTGAAATGTCTGTCAAATTGGAATCCGAAAAATGCAGAAATATCGTTTTCATGTGAAGCTGAGGCCGTTTGAGCGCCCCCTGGTCAGGAATCAGGAATCAGGATATATTTATTGCCATTGTCAATGAACAAATTCACAACATGGGAACGTGACTTGATGCGACATGAGAGACATGCATAAAGAGCATCAGCCACCAGGGGGCGGCTGTGAGGCGCCTGCAGGCAACTTGAACTTTTGGAAAATGAAAAACACTTTCAGCAATAAGCACACGATGATACACAACACATATTGAGTACATTACACGAGGTCAAACTTGATGGATATTTTCAGTGGATATTGGGGGAGGAGTCACAAACAAGAGAACACAAAGATTAGGATGAGGAATGTGCAGACAGTGAGTGAAGGCCGAATCTTGTTTTATGCAAGTGTGTGTGTGGTCTTCAGTACGGCCTTGAACGCCTGTAGCTCTCCAGCCCGGGGCCAGATAAGGAAAGGGGAGAGAGATACAAGGGCGAAGAGAGAAATAAGTACTTTTTATACATTTTGTTGATCAATGATTTACGATCAAATAATCCAATCGTTTCTGGTCCTCTGTGTGCGATCAGCTTGATTCATTGAGTTCCTCCGTCCGACAGCCAAAAGTTCCCATTTCCTTGATTGAATCCCCCCAAAGTCTTTTGCATCTCCGTGGTCTGAAATAAGATGTTCCGGTTCAGATCAGTGAGTTGCCACGTGCTGTGCTCAAGTCTCTGTTCGAGTCCTTTCATTCTTTCACTCAAATACAAAAACCTTTTCATGTTGAAGTCAGACAGTTGTTGGCTGAATTTTTTCTGTCTTCCCAATTTTCCGATACTCCAAAATAGACCACTGGCGACTCCGAGCCCAATGAGGAGGAATCCTGCTCTCATGAATCCAAATCCAATTAGGTCCTCCACATCTTCACCATGTACTAGCATCGGGGCTCGATGCATAGAACCTGCCAGTTCTTGTAATTAGGGGCTGCAGCTATTGATTATTTTAGTAATCGAGTAATCTACCGTATTTTGCGGCTATAAGCCGCTACTTTTGTCAGATGTTTTGAGCCATGCGGCTTATTTAGAGGCTGCGGCTTTTCTGTGGTTTTTTTCTTTCACCGCTAGGGGCGAACTAACCAGAATTGGAATCAAAACTACAGAAAAGTTAAGCAAAGAAGCAGATGTTGCTTTTTTATTCAGCTAGCAAATAGAACACGGACGACAAATTACCCAACTATATAAATTATTTTCAAATTCTTGCCGCATCATTATGGAACCCAAACGAAGAAGTCTGTACGAAGCAAGTTTTAAGCTGAAGGCCATCGATCTTGCTAGGAAGAGCCGCGCGGCTGCACGCAAGCTTAACATCAATGAATGTACGGTGAGACGCTCGGGGGACGGCGGGGGACAGCGGGACGAGCTCATGCGATGCCAAAAGTCAAGGAAAGAGTTCTGCGGCCTATACAAAAAGGTGCGGGCCTATGTATTGTTTTATTATCGTTTTTTTTTGAAAAATAGAGCAAATGCGGCTTATATAGGGGAGCGGCTAAAAGTCCGGAAAAATACGGTATTCTATTTTGTACATTCAGTAAACCATTTAAACACATATTAAAAATCATGTTTTAGATAAACGTTATAGCTCATAGTAATAAACAAATACAAAATAAGGAAATTTCTGCTTAAAATAACACAATTTATTCTTAATTTCATATAAATTTGTCCCCAAAACAGCAACATTTCATTTCAGTCCAAACTGTTCTGTTTGTATAGAAAGAAATATATATAAAGGACTTCATTCACTTGTCATAGACTGTAAACAGTTACAGTAGGCTCTGTCACAGCACTTCAAATAAGACAGGTTTGTAAAACGTTATGTGGGTGGGACCGGTGGTCCTGGTGGGACCGGTGGTCCTGGTGTTGTGGCTCGTGTGCCGGTCACTTTGGCCTCCGCGTCTCGGACTTTGTTTCACAACAGATTATTCCAACATAACCGCGGTCCTCGTGCTGTTTCCATGTGCATTGGCTGTTTTAAAAGTACGACTGTGACTGGGAAGCAGAGTTGTTGAGTGGGGGAGCGCGGGGGTCCGCGTGAGGTGGCGTGTCGATGGCGTGGGGGCTGGGGTGGGCGGAGCTAGATGCGGTGTTTAGAGTTGCAGCTCGGTCTGAAACGGAACTTCCTGAAAGTCCAAATAAAGTGACATTTACAAAAACAGCCAGATAAAAAACCCGTATTTGGGCTTTATATGGAACAAAACGTGCTTCATTTTGCTTCAGAAATTGCCACGATTCTTATTCTTTGGTGAATAATCATCTCCCGGACCACTCTGTGTTGGTGGGGTTTCCCCCGTCAACACAGAACATGCAGCAGGTCAAACCCTCCAAGACATTTCCTGGTTCATGAAAGTCACATGTTCAAAAGGAAGATTTTAAATGCTCCTTTTGCCTCGTTTGTCTCGTCTCTTCAGACAGGAACATTTGGGTTGAATTTAGCTGAATTTGTGTGAAAAAGTACATCAGAATACGGTGGTTTGTACGGCAGTACAAGTACAAGTACAAGTGCAAGTACAGGGCAGGACGCAGGTCTGGTTCTCGCTGCAGTAACACGTGCTTGACCCCTGCCGCGGTGAGGTGGTGCTTCATGTTTCCCTCACACGTGCGGTGTTCCTCTGAGTCGTTCCTCTCTCCTCCAGAAGAGGCGGACGAGTGGCGTTACGGGGGGCCGGCGCTCACGTCCCTGGAGCTGGTGGACTATCCTGAGGCCATTCTCCCCGAGAGCGCTCTTGGAGAACCTGTCGTCTCTGCGCTCGCTCACCGTCAGATACAAGTCCATCCACCAGGGCCTGGAGTGCCGGCTCAAGCACTGGCTCTCACCGCTGACCCAGCTGCAGGACCTCACCATCGCAGGTGAGACGGGGGCGTGGCAAGGGGCGGGGCAAGGGGCGTGAGTCCAGACACCGGTCGGCGTGAGTCCAGACCCGGTCGGCGTGAGTCCAGACTGTGAGTCTACGGTCTCGTTTCAGGGGGCCATGCGATTCTCTTAACTACGCCTGCTCGATCCCGCCCACCGTGACGCGCCTCACGCTGCGCTTGACCCTGACGCTGAAGGACATGGAGATCATCGCGCCCAGAGTCCCGGGCCTCATGCACCTGGACATCGAACAGAACCGCTCCAGTGGGTCTCTGTGCAGACGGATCCCGGCGCTGTTCCCCCACCTGCGGACGCTGCGCATACGGTACGATCTTAATCCAGAACACACCAGGGTCTCGATCCGGAACACACCAGGGTCTTAATCCAGAACACACCAGGGTCTTAATCTCAGAACACACCTGCGGTCTCGATCCGGAACACACCTGGGTCTCGATCCGGAAACACCTGGGTCGATCCGGAACACCTGGGTCGATCCGGACACCTGGGTCTCGATCCTGACACACCTGGGTCTCGATCCGGAACACACCTGGGTCTTAATCCAGAACACACCAGGTCTTAATCCACAGAAACACACCTGGGTCTCGATCCGGAACACACCTGGGTCTCGATTCCGGAACACACCTGGGTCTCGATCCGGAACACACCTGGGCTCGATCCGGAACACACCTGGGGCTCCTCGATCCGGAAACACCTGGGCTCCTCGATCCGGACACACCTGGGGCTCCTCGATCCGGAACACACCTGGGGCTCTCGATCCGGAACACACCTGGGGCTCCCGATCCGGAACACACTGGGCTCTCGATCCGGACACACCTGGGCCCCTCGATCCGGAACACACCTGGGGCTCTCGATCCGGAACACACCTGGGGCTCCTCGATCCGGAACACACCTGGGGCTCCTCGATCCGGAAGCACACCTGGGTCTCGATCCGGAACACACTGGGTCTCGATCCGGAACACACCTGGGTCTCGATCCCGGAACACACCTGGGTCTCGATCCGGAACACACCTGGGCTCCTCGATCCAGAACACACCTGGGTCTTGATCCAGAACACACAGAAAAGAACCGCACACTCTATAATCACAGTTTCTTTACTGAAGCCACTGTCGTTTGGTCAGTCTCCAATAATCGTTAAATCGTGATCTTTTATGTTGAAATAAACGGACAAACAGACCGAACCTGAACGTGAGAAACAAACGTGTGAATCTGGACCATTCACAGTGAGAGTCGTTTACTTTGATTTAGAACGTTTTTGTGTTTGATTATTCTAAAAGTCGGATAAATGAAGAAAGAGAGAAAAGACCAAACTAAAGCAGATGTGTCAAAACCCCATGAATGACTGAGCGCCTAAACGCCTTAGCAACTGAACATCTTAGCGACTGAACGCCTGAGCAACTGACCCCTAGCGACTGAACCCCTTAGCGACTGAACCCCTTAGCGACTGAACCCTTAGCGACTGAACCCCTGACCGACTGAACGCCTGAACGCCTGAACACGCTGACCGACTGAGCGCCTAAACGCCTGAGCGACTGAACGCCTGAGCAACTGAACGCCTGAATGGCGACTGAACGCCTAAACGCCTAGCAACTGAACATCTTAGCGACTGAACGCCTGCACGCCTGAGAACTGAACGCCTGAGCAACTGAACCCCTTAGCGACTGAACCCCTTAGCGACTGAACCCCTTAGCGACTGAACACCTGACCGACTGAACGCCTGAACACCTGACCGACTGAGCGCCTAAACGCCTTAGCTAACTGAACATCTTAGCGACTGAACATCTTAGCGACTGAACGCCTGAGCGACTGAATGCACTGAGCGACTGAATACCTTAGCGACTGAACGCCTGAGCGACTGAGCGAACTGAACCCCTTAGCGACTGAACGCCTGAACACCTGACCGACAACTAAACGCCTTAGCGACTGAACATCTTAGCGACTGAACATCTTAGCGACTGAACGCCTGAGAGACTGAACGCCTGAATGCCTCAACGCCTGAATGCCTGAGCGCCTGACCCGACTGAGCGCCTGACCGACTGAGCGCCTGACCGCCTGAGCGCCTGACCGCCTGAGAGACCTGACCGCCTGAGAGACTGACCGCCTGAGAGACTGAACGCCTGAACGCCTGAGCGACTAAACGCCTGAGCGACTAAACGCCTGAGCGACTGAACGCCTGAGCAACTGAACGCCTGAGCAACTGAACGCCTGAGCGACTGAACCCCTTAGGCGACTGAACCCCTTAGCGACTGAACCCTTAGGCGACTGAAGCGCCTGAACACCTGACCGACTGAGCGCCCTGAACGCCTGAACATCTTAGCGCCTGAACGCCTGAACATTCTTAGCGACTGTGCGCACTGAGCGCCTGAGCGACTGTGCGCCTGAGCGACTGTGCGCCCTGATGCGACTGTGTCGCACTGAGCGACTGTGCGCCTGAGCGACTGTACCCTTACGCGACTGTACGCCTTAGCGACTGTACGCCTTTAGCGAACTGATACGCCTAGCGAACTGAACGCCTGGCGAACTGAACCGAACCTGAATGCCCTAGCGACTGAATGCACTGAGCGACCGCTGAATGCCTGAGCGACTGAATGCCTGAGCGACTGAATGCGACTGAATGCCTGAGCGACTGAATGCCTGAGCGACTGAACGCCTGAGCGACCTGAACGCCTGAGCGAACTGAACGCTGAGCGACTGAACGACTGAGCGCATGAACGACTGTAACCCGAGCCGACCCTGACGAGCCTGACACCGGACCGAACTGAACGAACTGAGCGATGACCGCCTGAGCGCCTGACCGATGTCCCTCGCCGCAGGTTCTTGCGCCGCGAGCCGGAGAAGGACCTGCTGAAACCTCCAGCGCCTGCGGCACCTGGAGCGCCTGGACCTGTTCGTGGACCGCTGGTGTCTGAAAGGAAAGCCCTGGCCCACGCCCTTCGTCCAGACTCTGACCGAGCAGCTGCAGGAGCTGACGCAGCACCGGCTCAAAGTGTGCACCCAGAGACCCCCGAGGAACGTGCTGCGCGACTGTGACTGTGTGTACGAGGACTTCTGACGCCAGCACCGCCGCCGCCGCCCCGAGGGGGCCGGAGAGAACCCCGACGCTCCCCCGGCGCGCGGACACGGAGTCGTTTGGTCACTTTTTGAATTTTAGAAACTGTCAAAAACTCCACTCTCTTTAACCCTGAAAGGACATGTTTGAATTGTTTTTACTCTAAATTCCCGTCGTCAGAGGCCTTAAGTACGTTCTGATATCGAAAAATCCTATAAACAGAGATTATTTTCAGACTTCTACGCCACTCATTTACCGAAAACCTCCAAGTGAAAAGGGACGTGCTTTTCTGAGTTTTTGTAAAGTGTTACCACAGTGTAAATCTGCCCGACATCCTGGAAAACCTGTCGATGTTCCAGGTTTTTTTGGCGTCGCCCCGGTCGGCAGTAAGTTATTCGATTAATCGCAAACCGAACGATTATTCGCGGGATCGTCGACCAGTTTCGTCTTCATGGGCGTCGGCTGGTCCGAACACGAGCCGAGGAAAGACGTTGCTGCGCCGGGATTCAGTCGCTTCAGCTCCGTCCGGGTCAAATGCAGTCAAAAAAACGCTGAGGCGATGTTCATAATAAAGCCTAGAGAGGTGGTCGCCGCGGGAACCTGGCGTAAACAACCCTGCTGCACTTGATTTTGTAATAAAAACTTTGATCATGTGACTTTTTTTGGTTTTTGCACTTCATTTTAAGTTCAATTTAACACTTGAAACACTCTCCGAATAGACTTGAGCTGCTCCTCCAGTCACAAGATGGCCGCCGCAGCTGCCACGGCAACAGAATCTCTCTAGACTTTATTAGAAGACACTGCTGCAGCTCATTTCCTCTGGATTTACAGATCTGAATATCGGTTATCGGCCACAGCAGAAGGAGAAATATCGGATGTCGGTGCCTTTTTTTTAATGGTCAACGCTTTGATTTTCAAGCCTAAAACTCGACAGTTAAAGTTCAGCGCGTTGCAACGTGTCGCTCTGGATTCACGCCGACTTGAAAGCGCGTGACGATCGAAGCGTTTATTTTATTTTCGTTTCTGCTTTGGCCGTATAAAAATGTGGAACAAAAAAAGCTAAAAAAGGTGAAAGCATGTTTCAGGGTTAAACAGTTCAACTTTTGAGAATGGAAGACTTTGAAGATTTTGCATCTGAAGTACAGTGACCCCTCGTTTATCGCGGGAGTGGCGTTCCAAAAATAACACGTGAAAAGTGAAATCCGTGAAGTAGTTTCAGCTTTATTTTTTTTATTATTTTACAATGTAAAACTGAACTATAGAATGAAACCAAAAATCAAAACCTGTTTTAAAAGCCCAAAATGTATTTGAATATAGTAATACAAGGTTGGAAACGTATGTATGTACGTATGTCACAGTCCCAGCTGTGCCTCTTCGTCCTGACTCCGCCCCTTCGTCCTGACTCCGCCCCGCTGTAGCGTCTGTTTCTACTGAAGGCGCAGGAGTCTTTCTCCGAGAGAAGAACATTGTTATGGGTCGTTGTTGGCGCTCTTTTTCTGAGCAAGAAGGTTTTTATAAACGGCTGCGCCACCTACGATTATATTTGAGAACTGCAATGAACAACTCAAAGGGTCCCAAAGGGTCCCAAAGGGTCCCATTCTTGTGCTGTGCGCTGACATTGTGGGTTTTGCTACAGAGAAAAAATGCAAACATAAAGTTGGCAGAATGTACAGAAACGAAAACTGTTGACAAGTGAAAAACCAATAGAGTAAAGCCCCTGAGCCAATCAGGATTCAGAGCACAATGCACTGTAAACATATCCGCAGATGAAACGCGATATAGCGAGGGATCACTGTATTTCTTTGTGTTTGTCTAAGAACGATTTTGGAAAATGCCGAATTGTATTTTGTTTACAATTTATGTTTAACTTATTGGATTTTGGAGCAGTTTAAAGATAAAAAAAACATTGATTCAAGAAGTCTTGAACTTGACACAAACACATCTCCATTTTGTTCATTGGAAACTGCGATTTTGATCCGAAATGACAGAAATGTGATGTTTTCAAACATTTGGCGTGGTCCGAGGGCCGGGGGGGTTGAACTGTGTGGGGGGCGGGGTTTTGGATTTGGAGTCCAGGTCTCGTTGGAACAATATAAAACTTGTGGGGGTTCCAGAGGGAGAGGAAGAGATGACACCGGAGGGTTTCCTCCAGAGGATCATTCTGGAGCTTCTATCTGGCTCAGGAGCTGCAGTTTCTTCCATCACTACAGAAAGATCACTTCGCCTGGGCCATCGAAGACGAGACGCTGATGAACCACGAGGTCTGATGACGTTTCTGAACTTGCAAAGGCAAGGTGGTGAGGCTTCTCACATCCAGCCACTCTTCTGGTGACTTCTGAAGGTAAAAAACACAAGTGCTCCTTAGAGAAATACAAAACGGAGAACTGAACAGCAACAAGAGATGGATCCATCATGTGAGTTTAAGTGATGATTTATGTTTTGAAGAGACTGAAGGTTGTTGCGTGACGTTTGTGTTTCTGGCATCTTCATTACGTCTTAAAAGGATTATTTGAGTTGTAGAATTGACGATCAGTGAAGATAATGTCACCAAATTGAAGATCTGAGAGCTGATTGTGAGAGGTCAGGTTTGTGGGAGGGCGGATGGATGAATACAGAGGGGGAGGAGCTTAGTCATTTGGGGAGGAGGAGTATCCAGTTCTTTGAGATGATGGGTACCAGGAGCAGGCGGGAGACGTTCAGGGGGCCCCTCGTGAACCTTTTTGTTTTTTCAATTCATCTTTTCTTCTGTTCAAATTTGATATAGGGTTACGAGTCGCATCCTTTTAAAGTTAACGGCGTATTGAACCCGAACAAAACTGAGAAACGCATTTAAGCGACATACATCAAAAACTAACCAAATGTCCTAAAAAGTGTACTATTCATCTTAGAGAGGCGAACCACCGTTTCCATCCCTCTGAACGTCACAACTCCTGCCATGGACACAATGAATGGATACCTTTTGGAATGTACTTTTGGCGGCAGAATAAAAAAAGGCCATGACAAACATTAAGGACAGACATCAGGCAAATGGAAAACATGACATTCAAAGTGGGACGTGTGCTGCCAGTTAATATATTTTTTCCTTTGTTTTTCGTTCTGTTATTTAAAAAGTATATTCTTTTTTTAATAAAAGTCTCATTAAATATAAATAATTGCTTGACGTCAAACACTAGAGTTTCAGCTCTAAATGATGAGCTGAAACTGAAGTGAAGCTGATTAAAGGTGAAACCGGTCGAGCTCTGGACACAAACGCCACCATTGAAACACTCATTGAGCTGCTTCTCCAGTCACAAGATGGCCACCACAGCTGCCATGGCAACAGAACCATGATCTCTCCAGACTTTATTAGGACCCTAGAGCAGACGGAGAAAATGTGACACAAAACTCACCAAATGATGTTCGATTATAGAAATGATAAGTTGAGTCTGGTCCAGACCCGGTCCGGGCTCAGACCCGGTCCTGACCCGGTCCAGGCTCAGACCCGGTCCTGAACACGATTATCAGATGCAGAGAAAAACAACGGACAACCATTTTGATTTGTTACATTTTATTATTTTCCTTAAATCATCATAAATTAAAGTTTTATTAGTGAAACAAACCCTCGCACATTTGCTCGGTCCAGTCTGAGATTCTGGTGCTTCAAAAATGACAGACGTTTCTGCCTCGGAACCAGACTTTGGATCCAAACAGACCAAAAGGAACATGAACGGATCAGATTATATTTAAGGTTTTGTAGAAGTTTCAGCAGAAGTAAAGACGTTTCCACGGTTCAGAGTCAGAACTGAAACACCTGTGTTCGGCCCGTTTCACCTGCAGCCAGGCTTTTGGGCTCCAGTTATTACTCCTCCCTGTGGGCAGGACCAATCAGAGCCCAGGAGAGATGCTGCTTCTGCACTTTGGCCCTCGCCTGGACAAATGCGGCATTACATTTAATCCATTTTAGGTTTTGTCAAAAATGTTAAATTTGATCCCAGTTTAGCAATTGTTTTGTTTTAAGTGTTATTTTACTTCCTGGTTGTAAAGAACTTGGGCATTTCTTCACCAAAGAGCCAAAACTCCTGATTGAACTGTTGTTTGACAATAAAAAGATTCATTCAGAAAGATCAGATTTCAGACCAGAGGAATTATTTTACCGTTTCTTTTCACAAAAATAAAGCTTTCGTCTGCTTCTCCAAACCTCTGAAGGTTAAACTCAAAGATCACCGCGTTATCTTTTTAGATTAATAAACATAAAAATATATCCCTGACAAACCTTTTCCCAGTATGTACAAGTGTCAGACACATTCACACGTCATTCAAACTCAAAGGCAGATCTGGTAAAGAGTTTTGTGCCTAAGACCCCACATTCAGGCTTTGAAACATGCTTACGCACAGGCTCGACTAAAGAATTCTACTCCCTGTGCAGAAGGTTGCGACGTGGAAGAGCTTCTGGGCGTTTTAAGCGTTGAAAAAGGAGAAGTTTCCATATTATTTTGGTTGGAAATGGTAAAATCCCCAAGGAAAAGATCTCCAAAAATACAGACGCCTCGATCGTCTTTTATCCAAATGCGTTTTTTTAAGGCGAAAAAGTCAGAATAATCCAGCCGATGACGAAGTAGAAGAGGAACACGGGGTAGACGACCAGGGCTTTGCGGTTCGGGGGCTGACTGTCGGCTAGGAAAGCCGTCGACGCGAACGTGGACCAGCCGAACGAGGCGGCGACGACGAGCAGACGCACGGCGAAGCTCACGGCGTTGTTGGCCAATAGCAGGACGACGCGGCACACGACCAGCGCCACGGTCAGCGGCATGATGCAGTAACCGAGCACGCACAGGCTCTGGAAGAACGACAGCGTGCCCCCGAGAAGCTTCGAGTTCAGCGTGATGACGATGGAGCCCACCCACACGACCACGAAGACCTGAGGGCAGAGGGACCCCTCATGAACCCGGCCAAATGACTTCATAAACCGGCCTAAACCCCTCATGAACCCGGCCAAAAGACTTCATAAACCGGCCTAAACCCCTCATGAACCCGGCCTAAACCCCTTATGAACCCGGCCTAATGACTTCATAAACCAGACCTAAACCCTTCATAAACCGGCCTAAACCCCTCATGAACCCGGCAAATGACTTCATAAACCGGCCTAAACCCCTCATGAACCCGGCCAAAAGACTTCATAAACCAGGCCTAAACCCCTCATGAACCCGGCCACAATGACTTTCATAAACCCGGCCTAAACCCCTTCATGAACCCGGCAAAAGACTTCATAAACCGGCCTAAACCCCTCATGAACCCGGCCAAATGACTTTCATAAACCCGGCCTAAACCCCTCATGAACCCGGCCTTAAAGCCCCTTATGAACCCGCCAATGACTTCAAATAAACAGACCTAAACCTTCATAAACCCGGCCTAAACCCCTCATGAACCGGCCAAAAGACTTCATAAACCGGCCTAAACCCCTCATGAACCCGGCCAAATGACTTCATAAACCCGGCCTAAACCCTCAATTGAACCCGGCAAATGACTTCATAAACCCGGCCTAAACCCTCATTCGAACCGGCCAAATGACTCATAAACCCGGCCTAAACCCTCATGAACCCGGCCAAATGATTCATAAACCCGGCCTAAACCCCTCATGAAACCCGGCCAAATGACTTCATAAACCCGGCCTAAACCCCTCATGAACCCGGCCAAATGACTTCAATAAACCAGGCGCTAAACCCCTCTTAGCGCCTCCATACCTCAGCGAACTGCGGGCCCCCTGCTCGTGGCTGTCGGCGGCCCCTCCTGCAGCAGGAGGGCCAGCGTCACACACAGCAGCAGGGGCCCCCACAGGTCCCAGTCCCGCAGCAGCGCAGAGCTCCTCTTCGGGGTACAAAACGTGGACAAACTTATTCCCCACGGCCCTCAGATCCCTCAGCACCGTCTCCTTCACCGGCTCGTCCAGCGTCGAGAGCTCGTCGTCACGCCTGAAGGTCACAGGGAGGAGCCTTTACACACATTTATCGCCATAGCAACAACTTAACAAATACACAAAGATTCCGCTCAGTCAGCCAGATTCCTTTTTAAAGCAGCACTGCGGAACTTTCTGGAGGTGCAAAATCGCCTGCCTGATTTCATCCGAAATCTACTGAGAGTACGAGTCAGGTCTGTGAACCTGCAGGTTTTTTGAAGGGCTTGGACGCGTTTAAACCCCTTCCACGGGCACAGACGCGTTTAAACCCCTTCCAAGGGCACAGACGCGTTTAACCGCTTCGCGGGCACAGACGCGTTTAAACCGCTTTCCGCGGGCACAGACGCGTTTAAACCCTTATACCCGGAGTTCCCCCGGGCACAGACGCGTTTAAAACCCCTTTACCCGGAGTTCCCACGGGCACAGACACGTTTAAACCCCTTCCACAGGCACAGACGCGTTTAAACCCCTTTACCCCGGAGTTCCCCACGGGCACAGACGCGTTTAAAACCCCTTCCACGGGCACAGACGCGTTTAAACCCCTTTACCCGGAGTTCCCCACGGGCACAGACGCGTTTAAACCCCTTCCACGGGCACAGACGCGTTTAACCCCTTTACCCAGAGTTCCCCACGGGCACAGACGCGTTTAAACCCCTTCCACGGGCACAGACGGCGTTGCGTTTAAACCCCTTTACCCAGAGTTCCCCACGGGCACAGACGCGTTTAAACCCCTTCCACGGGCACAGACGCGTTTAAACCCCTTTACCCGGAGTTCCCCACGGGCACAGACGGGTTTAAACCCCTTCCACGGGGACAGACGCGTTTAAACCCTTTACCTGGAGCTCCCCACGGGCACAGACGCGTTTAAACCCTTTACCTGGAGCTCCCCACGGGCACAGAAATGTCTCCTTCCACGGTGATGTCCTCGGAGATGGAAACGTCTGCGAGTCCAGCGAACGGCTTACTCGCGTCGTCCGCCATCTTATTGCACTTCAAACCACGACTTTAAAGCGTCTGTTCCGTGGATTCCGGTGAGTGTCGTGTCGTGTTCGGGCTGGAGGGCGGATAAAGGCCCGGATAAAGGCCCGGAGAGGCGGGCAAAAGCGGGTAAAGCCGTGGATCTGGAGCAGAAAGTGGAGCTCCACGTCAGCGGCGCAGGCTTCTGTTTACGGCCGCGGCAGAGCGACCACATCCGGGTTAGAGTTTAAAGTCACGCGGGGTCAGAGGACCAGGACAGAAAGAAGACAATGTATATTGAAACACATTCATAAATAAATACACGTTTTAATGTATCTTTTATGTAAATAAAGTACATTCTGAAACTTATTTTTGTGACTAAAATGATGAGACAGACCGTATCATTTATTACGTATTTAATATTGTGTTTGTTCACGTTGGTTATTTACTCTACGTAGTTTTAGGTTTATTCAGATAATATAACTTATTGTCTTTATTTGTTCTTTGTTGGTTTGTTTTATATTTTTGTATTCTATATATTTCTATTATTATAGTTTACACGTGGATGTTAGAAAGCTTAGGATGTCACTATTTAACATTATTTTTTTCTTTAAAAAATGTATTTGCTTATGTTTTTCTTTCTTTTTTTGTTCATTTAATTAAGTTATTTTTTATGTATTATAAAAATCATTGAACGTAACTATATTGGGAGAGGGAGAAAACATTGGACAAAAATTATGTCTTTTTGAATACTTATAAAAAATATTGTTATATAAAAGTCAGTTTATGAATAAATACACCTTCAGTATAAATCTAATATCATCTCATTTTCCCCTGCGGGAGTTAATGACGTGAATGTGGTCTCTCAGTGATGACGCGTGAATCCTGCGTCCGTCGTGAGTCTCGTTTGTTTACGTCGCGTCGATCCACTTTTACGAGCTAAAGACGCGCTGCAGTTAAACTTCCGGATGTGTCAAATGTGCTTGAGATGAGGCCGAACCTGCCGCCGAACGCAAGGCGCGGATTCTGTGGTGATTTGAGAGTTTTTAAGGCGTCAAAAGATGAGACGGTTTCGTGAGCCGGTGAAGGCGGACTGCGCGCTGCTGCTGAACCGCTTCCAACAAACCGAGTCCGTGCGATTCGAGACGTTCAGCCAGATCTGGAGGGACATGAAGTTTGAGCAGATTTTCTAGTGAGTTTCATCCACGTTTGCTTTATTACACTCTTGTATTTAGTTCAGTTGCGACACTACAGGAAAAACCCTCTCAAAGTGCGTTTTTCTCCCACAAAGACTCAAAAATCTGCTTTATAATGTTGCACTTCAACCATTTTGGAGACTTTTGGTGAAATATTGTTGGGGTTTGACAAAAGTATATTAAAAAAAACAGATACGAATTGATTAAAAAAAAAGAAGAAAAAAAAATAAGACCAAATGACATGATTATTTTGTGATTATAGTGTTTATAATTGCACTTTACATCCAAACATATGCATATTGATGCTTGAAACATAATAATCTTGACGAGTATCAAAAGTGAGTTGGAAATTTGAGTTTTGTGACAGTCTAATGAGAGATAAGAGACAAACATATCCATGTGTTTGTCCCTTTTTGGGTTAATCATTATTTAGAACTACTTTACCTCTGGTTTAGTCTCTTTTCAGACCATGTTTAGCCCTAGTTTAGCCCTGGTAACAGTCAAATATCGCCTGATGTGGTGCTTTGTGTGTGCTAAAGAGAATGTCCATGTTAGTGTTTGGTTCAATATTGCTGTAATAAGAATAAATCAAACCCCTTTTCACTCTTCTCCTGACCCTTGACCCGTCTCGCTCGTTTTCCAGCGGAACGGCGAAACACGACAACCGGCTGTTCACGCGCCTGGTCTTGGACACGGCCCACGACTTCCTGCTGCCGCCGTTCACGTTCCAGATCCGAGTGGGAGGACTTTACCTCCTGCACGCGCTCTTCCACTGCCAGACCGCGGACCCGCCGGAAAAGGTTCCCAACGCGCTGGCCTCTGCATGGCCCGCTCCCGCCACGACCACGTGGCGCGCTCAAACCTGTGGAATATTCTGTGTTCCAGATCCGCTTGGCGCTGATGGACTGGGAGGAGCTGCAGAAGTTTGAGAAGGACTCGGTGGAAGCGCAGCATTTCGACGTGGTTTACGTTCTGAGAAGGCTCCTGACCATGAAAGCGCTGGTCTTCACCGCGACGCCGCGACTGGTGCGTTCGGCTTTACGACCTCAAACTGAGCCACGAAACCACTAAAAACCTTACTTTTCAGTGCATTTTTGAGTATTAAAATTAAAAATACATACTTTGGCTTCTAAAATGATTCATTTTTAGTTCTCACGATTCCATTGTGACCGCAAAAATAACGATTATGGATGAACTGAACAGTCTTGACATCTTTACTCGCGTCAATACTGATTTGGATCTAAGAAAACACACTTTTTAGACAATAGAATGTCATTTTCAACACGCATTAACCTCGTGATGTCTCACTCATACTAAGTCTGATAAAGATCCAGAAAACAAATCCCTAAAAACTGTAATTCTGTCTCTTTTATGTCATTTCAGTATCAAAACTTTACAAAATGAGTCTTATTTAAATTGTAGCAGTGCGTTTCTTTGAGCTCGATGTGTGAAAGGATTAACGGTTGTGTGTTTGCCGTGGCGTCGCCGTGGCGTCGCCGTGGTGTCGCCGTGGCGCCGCCGCAGCTCAAGTTCGAGCGGAAGAAGCGCCCGGAGCAGCCTCAGGTCAGCGAGAGCTTCATGGAGCGACCTTCAGCTCCTCAGACGCTGGTCCACAACAGTCTGCTGGAGGTAAAGCACCAGAACGCGCTCACGCAGTTTGGACCACTCGATATGAAGAGTGTCTGGAGTGAAAACTGTCCTGTTTGGCCACTTTCCTGGTCCGTTTTCCGCTCCGTTCATGTTTTGAGCCTCAACACGACCCGTTTTTGACCCTTGACGTGTTCTGATTTGTCCGAACTGGCAGGTTGTCACGGGGATGAGGTCACGGGTCTGGTTTAAAGGGCCAGAACAATACAAATACTGCAGAACACGTCTCCTTTAATCTGAAGATGATGTTCATTTCGGGTGAAAGGAGCAGAGGAACCGCCTCTAACGTTTGTGATGTTCTTCAGGAGCTGTCGAACGTGCACGACCTTTACGAGGGCCTGAAGTCCTCGGTCTGTCCTCAGCCCGACGCCGGTCTGAGTCTGGTCCACGCAGACCTGGTCCAGAACCTCAGAGGGACCGTGCTGGACTTCTACCGGTGGCAAAAGAACAAGGTCGTTCTGTCCCGTGGTTCAGATGCAAACGGATGCACAAAACGTGGTCATGAACCCTTTTTTGTGTTTTTCCCCGTGCGTTCAGGGCTCGGAGTCGACCGGAGATGACGACAGCGGAGAAGGACCGTCCACGCAACACGAGGTCAGATCATGTGTGAGAAGGTCCTGTATTTGTCTAACATCTTTGAGGAAAAGGACTGGACGCAGACTGAGCCGGGATTCCAGCCGAAACGCATCAGTGAAGACATTTGAACCCTTGAATGTTTTTTTCTTTTCCCTTGAGCACATTTGAACATTTTAATGATGTTTTATGAATATTCATTAAAAAAATATGTAGAATTTTAATTTTCAAAAGATGTATAAAAATAATATAACTAGAAGTCGTTTCTGCTCTTGATAATCCATAATCCAAACATGTTTTTTCAGGTTTTGGAGTGTTCAAAGTTCTAAATCTCTCGCTCTTTCAGAGTTCCAGAAGAGCAGATCTTTTGGCGTCCATCAAGTCGCGAGCGTACGGCCAAGCGGCGGAGGTGAGCCGCGCCTTTGACGTGTCCGCGTTCTCTCCGTGTTCTCTCCGTGTTCAGTGTTCTCTCCGTGTTCAGTGTTCTCTCCATGTTCTCTCCGTGTTCTCTCCATGTTCTTCAGTGTTCTCTCAGTGTTCTCTCAGTGTTCTCTCAGTGTTCTCTCCGTGTTCTCTCCGTGTTCTCTCCGTGTTCTCTCCGCGTTCTCTCCGTGTTCTCTCCGTGTTCTCTCCGTGTTCAGTGTTCTCTCCGTGTTCTCTCCGTGTTCAGTGTTCTCTGCGTGTTCTCTGCGTGTTCTCTGCGTGTTCTCTCAGTGTTCTCTCAGTGTTCTCTCAGTGTTCTCTCAGTGTTCTCTCAGTGTTCTCTCCGCGTTCTCTCCGTGTTCTCTCCGTGTTCAGTGTTCTCTCCGTGTTCAGTGTTCTCTCCGTGTTCAGTGTTCTCTCCGTGTTCTCTCCGTGTTCAGTGTTCTCTCCGTGTTCTCTCCGTGTTCAGTGTTCTCTCCGTGTTCTCTTTTAAACCCGAGTTTGCCTCCAGGCGGCGAAGTCTCGGCGACATCGTGCGGTGGAGGTGAACGTGACCAAACCAGAGCCAACCGCCGGCTCCAGCCGCTACGAACGAATCAAACGGAAAACGCTGAAATACAGAGCTTCCGCCATCGTCGGGGCCTCAGGTGAGCTTTAGAGTAACCCCGCCCCAATAATGAGGTCATCTGGGCCAAACTCCGCCCATCTGGGCCAGAACAAACCCCCTTTAACCCCGGGTTTATTCCAGACAGGGATGATTTGGACCTGTTACAGACCTAGTTTAGTCCTGGTCTAATCCCTGGTCTAATCCCTGGTCTAATCCCTGGTCTAATCCCTGGTCTAATCCCTGGTCTAATCCCTGGTCTAATCCCTGGTTTAGCCCTGGTTTAGCCCTGGTTTAGCCCTGGTTTAGACCTGGTTTAGCCCTGGTTTAGACCTGGTTTTATCCTGGTTTAGACCTGGTTTTATCCTGGTTTATCCTGCTTTGGCCTTTTTCAGGAGGCGTGTGGAAAGACGCCTTGTCGAACACGATAATCTCTCGTCTCACGACTTGCGACGCAGGTAAAAACACGTATTTTAAATATTACGACTTATTAAACCACAGTGTTTTGCTCGTATTTGTTTGACTTTTGGTTGTGTTTTTTGGACTTTTGTGTTTCGTTTGACTTTTGTCGTATTCGTACTTTTGGTCGATTCGTTTGACTTTTGGTCGTATTCGTTTGACTTTTGGTCGTATTCGTTTGACTTTTGGTCGTATTCGTTTGATTTTTGAGTCTTTCTGTTGTCGTAGTCTTGTTTGACTTTTTGGGCGTATCGTTTGACTTTTGGTCGTATTTGTTTGACTTTTGGTCGTATTCGTTTGACTTTTGGTCGTATTTGTGTTGACTTTTGGCCTTACTCGTTTGTTTGACTTTTCGTTCCAGAAAAACCCTCCGCGATGCTTCAAGAAATTCAAATGGAAAATGGAAGACGACTAACGAAGTGTTTTATTTAGAATTCTTTTATTATTTCAATTGTTTGAATTGTTTGTTTCACACTTTCTTTTCTGCAAAACATTAAAACATTTTTTGGAACTTTGTCGTTTGAGTCTTTTAAACGAGAGCCAAAGATTCTTGAAGTTGGATTATTTCTGCCTGAACATTGAGACTTTTGAAACATGAATAAAAGTGCATTTTCGAGTGAGTTCAGAGATGTGTTTTAGTCCAAAGAACTTTTACTATCATCGAATAGGATTATTCTGATTCTTTAGTCCTGGTTTGGATCTTTTTTAGTCCTGGATCTTCACCTGGTCTAGTCCAGATTCTGATTCTGATTCTAGTCCTCGTTTGATTAGGTTCTTTAAGTCTTATTATTATTAACAATTATCATAAAAACATGATTATTTTTCATACCCGTTCTTTCATCGTGCAGACCTGGGCTTAGTCCTAGTTTAGACTGGAGTTAGTCCGAGAGTGTTAGTTAGACTGGGTTAGTCCGAGTTTAGACCTGGGTTAGTCCTAGTTTTAGACCTGGGTTTAGTAGTTTAGACCTGGGGTTAGTCCTAGTTTAGACCTGGTTAGTCCTAGTTTAGACCTGGGTTAGTCCTAGTTTAGACCTGGGTTAGTCCGAGTTTAGACCTGGGTTACCGAGTTTAGACCTGGGTTAGTCCGAGTTTAGACCTGGGTTAGTCCGAGTTTAGACCTGGGTTAGTCCGAGTTTGGACCTGGGTTAGTCCGAGTTTAGACCTGGGTTAGTCCGAGTTTAGACCTGGGTTAGTCCGAGTTCAGACCTGGGTTAGTCCTAGTTTAGACCTGGGTTAGTCCTAGTTGACCGAGTTTAGACCTGGGTTAGTCCGAGTTCAGACCTGGGTTAGTCCGAGTTTAGACCTGGGTTAGTCCGAGTTCAGACCTGGGTTAGTCCGAGTTTAGACCTGGGTAGTCCGAGTTCAGACCTGGTTAGTCCGAGTTTAGACCTGGGTTAGTCCGAGTTTAGACCTGGGTTAGTCCGAGTTCAGACCTGGGTTAGTCCGAGTTTAGACCTGGGTTAGTCCTAGTTTAGACCTGGTTTAGGTCTCTCAGGGCAAATTTGGATTTTTTTATGCCAATTTTCAGTAGTTTAATAAAAACAATAAGAAATCAGTCAAAGTCAATGTTTTGTCTGAAACGTCAGAAATGAAGACTTTTAAACCTCAGTTCATTTTCACTTGTAAATGTGGCATTTTTTGCACACAGCGCCCTCTGCTGAGAAGGAGATCGGCTGCAGACTTCCATCTCTGCAGGACCTGTACGTCTCCAGGGCTCTGGGACGAGCAGGTCGGATCACAGCTGACCCTTCTCACCCTGGACATGGTCTGTTTGAACCACTCCCTCAGGCAGGAGGCACCCCTCAGGCAGGAGGCCACTCCCCTCAGACAGGAGGCCACTCCCTCAGGCAGGAGGCTACGGTCCATCCGGACCAGAACCTCCCGCCACAAGAATAGTTTCTTTCCCTCTGCTGTTGGACTCATGAACACTTCTAAACTCCTCCCACTTTGACTGCAACTCTTCATCACTCACTGTCACTTTCTGCACCACAACTGTAAATGTAACTATAACTCTTGTGTACATAGAAATGCCTATTTTTATTTTTATTGTACAGTAATTTTAAATAGTCTCTTAATGCCCTTTTTGATTGAATATATGTTGTTTTATTCTTGCTCAGTGTTTTATGTTGCACCTTTAACGCCGAGACAAGTTCCTGTTCATGAAGTTTGTTCATTGACAATGGAAATAAACTTCTGATTCTGATTTTTACACATAAAATGAAAACATGACACGATGAACACGCTTTGTTCTCATTCGTGTGCGTGTGCCCACTCATGGCCCACATATAGCCACTCATGGCCCACATATAGCTCAGTCATGGCCCACATATAGCCCGCTCATGGCCCACATATAGCCCGCTCATGGCCCCACATAGCCCTATAGCCCTCATATAGCCACTCATGGCCCTCATATAGCCCACTCATGGCCCACATATAGCCCACATGGCCACAGTATAGCCACCTCATGGCATACCACATGGCCCACTCATGGCCCATGGCCACACATATATAGCCCCACTATGCCCTCATGGCCCACTCAGCCCCACATATAGCCCACATATGGCCCACTAGCCCACTCATGCCCCCATGGCCCACGTATAGCCCACTCATGGCCCATCTAATGGCCCACATATGGCCCACTCATGGCCTACGTATAGCCCACTGATGGCCCACTCATGGCCCAAATATAGCCCACTCATGGCCCACGTATAGCCCACTGATGGCCCATAGCCACTGATGCCCAATGCCACATGGCCCACTCATGGCCACTCATGGCCCCTGTATAGCCCACTGACGGCCCATCATGGCCCACTGATGGCCCACTGATGGCCCAGCCCATAGCCCACTGATGGCCCACATATATGGCCCACACTGATGGCCCACGATACTGATGGCCCACTAACCCCACGTATGGCCCACTTGCCCATCCCACATGGCCCACATATAGCCCACTGATGGCCCACGTATAGCCCACTGATGGCCCACGTATAGCCCCACTGATGGCCCACGATAGCCCACTGATGGCCCACTCATGGCCCACTATAGCCCACTATCCCACGTATAGCCCACTGATGGCCCACGCCCACATACCCCACATGGCCCACTGGCCCACGTATAGCACTGTGCCACTGATGGCCCACGTATAGCCCACTGATGGCCCACTGATGCCCACATATAGCCCACTATGGCCACGTATAGCCCACTTATGGCCCACGTATAGCCCACTCATGGCCCACGTATAGCCCACTGATGGCCCACTTAAGCCCTGTTTCAGACCCCTTTGGCCCGCTCTGACTCTTTTCCGCGGCTCGCTTGCGCCCTCTCGCGTCTCCGGAGCGCGCGCCGTGACGCACAGGCGCAACGGGACGCACGGGCGCAGGACGCGGAGCTGCAGCGGGAGGAGACCGGGAGGAGACCGGGATGTTCGGCCGTGAGAGCAGCCATGGCCTCGACAGTGAGTAGCGCCTCCGACACGCTCCACCGCCGCGCGCATCCCGGTTTACCCGCGCAAAACCCGCGGCGACAGACGCGTTTAGAGCCGCTCCGGTCCCGCTTCGTGGACGCGTCCGAGCGCGCGGCCTCGGCCTGGTTTTCATTCCGAGCCAATGATGCAGCAGCTTATTATTAAAGCCACTGCGGAGCTTTCACCCATTTCAGTGGTCGCGTTTTAGATCTGCGCGTGTTTAACGGCCTGGTTTAGTCCTGGTTTAGACCTGGTTTAGATCTGGTTTGGATCTGGTTTAGACCTGGTTCAGGCCTGGTTTAGACCTGGTTTAGACCTGGTTTAGACCTGGTTTAGACCTGGTTTAGTCCTAGTTAGACCTGGTTTAGACCTGGTTTAGACCTGGTTTAGTCCTAGTTCAGACCTGGTTCAGGCCTGGTTTAGACCTGGTTCAGGCCTGGTTTAGTTCTGGTTTAGAGCTGGTTTAGTCCTGGTTTCGACCTGTTGGTTTAGAGCTGGTTTAGTCCTGGTTTAGTCCTGGTTTAGACCTGGTTTAGAGCTGGTTTAGTCCTGGTTTAGTCACTGGTTTTAAGTTTGGGATTTATTTGTCTTTTCAGTGTGAATGAATTTCAAATATTATTGTTATTGTTATTATGATGATGATGATGATGATGATGATGAAGATGTTTTTTGCATAAATATTTAAATGACAAAGATCATTCGAACCTCTAAACGACTTGTTTTTTCAAGGCTTTTAAATCAGAATTTCAGGGGGAATAATATTTAAATATATCAAATATATTTCAATAATCAATAATCAGTTAAATAGATGCAAGCCAATGGAAAGAGTGTGGGGGAGAGAGCACGTCCCTGTGGGGTCCTGTGGAGTCCCTGTGGAGACCCTCACAATCACATGTTTTCTTCATAACTCCAGGTCAAAGTGCTCATTATTCAACTGTTGGAGAAACAGCGCCACCTGCAGGCAAACCACTGTCACATGTTCTTGGACCGTCCTGTCGCTCACAAATGGTTCCCAAAGAGCTAAAGACTGTTTTAGAACTACGGACTTTAGGCAAGGCAAGTTTATTTGTAGAGCACAATTCGTACACAAGGCAATTCAAAGTGCTTCACAACAGGAAAAAATGCATTAAAATCACAAAGACATGGCAGAAATCACAATCTTAGTTCAAGACATAAAAGAGAAGAGTGCAAAGAAAAGCATTTCAGTCATATGCACAGCCAAACAAAACAGTTTTTAGTTTAGATTTGAACATTGCCAGAGTAGAACCTGTCTCACATCCTCAGGAAGACTGTTCCAGATTTTAGCTGCATAAAACTGAAACGCAGATTCCCCATGTTAGTCCTGACTCTGGCACCAGCAGGAGGCCGGTCCATGTTTAGTCCTGACTCTGGCACAGCAGGAGGCCGGTCCCTGAGGTCCTCAGAGTCCGAGATGGTTCATATGGCACTAACATGTCCGAGATGTACTTTGGTGCTAGGCCATGGAGAGACTTGTATACAAGCAGAGCTGCTTTGAAGTCTATTCTCTGAGCCACAGGGGGCAGTGCAGAGACCTGAGCACAGGACTAATGTGATGGTACTTCCTGGTTCTAGTCAGGACCCGAGCAGCGGCGTTCTGGATGTACTGCAGCTGTTTTACAGCTCGTTTGGAGAGGCCAGTGAGCAGGCCGTTACAGTAGTCTAATCTACTAGAGACAAACAGACAAACGCATGGATAAGTCTCTCCAGGTCTGGTTTAGACACTATACTTTTGATTTTGGCAATGTTTTTTAGATGGTAAAAAGCTGCTGATGTTATTGATCTGACGTGTTAAAGTTCAAGTCTGAGTCCATTATTACCCCCAGATTTCTAACTTGATGTGTAGGTTTTAGAACTACAAACTTTAGAACTGTGAACTTTAGAACTGTGAACTTTAGAACTGTGAACTTTTGAACTGTGAACTTTAGAACTGTGAACTTTAGAACTGTGAACTTTGGCCTGAGTGTTTCTGGGGATGTTTTAGTTAATGTTTATATTTCAAATTCAGAGGTGTCCTACAGAAGTGGTCCTACAGAAGTGTCCTACAGAAGTGTCCTACAGAAGTGTGTCCTACAGAAGTGTCCTACAGAAGTGTCCTACAGAAGTGTCCTACAGAAGTGTGTCCTACAGAAGTGTCCTACAGAAGTGTCCTACAGAAGTGTGTCCTACAGAAGTGTCCTACAGAAGTGTGTCCTAGAAGTGTGTCCTACAGAAGTGTCCTACAGAAGTGTGTCCTACACAGAAGTGTCCTACACAGAAGTGTCCTACAGAAGTGTGTCCTACAGAAGTGTCCTAGTGTCAGAAGTTGTCTACACAGAAGTGTCCTACACAGAAGTGTCCTACACAGAAGTGTGTTCTACAGAAGTGTTTCTACTCGGGGACCTCAGTCTAGTCCTTTCGGGTTCTAAGCGGCCTACACTTCGGGTTCTAAGGGCCTACACTTCGGGTTTAAGCGGCCTACACTTCGGTTCTAAGCGGCCTACACTTCGGGTTCTAAGCGGCCTACACTTCGGGTTCTTAAGCGCCTACACTTCGGTTCTAAGCGGCCTACACTTCTTTTCTCTGGTCTTGAACCGGAGCCAAAGAAAACTCGGTCTTCGTGTTTTTGCTGCGGTTTCTGAGCCGCGCCTCGTCTTCTGTAAACAGGAAAGTCTAAAGCTCTGAAGCCAACGCTGGAACAACTAGTGCTGAGAGACACCTGCAGAGACCAGGACCTGGACCAGGACCAGACCAGGAGCTGGACCTGGACCAGACCAGGAGCTGGACCAGGACCAGACCAGGAGCTGGACCAGGAGCTGGACCAGGACCAGACCAGGAGCTGGACCAGGAGCTGGACCAGGAGCTGACCAGGAGCTGGACCAGGAGCTGGACCAGGAACCAGGATCTGAACCAGACCAGGACCTGAACCAGACCAGACCAGGATCTAAACCAGACCAGGATCTAAACCAGACCTGAAACCAGGATCTGCAGACAGGACCCGACCAGGAGCTGAACCAGACCAGGAGCTGAACCAGACCAGGATCTCAACCAGACCAGGACCTGAACCAGACCAGGATCTCAACCAGACCAGGATCTAAACCAGACCAGGATCTAAACCAGACCAGGACCTGAACCAGACCAGGACCTGAACCAGGACTCTTTTGCCTGCAGAATGCGTTTGCGGTGATGGAAGAGGAAACTGGCTTTCAGAGTGAGTCACTGCAGAACGTGAGATGTTCAGTCCAAAGTTCTCATGGATGAAACATCAGAATGTTTGTGATGTTTAGAGTCTCGAATGCAAAGAAACGCTCTCAGATGTTCCACAGTTACGGACTCCAAACGCCAAATACTTCATTTCAGAGCTAAATGCGGGTAAATCTGGTTTTGTGCCGGACCCCCGAGTTTGTGTGGTTCAGCTGTGACACTGACGACAGCCACAAAGAGGGCGCTTCAGCTCCTCACACTCCTCTGCAGTGATCGATTTGTCCAGTTTATTGACCCCAAACGACAGTGAAATCGTGGGCGCGTGGTCTCGGCTCTCGCTCTGTTCCGGACCCTCGTTTTAGACCCACTTTTGGGCCTGAACTGAGGATTCAAAATTAAAATTTCAAATTTAGATTTTTCGTTTGTATTAATTTTATAAAACGTCTCTTTTTCAAACCAGATGAAAGTTTCGAAACATTCTCAAACTTTTTGTCTTTTACAGTTTTTGTTTCTGTGTGTGATTTATTGTGTATTTTCGGTCTCAGAAATGAACATGTTCTAAAGTGTCAAAATGACACGAGCTCCTGATGATGAACACTCATGATCTCAGGCTCTTTGGATTTCATTCAGTTTGTTCTGATAAGTTTCCACTGGTTTTCTCCTCGTCCTCTGCGTTCCATCGTTCTTTTGTCCTCCGTTTGCATCTGTCCCCACTGTCCCCTCTGTCCCCGTCCCCCCTCCCCTCTCCACCCCCCTCTGCCCCCCTCCCCCCCCTCCCTCTACCCCCTCTCCCTCTCCCCTTCCCCCCCCTCCCTCTCCCCTGCCCCCCTCCCTCCCTCCCTCCCCCTTCCCTCCCTCCTCCCCCCTTGTCCCTCCTCCCTCCCTCCTCCCTCCCCTTTCCCCCTCCTCCTCCCTCCTCCCCCCTCCTCCCTCCCCTTCCCCTCCCTCCCTCCCCCCCCTCCTCCCTCCCCCTTTCCCCCCCTCCCTCCCCCCCCCCTCTCCCCCCCTCCCCCTTGTCCCCCCCCTCCCTCCCCCCCCCTCCTCCCTCCCTCCCTCTCCCCTCCCCCTCCTCCCTCCCCCCCCCTCCCCCCCTCCCCTCCTCTACTCCTCCCCTCTCCCCTCCCTCCTCCCCCTCTGCCCCCCTCCCTCCCCTCTCCCTCCCTCCCCCCTTGTCCCCCCCCTGTCCCTCCTCCCCCTCTCCCCCCTCCCCTCCCCCCTCCCCCTCTCCCTCCCCTCTCCCCCTCTCCCTCCTCCCCCCTCCCCCCCTCCCCCTCTCCCTCCCTCCCCCCTCCCCCCCCTCTCCCTTGTCCCCTCCCCTGTCCCCCCTCCCCCTCTCCCTCCCTCCCCCCCTTGTCCCCCCCTCCTTGAGGCTGTCTCTGGTGTGGTCTGTCACTGTGTCGTCTCTGTCTCTCTGTTGCCAGTCACTCAGAGGCCTTGGTTTCCTCTCCGCCGTCGGCATCTTCATCGGCCCTGCGCTGCTCTTCCTCTTCATCAACAAGAAGCTGTGTTTCTCTGAGGTCGGGGGTCTGCCCTGCCTCGAGCCGGGCCAGAGACCCGCCGGAATCGAACCGCATCGCTCCGTGAGTCGCGGGTCGAGGGTCGAGGTCGGGGGATTGAGGGGTCGAGGTTGAGGGTTTGAGGGTCGAAGGTCGAGGGTTGAGGGGCGAAGTCGAGGAGTTTGAGGGGTCGAGGGGGGTCGAAGGTCGAGTTTTGAGGGGGTCGAAGTCGAGGGTTTGAGGGGTTTGAGGGGGTCGAAGGTCGAGTCGGGTTGAGGGGTCGAGGTCGAGGGTCGATTTTTGG
The DNA here is from genome assembly GCA_015082035.1 of Chaenogobius annularis. Taxonomy (NCBI): domain Eukaryota; kingdom Metazoa; phylum Chordata; class Actinopteri; order Gobiiformes; family Gobiidae; genus Chaenogobius; species Chaenogobius annularis. The sequence continues at coordinate 194,679 of BJKM01000690.1, read as the reverse complement.
ACGTTACTTCTCTCCGTCTCAAAGTTTGTGCTTATTTCAACATTTATTTGGGTTTATTTATGAACTTTATTTCGAGACCTCTTTTCAAAAACACGGCGAAGACTTCTTAGACCGGAGGGAATGGGGACGAGACTGGGGAAGGACACGCAGCAAACAGCGGATCATCTACTGTTACAGGCCAAAACCCAATGGAAGGTCAAATACAAAAGACAATAGACTATGAAATACATGAAACACTCTTACACACACTAGAGCTGAACCTCAGAGCTGAAGCCTCAGAGCTGAACCTCAGAGCTGAACAGAGCTGAACCTTAGAGCTGAACCTGAACCTGAGAGCTGAACCTCAGAGCTGAACTTAAAGCTAGAGCTGACCAGAGCTGAGACTCAGAGCTGAACTGAGAGCTGAACTTGAACTCAGAGCTGAACTCAGAGCTGACCTTAGCTGAAGCTCAGAAACCTGAGAGCTTGAGCTGACCTCAGAGCTGAACAGAGCTGAACCTTAGAGAGCTGAACCTCGGCTGAACTTAGAGCAAGAGCTGAACCTCTGAGCTGACTTGAGCTGAACAGAGCTGAAGAGCTGGTGAACCTCAGAGCTGAACCAGAGCTGAACCTGAGAGCTGAACTTAGAGCTGACCTAGAGCTGAGCCTAGAGCTGAGCTGAACCTCCTCAGAGCTGAACCTTAGAGCTGAACCTCAGAGCTGAACCTTAGAGCTGAAACCTCAGAGCTGACCTTTAGAGCTGAACCTCAGAGCTGAACCTTAGAGCTGAACTAGAGCTGAACCTAGAGCTGAACCTCAGGCTGAAACTTAGAGCTGAACCTTAGAGCTGAACCTAGACTGAACTTCAGAGCTGAACTTAAGAGCTGAAGCCTTAGAGCTGAACTCAGAGCTGAACCTAGAGCTGACTTCAAGTGAACCTAGAGCTGAACCTCAGAGACCTTAGAGCTGAACCTCAGAGCTGAACCTAGAGCTCAGAGCTGAACCTCAGAGCTAGAGCTGAACTGAGCTCAGAGCTGAACCTCAGAGCTGAACAGAGCTGAAGGCTGAACCTTAGAGCTGAACCTCAGAGCTGAACCTGAACCAGAGCTGAACCTCAGAGCTGAACCTTAGAGCTGAACCTAAGAGCTGAACCTTAGAGCTGAACCTAAGAGCTGAACCTTAGAGCTGAACCTTAGAGCTGAGCCTCAGAGCTGAACCTTAGAGCTGAACCTTAGAGCTGAACCTCAGAGCTGAACCTCAGAGCTGAACCTTAGAGCTGAACCTCAGAGCTGAACCTCAGAGCTGAACCAGAGCTGCTAGAGCTGACCTCAGAGCTGAACCTTAGAGCTGAACCTCAGAGCTGAACCTTAGAGCTGAGCCTCAGAGCTGAACCTTAGAGCTGAACCTTAGAGCTGAACTCAGAGCTGAAACCTTAAGCTGAACCTTAGAGCTGAACCTAGAGCTGAACCTCAGAGCCTTAGAGCTGAACCTTAGAGCTGAACCTTAGAGCTGAACCTTAGAGCTGAACCTTAGAGCTGAACCTAGAGCTGAACCTTAGAGCTGAACTTAGAGCTGAACCTTAGAGCTGAACCTTAGAGCTGAACCTTAGAGCTGAACCTTAGAGCTGAACCTTAGAGCTGAACCTTAGAGCTGAACCTTCAGAGCTGAACCTTAAGAGCTGAAGCTGACTTAGAGCCTTAGAGCTGAACCTCAGAGCTGAACCTTAGAGCTGAACCTTAGAGCTGAACCTTAGAGCTGAACCTAGAGCTGAACCTTAGAGCTGAACCTTAGAGCTGAACCTTAGAGCTGAACCTTAGAGCTGAACTTAGAGCTGAACCTAGAGCTGAACCTTAGAGCTGAACCTTAGAGCTGAACCTTAGAGCTGAACCTTTAGAGCTGAACCTTAGAGCTGAACCTTAGAGCTGAACCTTAGAGCTGAACCTTAGAGCTGAACCTAGAGCTGAGCCTCAGAGCTGAACCTTAGAGCTGAACCTTAGAGCTGAACCTTAGAGCTGAACTAGAGCTGAACCTAGAGCTGGAGACCTTAGAGCTGACTTAGAGCTGAGCCTCAGAGCTGAACCTTAGAGCTGAACCTTAGAGCTGAGCTTAGAGCTGAGCTGCCTTAGAGCTGAGAGCTTAGAGCTGAGCCTTAGAGCTGAGCCTTAGAGCTGAACCTTAGAGCTGAAGCTTAGAGCTGACCTCAGAGCTGAACCTTAGAGCTGAGACCTTAGAGCTGAACCTTAGAGCTGAACCTTGCTGAGAACCTTAGAGCTGAACCTTAGCTGAACCTTCAGAGCTGAAACCTTGAGAGCTGAACCTTAGAGCTGAACTTAGAGCTGAACCTCTTAGAGTGAACCAGAACTGACTTAGAGCTGAACCTCAAGCTGAACCTTAGAGCTGAACCTCAGAGTGAACCTTAGAGCTGAACCTCAGAGCTGAACCTTAGAGCTGAACCTAGAGCTACCTTAGCTGAACTCAGAGCTGAACCTTAGAGCTGAGCCTTAGAGTGAACTCAGAGCTGACCTTAGAGCTGAACCTTAGAGCTGGACCTTAAGCCTTAGAGCTGAACCTCAGAGCTGAACTCAGAGCTGAACTTAAGCTGAACCTTAGAGCTGGACTTAGAGCTGGTTCAGAGCTGAACCTCAGAGCTGAACTCAGAGCTGAACCTGACCTAGAGCTGAGCTTAAGCTTGCTTAGAGCTGAACCTTAGAGCTGAGCCTCAGAGCTGAATGAGCTGAACCTCGGAGCTGAACCTTAGAGCTGAACCTTAGAGCTGAACTCCTGAGCTGAGCCTCGGAGCTCTGAACCTCGAGCTGAACCTAGAGCTGGAGAGCTGAACCTTAGAGCTGAAGAGCTGACTAGAGCTGAAGCTGAACCTTAGAGCTGAACCTTAGAACTGAACCTTAGAGCTGGACCTCAGAGCTGACCTTAGAGCTTCTTAGAAGCCTTAGAGCTGAACCTTAGAGCTGAACCTTAGAGCTGAACCTTGGAGCTGACCTTAGAGCTGAACCTTAGAGAACCTAGAGAGCCTTAGAGCTGAACCTTAGAGCTGAACCTTAGAGCTGAGCTTAGAGCTGAAGCTCAGAGCTGAACCTTAGAGCTGACTAGAGCTGACCTTAGAGCTGACTTAGAGCTGAACTTAGACTTGGACCTCAGAGCTGACCTCAGAATGAACCTTAGAAGAACCTTAGAGCTGAACCTTAGAGCTGAAGCCTTGCTGAACCTGAACTTAGCTGAGCCTTAGAGCTGGACCTAGAGCGAACTCAGAGCTGAAGCCTTAGAGCTGGACCTCTAGAGCTGAACCTCAGAGCTAAAGAGCTGAACCTTAGAGCTAGGGAAACGACTTAGATCAGACTTAAGATCCAAAACTGATTCAAAGATAATGAATATATTTACAAACTTTATTTAAACAGTGGCGTTGCTCAGTTCTGTTTGGCTACAGTGGTGTCTGGGCGGAGCCTCGTATTCACACACGTTTCAAAGCAAACGTTCACTTGAGCTGAGCACGGGTAAGTCCTGGTTTAGTCCCGGTTTAGACCCGGTTTAGACTGGTTTAACTGGTTAGTCCCGGTTTAGACCTGGTTTACTGGTTTGACCTGGTTTAGACTGGTTTAGCTGGTTTAGACCCGGTTTAGACCTGGTTAGACTGGTTTAGACCTGTTTAGTCCTGGTTTAGACTGTTTTATGGTTTAGACTGGTTTAGTTTAGTCCTGGTTTAGACCGGTTTAGACCGGTTAGTCCAGTTTAGACTGTTTAGTCCTGGTTTAGACCTGGTTTTAGACCTGGTTTATGACCTGGTTTAGTCCTGGTTTAGACCTGATTTAGAGGTTTAGACTGGTTTAGGTCCTGGTTAGTCCTTGTTTGTCTGGTTAGACCTGGTTTAGGTCCCGTTTAGAACCTGGTTAGGTCCTTTGACTGGTTAGACTGGTTTAGTCTGGTTTAGTCCTGGTTTTAGACCGGTTTAGTCTGGTTTTGTCCTGGTTTAGACCCGGTTAGTCCTGGTTAGTCCGGTTTAGACCAGTTTAGACGTGTTTAGTCCTGTTTAGATGGTTTAACCTTTAGTCCCTTTAGACCCTTTAGTGTTTAGACTTAGGTTTAGACCTGGTTTAGGTCTGGTTTAGTCTGGTTTAGACTGGTTTATCCTGGTAGTGTTTAGTCCAGATTTAGGGCTGTTTTTATACGGACACGCCCTTGTCATAAACCGAGCGGCGGTTCCTGTTGCCTTAAAAAAAACTGAGCTGACTTCCACTTCCTGTTCCGTTCATTCTTATGGAGAATTATCCGAGTCTGAGACAAAGAGTTCCAGAGGATGATCCCAGTCACATGTTCAGACCTTTACGCCCGTGTCATGCTAACGCTAATGCTAATGCTATGCTAATGCTAACATACAATAAATGTCATCAGTAATGTTCCAATCACAGCACAACTGACTAACTACCCGTTCACAACAACATTCTGTGAACTTTCATCAAGTTTGTGTGTTTCATATTGAAGCTAAGTGTGTTAGCCTTTAGCTCTGAGACAAAACAACGAGAAGTGAGAGGGCCCGCGGGGAGGGGTGGGGAGGCCGGGGAGGAGCGTGGGGAGGCGGGCCCGCGGGAGAGGAGGCGGGGAGGAGGGACCCGCGGTGGGGAGGGCCGGGGGAGAGGGGCCGCGCTGGAGAGGGCCCGGTGGGGGACGGTGAGGAGGGCCCGCGGGAGAGGGGGCCCGCGGGAGGGCCCGCGGGAGGGCCCGCGGGAGGTACTCGTTACAGTTAATTGTTGCAGCTCTAATTACTAGTGATGTCATTAGGTCCTGCAGGAAGTGGTCCTCTGTGTTTTTAAAGTCCATAAAGGCCGTACACTTCCACCAGGTTTATTATCATCATTTCAGCGATTATTGCAATTAGCAGCTATTGCTTTAGCCTCATTTAAAGTGCGTCAGGGCCTGAATAATGCGTCACGAAGGACTTTTTTAAGGCGCATGACTATTAATAATGCTTTTAAAGCATTTCTAACCCTACTTTTTGTCTCATTCCCGTTTGATCCCAGTTTTTCCTTGTCTTTTACCCACGTTTTGCCCTGATTTTGTCCCGTTTTTCCAGCGAAGCCTTTCGGGAACGAGGAGGACGATTACGGCTCGAGCTCGTCCGACAGCGAGGCCGAGATCCTGAAGCAGTTTGAGATCTCCGTGTCGCGATCGCAGAGCTTCAGGAACAGCTCGCCGGCCAACGCAGACGCTAGCAAGGGAGCTAACGTGGAAGCTAACGCAGGAGCTAACGTGGAAGCTAACGCAGGAGCTAACGAGGCTAACTCTAAATTAGCTCAGTCATTGTCACAAAAGTCCCTGAACAAAAGACACAGGTTCTCCAGATTGTCCGACCACGAAGAGGCGAGCACCGAGCCCTCCGACATGGAAGGTAAGACCCTGGTTTTGTCCTGGTTTAGACCTGGTTTAGACCTGGTTTAGACCTGCTTTTGTCTCTGAAGATGGATTCGAGGTTTAGCGAGATAACTTTGGGGTTATTTCTGCTTCAGACGTACTACGAAGCTCAGTCTCTTTCTATCGTTGCAAATCTCTGGGAATTTGAAAATAGTATTCATTACTTTGTTCCGAACTTTGTTCCGAGTGTAAAGTGTAAAGTGTAAAGTGTAAAGTGTAAAGTGTAAAGTGTAAAGTAGCACTAAATCTAAAGCGCTAAATCTTTTTACCGGTTTTTGCACTTTTGCTTTTATCGTCGTTTTGGCTGATGTGTGTCGAAGGACGTTTCCCTGACGACAGAGAACGTGCCGGATTTGGTCGGTCAACGTCTCTTTTTGGCGCTCTGACGCTGCACCTTGACCAATCAGAGACGAGAATGCTGCTGCTGTGAGCCAATCAGAGACGAGAGATGGGGAGATAATACACATATAATACACACACTCGATGGCACACAGATTTATGAAGAGGGTGGATGTTTAAAGTGCTCTGTGACTCCGCCCCCAGTGCAGTGACCCCGCCCCCTGATATGTGACCCCGCCCCCTGATATGTGACCCCGCCCCCTGCTCTCTCTCGAGTTGTGAAGCCTTTTCACAGTACATATCCTGGTTTAGACCTGGTTTAGACTGGTTTAGTCCTGGTTTAGACCTGTTTACCTGGTTTACCTGGTTTAGTCCTGGTTTAGTCCTGGTTTAGACCTGTTTTAGACCTGGTTTAGTCCTGGTTTAGTCCTGGTTTAGTCCTGGTTTAGACCTGTTTTAGACCTGGTTTAGTCCTGGTTTAGTCCTGGTTTAGTCCTGGTTTAGACCTGGTTTGGTCCTGGTTTGGTCCTGGTTTGGTCTGGTTTAGTCCTGGTTTGGTCCTGGTTTGGTCCTGGTTTGGTCCTGGTTTGGTCCTGGTTTGGTCCTGGTTTGGTCCTGGTTTGGTCCTGGTTTGGTCCTGGTTTGGTGCCTTAACGTTGGAGAGAAGAGCTCTGTTAACATCCTTACAGTTTTGGAATGAAGAGTAGGTTTGAGCTGAGCGACTTCTCAGTGTTTCTCGACGTTCTCTCTGATGTTTGTGGGACTCGAGAGGAAGAACGTCCTCGCTGAACGTGCTGAGAATGAGCCCAGGCCAAAGTACAGATACTGCTCAAAGTGAGGTCAAAGTACCCACCGTAAATGTACCAGTACTTTTGTACTTCATTACTTTCCAATGAACAACAGCCCAATGTAACACTATTAGAAGAAGTTGGTCTGGACCTCATGGACCACATCTAGGCAGACCAGGACTAGACCAGGACTAGACCAGGACAGATAGACCAGCGACTAGGACCAGGACTAGACCAGGACTGGACCAGGACTAGACAGGATAGACCAGGACTAGACCAGACTAGACCAGGACTGGACCAGGACTAGACCAGGACTAGACCAGGACTGGACCAGGACTAGACCAGGACTAGACCAGGACTAGACCAGGACTTGTTGGGGTAAAACCTGTGGCACATGTAAATTGGGAAGAAAAGTTGAACTATAAAGTAGACAATGACAGGAAGTAGAGCTGAGTGTGATGTCATCAGTGTGCGACGTTCCATCCGAAATGCAGAGGCGGTTTCCAAGCAACGGACACATTCTTCTGACAGTTTAATGAGTCGTTAACAAAGCAAAGGTGTTTCAGGTCAGATTTTTAGTCAAATGTGGATTTTGGCTCTTGTTTACCTTATGGTTGCTAGGTAACAGTCACAAATAGGCCACATTTTTGGTAAAGTCTTGAATGTAATCATGTTCCTGTGGACTGTTGCACGCACTTTCATTTCAATATTGTGTGGTCTGGTTTGGTCTGGTTTGGTCTGGTTTGGTCTGGTCTGGTTTGGTCTGGTTTGGTCCGGTTTGGTCTGGTTTGGTCCGGTTTGGTCCGGTTTGGTCCGGTTTGGTCCGGTTTGGTAGTCTGGTGACTGTGAAGACTCGACTCAGATCTGGTTCTTTCCCAGACTCGGCTCCTCAGACCCAGGACCCTCTCTCTGCTGCCGCTCAACAAACCAGGACCAGGACCAGGACCAGGACCAGGTCTGGACAGTCGAAGAGGAGCAGAGGGTCCACACATGAGGACCAGACCAGTCTAAATCGGTCCAGTGTGGGCCAGAGCAGTCCGAACTGGTCCAGATCCGGCCTGAACCGGTCTAACCCGAGTCTCGGTCCGAGCGCAGTCCGACAGGAAGCAGACGGGAGCGAGGACTTAGAGGAGCAGACTCCAGGAGACAGAGAAGAGGACAGCTCCTCCACCTGGAGCCCAGAGGTACTGCAGGGGTCAGAGCTATAGTGTGTTTGTGTGTTACCATGGGAACAGTCAATATTTACCATTCACGGTCGTCATCACTGATTTGACCAGTGACTTCCAAATGTAGTTTCAGTGGAGCCTTTTCTATGATATGTATGTATGTGTGTATATATTATATATATATATATTATATGTATATATGTATGTATGTGTGTGCGTGTGTATATATATATATTATATATATGTATATATGTTTATATACATATATGTGTGTATATGTATATATAATGTGTGTGTGTGTGTGTGTTATATATATATATGTATATTATATGTGTGTATATAATATATGTGTATATGTATATATACATATATTATATGTATATATGTATATATAATGTGTGTGTGTGTATATATTATATATATATGTATATATGTATATATACATATATGTGTGTATATGTATATATAATGTGTGTGTGTGTGTATATAATATATTTATATATAATAATGTATATATATATATATGTGTGATATGTATATAATGTGTGTGTGTGTGATATATATTATATGTATATGTATGTATATACATATATATGTGTGTATGTATATAATGTGTCTGTGTGTATATATATTATATATGTATATATATGTATATATGTATATAATATATTGTGTATATGTATAATTGTGTGTGTATACTCTGGCAATGTTCAAACAAACTAAAACTGTTTGTTTGGCTGTGCATATGACTGAAATGCTTTTCTTTGCACTCTTCTCTTTATGTCTTGAACTAAGATGTGATTTCTGTCATGTCTTTGTGATTTAATGCATTTTTCCTGTTGTGAAGCACTTTGAATTGCTTGTGTCATGAATTTGCTCTAAAAAAACTTGCCTTGCTCTATTATATAATCATATTATATATTATTATATGTATATATATTATATGTATATATCTATATTATATGTGTGTATATATTAATTTATATTGTAGATAGATATATGTGTATATATGTATATGTATCTATAGTGTATATGGTGTGTATATATAATATATGTATATATATATATGTTATGTATATATCTGTATATATATATATATGTGTGTGTGTGTGTGTGTGTGTGTGTGTGTGTAGTATATATATATATATATATATATATATGTATGTATGTATGTATGTATGTATGTATGTATGTATGTATGTATGTATGTATGTATGTATGTATGTATTATTTGTATTTATGTATGATTGTATGTATTAGTATTTTTAGACCTGGTTTGGACCTGGTTTGGACCTGGTTCAGTCCTGGTTCAGTCCTGGTTCAGTCCTGGTTTAGTCTGTGTAAATATAAAGTGTTTGTCAGTTGTGTCAGCTGCCTCAGGAGCTGAACGTGTGTAACTTTGGTGATGTCACAGTGTGCAGTGAAAGGTCAGATGACACAGGCAGAAACAACCACACAACTGTCCAAGGCTTTAAAGCAGAGATCAACAGGCGGCCGAGGGCACATCGGGCCGCCTGTAAACTCTCACCTGTAAAACACCATCAGTTCATGACACAAACTGGTGCTCTGCGTTATTAAGTCGTGTCTGTTTTGACCAACGTCTGATCATTCTAAACGTGAACAAAGCATGAGCTACAAACACAAACGTGGCCCTGCTGTTGCTTCACTTCTCCTGCACATGCTCAGTTAGGGCACTCTCTTCTCCTGCACAATGCTCAGTTAGGCCCCTTCTCCTGCACATGCTCAGTTAGGGCCTCCCTTCTCCTGCACATGCTCAGTTAGGGCCTCTCCTCTCCTGCACTGCTCAGGGGCTCCTTCTCCTGCACATGCTCAGTTAGGCTGTTAGGGCTCCCTTCTCCTGCACATGCTCAGTTAGGACCTCCCTTCTCCTGCACATGCTCAGTTAGGGCCAGTTTGTGACTTGAAGATGAACCTCATCTTTGTGACGTCCCAAACCCAACACGCCGTGGAGAACTCAGATCTGGTCTTTGCAGCAGGAGCAGCCCCAAGTCCTGGATCTCCCGTGACCTGGATCTCCCCGTGGACCTGGATCTCCCCGTGGACCTGGATCTCCCCGTGGACCTGGATCTCCCGTGGACCTGGATCTCCCGTGACTTGACCTCTTCCCTCGTTTTCCCGTGTCCAAGTGCGCGGACCTGCTTCTGAACCTGGACTACAGCCCGGACACGGAGCAGGTCTCGGTCTCTGTCCTGGGAGTCCGAGATCTTCCCGACAAAACCCGGACCGGGATGGACTCCTGGCAGATCCACATGGTCCTTCTGCCGGCCAAGAAACAGAGACACAAGAGCTCAGTGCAGCGAGGAGACAGTCCAGAGTTTAACGAGACCTTCAGGTGAGGACCCTGAACCAGGACCGACCCAGGAACCGACCCAGGACCGACCCAGGACCGACCCAGGACTGACCCAGGACTGAACCAGGACCAGACCAGGACGAACCAGGACTGACCAGGAACCCGACCCAGGACCGAACCAGGACTGACCCAGGACCGACCCAGGACCGAACCAGGACCGACCAGGACCGCCTGACCAGACTGACCCAGGACCGACCCAGACCGACCAGGACTGACTGACCAGGACCGACCAGGACTGACCCAGGACAGGACCAGGACCGACCAGACCGACCAGGACTGACCAGGACCGAGGACCAGGACCTGAAACCAGGACGACCCCAGGACTGAACCAGGACCGACCCAGGACTGACCCAGGCTGAACAGGACGACCCAGGACCGACCAGAGACCGACCCAGACCGACCAGGACCGGACCACCCAGACGAGACCGACCCAGACCGACCCAGGACCGACCCAGGACTGACCAGGAACGACCAGGACTGACCCAGACCCCAAGGACCGACCCAGACTGACCCAGGACCCGACCAGGACCGACCCAGGACCCAGGACTGACCAGGTCTGAACCAGACCGACCCAGGACCGACCGAACCAGGACCGAACCAGGACCGGACTGATAAAGTACGTCTTGTGTCCAGGTTCACCCGTGTCGAGCCCAGCGACCTGCACGTGTCGGCGCTGCGCTTCCGGCTCTACGCTCTAGGGGGCAGGATGTCCAGGGAGAGGATGATGGGAGAGAAGATCCTGAGACTGTCCGAGCTGGACCCAGAAGGAGCCACTCTGCAAACCACTCTGCTACTGCAGCCCCAGAGCAACATCAAGGTCAGGACTGGGACTGGGGCTGGACTGGTGCTTGGCTGGACTGGGCTGGGCTGGGACTGAGGCTGGGACTGGGACTGGGACTGGGCTGGGCTGGGACTGGGGCTGGGACTGAGGCTGGACTGAGCTGGGACTCGAGGCTGGGACTGAGGCGGACTGGAGCTGGACTGGTGCTGGGGCTGGACTGGGGCTGGTGCTGGGGCTGGGACTGGGGCTGGGGCTGGGACTGGACTGGGTGCTGGACTGGCTGGGGCTGGGACTGGGGGCTGGGCTGGGGGCTGGGACTGGGCTGGGACTGGTGCTGGGACTGGAGCTGGGACTGGTGCTGGACTGGGCTGGGCTGGGGCTGGACTGGACTGGGACTGGGCTGCTGGGACTGGGTGCTGGGTGGGCTGGGACTGGTGCTGGGGCTGGACTGGGCTGGGACTGGTGCTGGGGCTGGGACTGGCTGGCTGGGGCTGGGCTGAGGCTGAGCGGGACTGGGCTGGTGCTGGGGCTGGGACTGGTGCTGGGACTGGGCTGGACGGTGCTGGGACTGGTGCTGGGACTGGTGCTGGGCTGGTGCTGGGACTGGGGCTGGGACTGAGGCTGGACTGAAGACCGTTTTAAAACCGGTCTGTGGAGCTCTGAAACAAGGACTAAACCAATAACCTACTTTGAACTACAACTGGGACTAGACCAGCACTAAACTGGGACTAGACCAGCACTAAACTGGGACTAGACCAGCACTAAACTGGGACTAGACCATCACTAAACTGGGACTAGACCAGCACTAAACTGGGACTAGACCAGCACTAAACTGGGACTTTGAAGTGGGACTAAAGTGGGACTAAACCAGGTCTAACCCTTTGATTCCA
>BJKM01000690.1:72944-180444 GCA_015082035.1 Chaenogobius annularis | reverse complement strand
TGTTGATCTGTGTGTGTGTGTGTGTGTGTGTGTGTGTTGATCGTGTGTGTGTGTGTGTGTGTGTGTGTGTGTGTGTGTGTGTGTGTTGATGTGTGTGTTGTGACCACTTGTAATTGTTGATCTGTGTGTGTGTTGTAGCTTAATTAGTGAAAGATAAAACGATGTGTGTGTTGATCGTGTTGTGGAAATGTGTGTGTGTGTGTTAATTGTGTCTGTGTGTGTCTGTGCGTGACCTGTGTTGTTGATTTGTGGTGTGTAGGTGTGTGTTGAATCTGGACTTCTTGTGTTGATCTGTGAAATGTGTGTTGATGTCAATGTGTGTTGTGTTTGAATCTGATGTTGGTTGGTTGTGTGTGTCTGTGTTGATCTGTGTGTGTGTGTGTGTAGTGGTGTTATGTGTGTGTTATGCGTGGTGTGTGATTGTGTGTACTGTGATGTGTGTTGGTGTGTGTGATGTGTGTTGTGTGTGTGTGTGTGTGTTGATTGTGTGTGTGTGTGGTGGGTGTTGATCTGTGTGTGTGGAGGGGTGCAGACACTTTGGCTCGTCTGTCGCTGCTGAACTCGTTGGGGACAGGAAAGTCTCTCCCTGTTAAAACATCTGTGCGTCTGTCAACCAACCCGGTCTACAAAAGAGACCTTCATTGTTCCAGGTACGAACGGGACTGGACCGGAACTGGACCGGGACTGGACCGGGACTGGAACCGGACTGGACCGGACTGGACCGGGACTCGACTCCTGTTGAACGCCCTGTTTGTTGGTGGACTTTTGTGTTTGTTTTTTACTAAACCGGCATCCGACCCTGATTGACCCTGCAGTGACCCTGTTGCCCCTGCAGTGACCCTGTGCCCCTGCAGTGACCCTGTTGTGACCCTGCACGTGACCCATGTTGCCCCTGCAGTGACCCTGTTGCCCCTGATCCCTGTTTGCCCTGCAGTGAACCCTTTGCCTGCAGGTGGCGCTCTTCCAGCTGTTCAGACGTGACCTTGCTGTGTCCGTGTTCAGTCGCAGGAGGCTGAAGAAGGAAGGAGATGGTGGGCTGCCGCTCTGGCCAGAACAGCAGCGGCCACAGAAAGTAGCAGAGCCACTGGGACGACATGCGAGAAGCCAAAAGGACAACAAGTGTGTCGCTGGCACCCCCTGCTGGAGGCTGAGCCGGGCGCCATCCCAGAGCCCCTCCAGAGCCCGCCACAGCGCCCCCTCCTGTGTGGGCACAAGGGAAGTGCACATGTCTCTTCACGATGTAACGTTTTCCATTTGTGGTCGCGGGAAAGAAAAACACCGAACCGAAAATCTAAAAGCTGATATTTTATTTCAGTAGAAATGTTGCTTGGCAGGGAAAAGGCGGAGCAGAAAGGCTGCGGCAGGGAAAGGCGCCACAGGGCAGGGGAGGGAAAGGCGGGGCAGGAAAGGCGGGGCAGGGAGAAGGGCGGGGCAGGCAGGGAAAGGGCGGCAGAAAGGGCGGGGCAGGGAAAGGGCGGCCAGGGCAGGGAAAGGCCGGGGCAGGGAAAGCGGCGGGCAGGAAAAGGCGGTGCAGGGAAAGGGCGGGGCAGGGAAGGGCGGGCAGGGCAGGGGAAAGGGCGGGGCAGGAAAGGGCGGCAGGGAAAAGGGCAGGAAAGGCGGGCAGGGAAAGGGCGGGCAGGGAAACGGCGGGCAGGGCAGGGAGGGAAGGGCGGGGCAGGAAAGGGCGGGCAGGGGAAGGGCGGGGCAGGGGGGAAAGGGCGGGGCGGGATAAGGGGCGGGCAGGGCGAGGCAGGGAAAGGGGGGCAGGAAAGGGCGGGGCAGGGAAAGGGCGGGGCAGGGAAGGGCGGGGCAGGAGGGCAAGGCAGGGAAAGGGCGGGGCAGGCGAGGGAAAGGGCGGGGCAGGGAAAGGGTGGGGCTAAAGAATAGTTTACTTTTGTACATAAAACAGATTTGTCATTTGCAGTTTCCAAAGTGAACGCTGAGGCCAAAGGCCCAGAACGCCAGCCACAACTAAACGACCACAACATTATGACAAAAGAGTTTTTCTTCAAAGTTTTGTCCTTCTGGGCCGCCGTACGAGTCACATGACCAGCTGATGCACGAGCGAGTAAGCGCCCAATCACAGTAGAGGACACGCCCAGCAGAGCGGGCAGGGCTTACCGTGGCTCCTCCCTGTTCTCCTGAACGCGCCCGATTCAAAGAGTTTCAGTAAAAATGTGTCGGTTTAAACGGATCCGAGTCGAGGAAACGATCGAAACATTTTCACATGAAAAGCTCCAGTTTAAAGAAGTCGATGGGACAAAAACAGAAAGTAGAAGAAATGTCCAGAATTATCTGAGCAAAAGGTCTCAGTCGGATTTATTACACTTTTAAGTCACTTTTTAAGAACCAGGACCAGACCGAACCAGGACTGGACCAGACCGGGACTGGACCTGGACCGAACCAGGACTGGACCAGACCGGGACTGGACCTGGACCGAACCAGGACTGGACCAGACCGGGACTGGACCTGGACCGAACCAGGACTGGACCAGACTAGACCGGACTGGACCGGACACAAACCCAAACTGAGCCACATAAAACTAAATAAAGATGGTTTCGAGTGGGCCGGTTTGTCCCAGATACGATCCAGAACTCGGACCCGTTTCCTCCCCCCCGTCGCCTCCCACTTCCTGTAATAGTATTTGAAGTACCTTTGAAGTACCTTTGAAGTACCTTTGAAGTACCTCGCTCTTCTCGCTCTTCAGCTCGATATATTCTGCGTGTTTGGCAGACGCTTGAGGCTGAAAAACAAAATATATTTTTAGGAGATGATTTCTGGATGTTTCAATAGATTTGATATTTTAAACGGTGCATGAACGACCAAAGCACTCAAGACCCGGTTCAGGCCCGGTTCAGACCCTGTTCAGACCCGGTAGGCCCGGTTAGGCCCGGTTCAGGCCCGGTTTAGCCCGGTTCAGACCCGGTTCAGGCCCGGTTCAGGCCCGGTTTAGACCCGGTTCAAGCCCGGTTCAGGTCCGAGGTCCGTTCAGACGCGTTCAGGCCGCGAGTTAGGCCCGGTTCAGGTCCGGTTCAGACCGGTTCAGGCCCGGTTCAGGCCGTAGCCCGGTTACACGCGTCCCGGTTCTAGACCTGGTTCGAGACCCGGTTCAGGCCCGGGTTCAGAGCCCGGTTTCAGACCCGGTTCAGGGCACCGGTTTCAGGACCTGGACAAAAGGACATGCTGTTGATCAGATCCGAGTCGTTTGGTGGATTCTAAAATGTTTCTAAAGGTTTCGCATGTTATTTGCATGAACTCAACCACATGGACTCAAGAGGACAGACTTAGACCTGGTTTAGTCCCTGGTTTTGACCTAACCTTAGTCCTGGTGGCTCATCTGGTTAGAGATTTTTAGTCCAGGTTTAGACCAGTTTTAGTTCTTGGTTAGTCCTGGTCTAGTCTTGGTTCTAGTCTCGGTCCAAGTCCGGCTCTTGAGTCCTTTGTGGTCAAACAAAAGCACCTTTTGTACTGACTTTGTTGTGTTACAAATAAAAACAATATCAAATGTTTATTGTCCTGTTTTTAACATTATTTACACTTATTATTGTTTAGAGGGCCAATAACTCAAAGTGGGCGGAGCCCACTCAAATTAACGAAAGTGCCGTCAGTGACCAGGGACCCCCCCCCATGACGAGGCGCGAGCGCTTTTCTGAAAATGTAAAGTTTATGGTATTTGAAAAACTTGGAAACATTGTTTCCGTCTCGGGACCACGCCCCTTATTTTCCCACTGGTGACCATGTCAGGAACATGTGACCGTGTCAGGAAATGTGACCGTGTCAGGAACATGTGCACTATGTCGGACATGTGGACCGTGGTCAGGGAAAAACATGTGACCGGTGTCAGGAACATGTGACCATGTGTGTCAGGAACATGTGTGACCGTGTCAGGAACATGTGACCGTGTCAGGAACATGTGACGTGTCAGGGAACATGTGTCAGGAACGCCGTGTCAGGAACAGTGTGCGGCTCTAAAAGTCGTGCTTCTACGTTCTGCTTTCTCCTTTTTTTAAAATGAAAACATGTGGCGCGTGAGCGCCCCCTAATGCATTGAGATAGGAAATGGCCCAAACAATGTGATCGTAGAACGATGACATTTGGCGCAGAGGAAGAACAAGAGAAGTGAAACATAGTGATTACGCCAACGCCGTCAAATGTCAGCCATATGTGGATCAGTTTGCTAAGCATGACTCGGTTTAGACCGGGTTTAGACCCGGGTTTAGTCCCGGTTATAGTCCGGTTTAGGCCCGGTTTTAGGCTGGTTTAGACCACCGGTTTAGACGCGGTTTTAGGTCCGGTTTAGACCCGGTTTAGACCCGGTTTAGTCCGGTTTAGGCCAGGTTTAGTCCGGTTTAGTCCCGGTTTAGTCCCGGTTTAGTTTAGACCGCTTTGGCTGGTTTAGACCCGGTTTAGACTGGGTTTAGACCGTTTTAGGACCGGTTTTAGTTTAGACCGGTTTAGAGCCGGTTTAGACCGCTTTAGTCCGTTTAGTCTTAGACCCGTTTAGTCCCGGTTTAGCGCCGGTTTAGTCCCGGGTTTAGACCCGGTTTAGACCGGTTTAGACCCGGTTTAGTCCCGGTTTAGACCCGGTTTTTAGACCCGGTTTAGCCCGGTTTAGGCCCGGTTTGACCCGGTTTAGGCCCGGGTTTAGGCCGGTTAGGCCCGGTTTAGACCGGGTTTAGGCCCGGTTTAGTCCGGGTTAGTCCGGTTTAGACCCGGTTTGACCCGGTTTTAGACCCGTTTAGTCCCGGTTTAGAACACGGTTTAGACACGGTTTTAGTCCGGGTTTAGGCCGGTTTAGTCCGGTTTAGGCCCGGTTTAGACCGGTTTAGGCCCGAGTTTAGACCCGGTT
This sequence comes from Chaenogobius annularis, assembly GCA_015082035.1. Lineage (NCBI taxonomy): Eukaryota > Metazoa > Chordata > Actinopteri > Gobiiformes > Gobiidae > Chaenogobius > Chaenogobius annularis. The sequence continues at coordinate 175,595 of BJKM01000690.1, read as the reverse complement.
TAGTCCGGTTTAGACGCCGGTTTAGACCCGGTTTAGTAGCCCGGTTTAGTCCCGGTTTAGTCCGGTTTACTCCGTAGCCGTTTAGTCCTGGTTTAGACCGTTTAGTCCAGTTTAGTCCCGGTTTAGACCCGGTTTAGTCCCGTTTAGCCCGGTTTAGGCCCGGTTTTTGGACCGGTTTAGACGGGTTTAGGCCCGGTTTAGTCCGGGTTTAGTCCGGTTTAGACCGGTTTAGGCCCGGTTTAGGCCGGTTTAGAGCCGGTTTAGAATCCGGTTTAGTCCTGGTTTAGACCCAATTTAGTCCCGGTTTAGACCCGGTTTAGACCCGGTTTAGTCCCGGTTTAGACCAATTTAGTCCCGGTTTAAGTCCGGTTTAGGTCCTGGTTTAGACCCAGTTTAGTCCGGTTTTAGTCTCCGGTTTTAGTCTGGTTTAGACCCAGTTTAGTCCGGTTTAGTCCCGGTTTAGTCCTGGTTTAGACCCAGTTTAGTCCCGGTTTAGTCCCGGTTTAGTCCTGGTTTAGACCCAGTTTAGTCCCGGTTTAGTCCCGGTTTAGTCCTGGTTGTTTTCTCAGCTTTTGTTTTCGTTCCTGTTGTATTTAACATCTCTGAATTCTCGTCTGTGATTGGTCCGTTTCCGTTGTAAAGGCTTCAGTTTCTTAGCAACATCCTCCTCTCCTGCCTCCAAATCGACCAATCACAGCTCACCATGGTCTGAACAGACCAATCCGAGCTCAGCGAGGTGAGAGCTGTTGCTGTAATGCTCAGAGAGAGTTTTCCTGCCTTCAAACCAGACCAGGGACCAAAAACTGGACTAAATCGGGCCAAAACCGGGGCCAAAACCAGGACCAGTATTGGATCTAAACTAGATTTAAAACAGGACCTAAATCGCACCAAACTAGGATCATAACAAGACTAAAATCTGAAGAGAACGTCATCAATTTGGGATTGAAAACGGACTAAACTGAACCGGACCAAAACTAGATTTAAATTTGAAGAAAACAAAATTGGAACCAAAAACTGAACAAAACTGAACTAAAACGGGTAAAAACCCGAACTGGACCAAAAAACCCCAACAAGACTTGGTTATGATTGGACCAAAACCAGACCAAAATCTAAGACCAAAAAAAGTCCAAAGCTGAACCAAAACCAGACGGAATCCTGGACCAAAGACCACCAGACCAGGACCGAAGTGAACTGGATTTAACCCAGACTGGATCTGCAGGACCTCCGCGGTGGAGAGAAAGGTGTTTTTAAGGTCAGAAAAGGCGTTTCTTCCATAGATCTAATTGAGTTTGCAGTTTCAGCATGCGCTCATCCAAAACAAGGAAATTCATTCATTCATTGCATTAACTCTTTCAATGTTACGTACTCCACGCTTTCAGGCAAAAGTGTCGATATCGAGTAAAACTGAATATGGCGATGACTTAGAGGTCCGCCACGTGAACACATGTGCCGTTTGGAACTTAAAAAGACTTTCTTTGGTCTTTAGTATTTTCCTTGATTTAATCTTGTTTTAGCTTTTCTGTGAATTAAGCTCATTTTAGGTTCAACTTTTAACGGAAATAATTGAAAAGTACATTCAAACATTGTGATGACATGATGATGATAACATGATGATGATAACATGATGATGATAACATGATGATAACATGATGATGATGACATGATGATGATAACAACATGATGATAACATGATGATGATAACATGATGAATGATAACATGATGATAACATGATGATGACATGATGATGATAACATGATGATGATAACATGATGATGATATGATACATGATGATGATAACATGATGATGATAACATGATGATAACATGATGATGATGACATGATGATGATAACAACATGATGATAACATGATGATGATAACATGATGATGATAAATGATGATAAATGATGATGGACATGATGATGATAACATGATGATAACATGATGATGATAACATGATGATGATAACATGATGATGATAACATGATGATGAATGATGATAACATGATGATAACATGATGATGATGATGATGATAACATGAAGATGATAACATGATGATAACATGATGATGATGACATGATGATGATAACATGATGATGATAACATGATGATGATAACATGATGATGATAACATGATGATGATAACATGATGATGATGACATGATGATAACATGATGATAACATGATGATGATAACATGATGATGATAACATGATGATGATAACATGATGGTCACATGATGGTCACATGATGATCACATGATGGTCACATGATGATAATGTGATGGTCACATGGTGGTCACGTGATGGTAATGTGATGGTCACATGATGGTAACGTGATGGTCACATGATAGTCACATGATGGTCACATAACGTGATTGTCACATGATGGTCTCATGATGATCACATGATGGTCACATGATGATAATGTGATGGTCACATGGTGGTCACGTGATGTAATGTGATGGTCACATGATAATGTGATGGTCACATGATGGTCACATGACGTGATTGTCACATGATGGTCACATGATAACGTGAAGGTCACATGATGGTCACATGATGATAATGTGACGTATTCTAATTCTCTATATTTTCCATTAAATTGGTTTTGGAGACTTTCCGTAGATGAATCCTCGGACAGAAACGTGCTTTTTAAATTCCTTCTTACATTTATCTCTGAAAAGACTCGATTCTCTCGGTTTAAACTTCTCTCACAGAAGGAGCACATGTGTTTGAGACTTACACATGTGCAGTGTCAACAGGAGCATCTCATTTTAAAGTATCATGTATGGAAGGAAGAGAGAAGAATATAAGTGAGGAGAAAACTACATGCATGTGCAGTTCCCAACTGTATTCATATGTAATAATAATCATAATAATTTATTTTTATGTGATACCGTTTGTTGATTTGCGATTTGAAAAATAAAGCATTTGGTTTTTTATTCAAATGTATAGATTATTTATGAACATCAAACCATTTCTTAAGTATTTCATATTCTTTTCCCACTGAGTCCAGAAGATCTGGTCCAGATCTGGCCCTCGTGGTCTGGCTCCGGTTTGGACTGAAAATGAAACAAACCAACCATGAACACAACACGGATTTAAGTATATGTGTATGTATATATATATGTGTACATATACATATATACACAAATGTATGTGTGTGTTTATATATACACATATAAATGCATATATGCATATATACTGTATATATGTATGTGCACGTATACACACATATATACATGTGTATATATGTATGTGTATATGTGTGTATATAATATACACACACTGTATATATGTATGTGCACGTATACACACATATATACATGTGTATATATGTATGTGTATATGTGTGTATATAATATACACACACACACTGTATATATGTATGTGCACGTATACACACATATATACATGTGTATATAAATGTGTATATGTGTGTATATAATATACACACACACACACACACACTATACACATATATATAAAATATACATATTTATATAAATATGTATATTTTATATATTTGTATAATATATACACACACACATATGTACATATTATATATATATATAAACATATATACATATTGTATATACATATAATATACACACACACACACACACACACACACACATTTATATACACACACATACAGTATATATATTTTACACACACACACACACACACACACACATACACACACTTCTTCTGGAATTGTTTTAGCTCCATAAACATCTGACCAGGACGGAAGGGCATCTGACACGATTTTCTCTGTCCGCAGCTGTTTCCTGTCAGAGACTCTTGACCATTTAAGGACGTCGAAAGTTGCCTATTTCAAGAGGAAATATGCCGAGGAGGAGCTTCCCTCAGCGCTGCCGGGATTCTTACACAAAGTATGAAGCCTTTGTTTTTAGTGTGTTTTCCCTCGAGTATGGGGGCCCCTGAGGGCCACGTCAGATGGAGTGACGCTTTCATTAAAGAAGTCTTTAACAATGATTTTAAACATGACAAATGCTTTAATTAAACGTGTTAATTAAACAGATTGACATGAACCTGAACCGGAAAATCTTTTATTCAAGCAGATTTTAAAACTGATTTGGTCATTCTTTTATCAAAACATTTAAAAATTACATTTGATAATGTAGCAAATACTTTTAATGCATTTACAATCCTTTAAGTAAAACCTTTTGCAACTCATATTAGCGTCTCTGATTAGAGTTACCGTTTAGCTTCTCTGATTAGAGTTACCGTTTAGCTTCTCTGATTAGAGTTACCGTTTAGCTTCTCTAATTAGCGTTACCGTTCAGCGTCTCTGATTAGCGTTACCGTTTAGCGTCTCTGATTAGCGTTACCGTTTAGCTTCTCTAATTAGCGTTACCGTTCAGCGTCTCTGATTAGCGTTACGTTTAGCGTCTCTGATTAGCGTTACCGTTTAGCGTCTCTGATTGATTAGCGTTACCGTTTAGCGTCTCTGATTAGCGTTACCGTTTAGCGTCTCTGATTAGCGTTACCGTTTAGCTTCTCTGATTAGCGTTACCGTTTAGCTTCTCTGATTAGCTTACCCGTTAGCTTCTTCTGAAATTAGCGTTACGGTTTGAGCGTCTTCTGATTAGCGTTACCTTTCAGCGTCTCTGATTAGCTTACCGTTTAGACGGTCTCTATTAGCGTTACCATTTAGCTTCTCTATTAGCGTTACGTTTAGCTGCTCTGCATTAGCGGTTACCGTTTAGCTTCTCTGATTAGCGTTACCTTCAGCTTCTCTGATTAGCGTTACCGTTTAGCTTCTCTGATTAGCGTTACCGTTCAGCGTCTCTGATTAGCGTTACCCGTTCAGCCGTCTCAATGATTAGCGTACGTTTAGCGTTCTCTGATAGCGTTTACGTTTAGCGTCTTCTGATTAGCGTTACCGTTTAGCTTCTCTCTGATTAGCGTTTACCGTTTAAGCTTCTCTGATTAGCGTTACCGTTTAGCTTCTCTGATTAGGTTACGGTTTAGCGTCTCTGATTAGCGTTACCGTTTAGCTTTCTCTGGATTAGCGTTACCGTTTAGTCTTCTCTGATTAGCGTTACGTTTAGCAGTCTCTGATTAGCGTTTACTTAGCGTCTCTGTATTAGCGATTACCTGTTCAGCGTCTCTGAATTAGCGTTACCGTTCAGCGTCTCTGATTAGCGTTACCGTTCAGCTTCTCTGATTAGCGTTACCTGCTTCTCATTAGCGTTACCGTTTAGCTTCTCTGATTAGCGTTACCTTTAAGCTTCTTTCTATTAGCGTTTACCGCCCTTCTCTCGATTAGCGTTACCGTTAGCTTCTCTGAGTAGCGTTACCTTCAGCGTCTCTGATAGCAAGTTACCGATTCAGCGTCTCTGATTACGATTTTACCGTTTAGCGTCTGATTAGCAAGTTACCGTTAGCGTCCTGACTGATTAGCTTTACCGTTTACGTCTACTGATTAGCGTTTACCGTCTCTGATTTAGCCGTTTAGCTCTGCTGATTAGCATTACCGTTTAGCGTCTCTGATTAGGGTTACCGTTTAGCTCTCTGATTAGCGTTACCGATTAGCAGTTACCGTTATTAGCTTCTCTTATTAGCCGTTACGGTTTAGCGTCTCTGATTAGCGTTAGCCGTTTAGCTTCTCTGATTAGCGTTACCGTTTAGCGTCTCTGATTAAAACTGATGTAATCCCTCATTCGTCCAGCAGGGGTTCATGGCGGACAAAGGTTTCAGAAATCAGAGCTGTGCCAGGGTCTTTATGAGGGCTGTTGTAGACTGAGGGGAGGTTGTATCCTTCACGGGTCATTGAAACCAACTCGCATCTTCATCTTAAAGCACACAGTACACAAGTAAACATAACTGTAAACTTGTGTACATAGAAATGCCTATTTTTATTTTTATTGTACAGTAATTTTAAATTGTTTCCTAATGCATGCCTTTTTTTGATTGAATATATGTTGTTTTATTATTACTCAGTGTTTTATGTTGCACCTTAAGGCCGAGACAAGTTCCTACGTTTTTGAATTTTGTTCATTGACAATGGAAATAAACTCTTTCTGATTCTGATTCTGATTCTGATTCTGAGAAAGAGGAGGAGTAAGAGGAGGAGTAAGAGGAGTAAGAGGAGGAGGCCATTCTTTAAACATGAATGTTGTAAGACATAACCTCCCCTCAGTTTACAGCAGCCTCATAAGGCCTTGATGCGGCTCGGTGCTTGATTTAGCCTCATTTGAACTCCCCTCCTCAGTCCCGCTCATCATTTGGTGCATTTCCTGTATATTCTCTCCCGTTTGACGCTTTACAAAAGAGTGAATCGTTGGGTGTCGTCGTGGAAACTGCTCACTCTGTTGCCATAGCACCTGATCCTACATGTTTGTCGTTGCCATAGCACCTGATCCTACGTGTTTGCCGTTGCCATAGCACCTGATCCTACATGTTTGTCGTTGCCATAGCACCTGATCTTACATGTTTGCCGTTGCCATAGCACCTGATCGTACATGTTTGCCGTTGCCATAGCACCTGATCCTACATGTTTGCCGTTGCCATAGCACCTGATCTTACATGTTTGCCGTTGCCATAGCACCTGATCGTACATGTTTGCCGTTGCCATAGCACCTGATCTTACGTGTTTGCCGTTGCCATAGCACCTGATCCTACATGTTTGCCGTTGCCATAGCACCTGATCTTACATGTTTGCCGTTGCCATAGCACCTGATCCTACATGTTTGCCGTTGCCATAGCACCTGATCGTACATGTTTGCCGTTGCCATAGCACCTGATCTTGGCCGAGGACCGGCGCTGCATCTTGGCTTTGTCTCTGGAGAAGCTGCGGTTTCTGATGGACCCTGAAGTTTACCTGCGCCGCGCCGTTCTCATCCAAAACCTGCTCCGAAAGATCCACCTGGAACTGGCCCCGAGCGACAGGGACCAGGGACCTGCAGCCAGGCCAAGGCCAGGGTCCAGTCCTGGTCTGAACCCGGGTCTGAACCCGGGTCTGAACCTGGCTCCAAACAAGAAGAGACTGAAAGGAGTTCTGACCGACTTCAAACCTCAGACGGGGCTCGTGTTTGAACATGGATGATGATCCCGCTTCAGCCCTGCTTCAAGACCCGCTTTAGACCCGCTTCAGACCCGCTTCAGCCCCGCTTCAGACCCGCTTTAGCCCCGCTTTAGACCCGCTTCAGCCCCGCTTCAGACCCGCTTCAGCCCGCTTCAGCCCGTTCAGACCCGCATTCAGACCCGCTTCAGCCCCGCTTTAGACCCGCTTCAGACCCGCTTTAGCCCCGCTTTAGACCCGCTTCAGCCCCGCTTCAGACCCGCTTCAGCCGCGCTTCAGACCCGCTTCAGACCCGCTTCAGCCCCGCTTTAGACCCGCTTCAGCCCGCTTCAGACCCGCTTCAGACCCGCTTACCCGCTTAGACCCGCTTCAGCCCCGCTTCAGACCCGCTTCAGCCGCGCTTCAGACCCGCTTAACCGCTAGACCGCTTCAGCCCGCTTTCAGACCCGCTTCAGCCCGCTTCAGACCCGCTTCAGACCCGCTTTAGACCCGCTTTCAGCCCCGCTTTAGACCCGCTTCAGCCCCGCTTCAGCCCCGCTTTAGCCGCGCTTCAGACCCGCTTTAGACCCGCTTTAGACCCGCTTCAGCCCCGCTTGACCCGCTTCAGACCCGCTTCAGACCCGCTTCAGACCCGCTTCAGACCCGCTTCAGACCCGCTTTAGACCGCTTCAGCCCGCTTTAGACCCGCTTCAGCCCCGCTTCAGACCCGCTTCGAACCCGCTTCAGCCCCGCTTCAGCCGCCGCTTCAGACCCGCTTTAGACCCGCTTCAGCCCCGCTTCAGCCCCGCTTCAGACCCGCTTCAGCCCCGCTTTAGCCGCGCTTCAGACCCGCTTTAGACCCGCTTTAGACCCGCTTCAGCCCCGCTTCAGACCCGCTTCAGCCCCGCTTCAGCCGCGCTTCAGACCCGCTTCAGACCCGCTTCAGACCCGCTTCAGACCCGCTTCAGCCCCGCTTTAGCCGCGCTTCAGACCCGCTTTAGCCCGCTTCAGACCCGCTTCAGACCCGCTTCAGACCCGCTTCAGACCCGCTTCAGCCCCGCTTCAGACCCGCTTCAGACCCGCTTCAGAACCGCTTCAGACCCGCTTCAGCCGCGCTTCAGACCCGCTTCAGCTTCCCGCTTCAGCCCGCTTCAGCCCCGCTTCAGACCCGCTTCACCCGCTTCAGACCCGCTTCAGACCCGCTTCAGCCCCGCTTCAGACCCGCTTCAGCCCGCTTCAGACCCGCTTCAGACCCGCTTCAGCCCCGCTTCACCGCGCTTCAGACCCGCTTCAGCCCCGCTTCAGCCCCGCTTCAGCCCCGCTTCAGCCTTCACCCCGCTTCAGCCCCGCTTCAGACCCGCTTCAGCCCCGCTTCAGAGCCCCGCTTCAGACCCGCTTCAGCCCCGCTTCAGACCCGCTTTAGCCGCGCTTCAGACCCGCTTCAGAACCCCCGCTTCAGCCCGCTTCAGACCCGCTTCAGCCCCGCTTCAGAACCGCTTTAGCCGCGCTTCAGACCGCTTCAGACCCGCTTCAGAACCCGCTTAGACCCGCTTCAGCCCGCTTCAGCCCGCTTCAGCCCCGCTTCAGACCCGCTTTAAGCCGCGCTTCGCTTCAGACCCGCTTCAGCCCGCTTCAGACCCGCTTCAGCCCCGCTTCAGACCCGCTTCCCGCTTCAGACCCGCTTTAGCCCGCTTCAGACCCGCTTCAGACCCGCTTCAGACCCGCTTCAGACCCGCTTCAGCCCCGCTTCAGACCCGCTTCACCCGCTTCCCGCTTTAGCCGCGCTTCAGACCCGCTTCAGACCCGCTTCAGACCCGCTTCAGACTTGCTTCAGACCAAAGAAATCAACCAAAATGACAATAAAAATGTCATTTTACTTTAGTTTCTTTTGAAAACAAACGTTACACATTATTTGGGTAAATAAAGTCGACGTGTGGAACCTTTTTGTTGCTTTCAGGCCATTTTAAACGGAATGTTTCGTTTCAGACATTAGTTAAAAAAAACTATATTTTAAATTCAAATTGTTTTAATCTTTACAACTTTTTAATGTTTTCAACATTTGTGTGATTTACATTTGTAACTGTGTTTGACGTGTTTAGCCTCGTTTTGATTCCTTTGCAGCTTTGAAGATCATAAACACCGTTCAATAAGATGATTATTATGAATGAAATGAAAAATAATACATGATTTGACTGATTTAAAGTATTCAGCCAGAAGAAGACAAAACATCCCCCGTTTTTATTGATCCTTGTTTTTGGAAGAGTTTAAATAAACAGATTACAAATGACAAAATCTCATGACATCGTTTGATTTGTTTTTTGTCGGTGTAATGTTTGTTTGGAATCTTTTTTTCCATTTCATTTCAGACATTTCAGTTTATTGGCCTTTGATTGGCCTTTGATCATTGGCTCTTTAACGACGCCGCCTCACGGTTTAAGACACGTCACGTTCACCGTTTGAATGAGTTTATTTTCACTCTGAAAACATGTCCACTTTTTGGTGGAAATGTGATTTTCCTGTTGGATTTCCTCTGCTGAAATACATGAATTCATAACTGATAAATAAATAACGCCATGAAATGTCAGCTGAACAATGAAATACATTTACATTTTTATATTTGCTCTTTAAATTATCAAATTGGTACATTTATTTATTTCATTATGTGTTTAAATAATTCAACATTTAATGATTTAACTAATTAAACTAATTGCCCATTTCCAGTTTGGATTCTGTCATTTGACCTGAACTGTTTCATTTTGGCCCAATGAATCCTCCATTCATTCGTTCATTTGACCCGAGTTTCCGTTCCACAGTCGGCGACGCTTTAAGTGAAGCTTTGGCGCCCTCTGCTGGTAAAAGGCTTTGGCGAGTTCTTCGTCTTTCGCATTCAAATTGTTGAAATCTTTATTTTGCATAAATGACAAACTTCATAACTTCACAACTATTGCCTCACAGCAAGAAGGTTTCTGGTCCGATTCCCGGAGCCCGAGGAGGTTTCGAGTGGCTCAGGACATGCCCAGGTCAAAGTCCTGGAGAGTTCAAGGCGTTTCAAACAGAAAACGTGTTTTCAAGGTAAAAAAGAAGAGAAAAGCCACTTTTTAACATCAAGGCCAGAAAAAGCTTAAATTTAGAGATGAATTTGAAACTTTTAATGACGTTTTGCCACATAAACGTAAGATTAAAATGTATTACACCTTTTTCTTATTTTAATATAGAAATAAGGAATTGTCCGAGTAAAAACGGCCAAAACAGATCAGATTTTTTACATTTTTAAATCTGAAAAATTGGTCATTTCCATTTACTTCTTTTTAAACACATTTTTAACCAGATAAAAGTGTAAATATGGAGAATATTTATGAATAAAGTGCATTATTCAGACTCTTTTCGGACATTTTGATGAAACACACGTCTTTTCGAGACTTACGTTTGAACAGTCTAAATGTTTTTACTGTTCCAGGTCCAAGAACATCCATTTGTGTTTCGACCTGAGGCACAAACGCACATCTGGACGAGTTAAAACTGTAATAAATAAACTGAAATAATCCAATGTTCGGACACAGGCAGAACAAGCACACTTCACTTCAACACATTCAAATCCACTCGCGCCAAGAAAAAAATATTGTCTGGACTTTATCACAAAACAGATTTAATTTAATATCTCTTTATTTTTTAAAATAATTAAACATTTGTATTTCTCCAACCCTTTTTTGTGTTTTTTTCTTGGTTTTCTTGGTTTTGAAATCATAAGTTGTACATTTGGGCCGCTCGAAGCGCGTTAAATCTGCAACAAAAGAGGAAGAAATGGGACAAACGACCGCTTCGCCCGAAACGCTCCCAGAAAGAACCGCCCAAACCACCGTAACCAGCGGCAACGGGCGCGAAGTGAAGGAAGTCAACGGAGAGACAACACCGGGGCTAAACCGGGGCCAAACCGGGGCTAAACCGGGGCCAAACCGGGGCTAAACCAGGTCCGAACCAGGTCTAAACTAGGTCCAAACAAAGGTCTAAACCAGGACTAAACTGTTTTTTGCCAAGAAAAGGTTGAAACCAGGATCAAAGCCAGGTCTAAATACAAACCAGACTACAAAGACAAAGAGGGTTAAACAAGTTCTAAATCAGGTCTATATTAGGACTGGGCCAGGGACTAAAACCAGAAGTAAAAGACCTAAAACAAAAGGCCAAATCTTTAGCTTATGAAACGATGTCGTGGATCTAGCGAGCTAGCGAGCGCAAAGCCAATGCCAAGTTTGATCAAAACATAAAACAAACCAGTTACATTTGAAAGAAAGACTTTCATATTTGTAGATTACTTCAGGTTGTAATTTGAATATTTTCTTTTTGACCTGAAAATTAGCATTGGCGAGAGCATTAGCATTGACCCGCTAACACTTGTGAAATCTTTAAGATGTTTTCAGTGACATCCACACAAAACATCACCGCCCCTTTGTTGGGTTTTTTGCTAAAGTCGCGATAAGATAAACCCAGAGAAGTGAGCTAGCAGTGAGCTAGCAGTGAGCTAACCGTGAGCTAACCGCGAGCTAACCGCGAGCTAACCGCGAGCTAGCCGCGAGCTAACCGCGAGCTAACAGTGAGCTAACAGTGAGCTAACAGTGAGCTAACAGTGAGCTAACAGTGAGCTAACAGTGAGCTAACCGTGAGCTAACCGTGAGCTAACAGTGAGCTAGCAGTGAGCTAACAGTGAGCTAACAGTGAGCTAGCCGTGAGCTAACAGTGAGCTAACCGCGAGCTAACCGCAAGCTAACCGCGAGCTAACGTGAGCTAACCGTGAGCTAACCGTGAGCTAACAGTGAGCTAACCGCGAGCTAGCAGAGCGTCGCTGTGCACATTTGACCCAAAAAAACGTAAGATGTGTCACACCCAAAAAGATCCCCAAATGTGGCTTCAAGTATGAACAAAACCAGGTCTAAACCAGGACTAAACCAGGACAAAACCAGGACAAAACCAGGTCTAAACCAGGACTAAACCAGGACAAAACCAGGACTAAACCAGGACTAAACCAGGACTAAACCAGGACTAAACCCCGTTGTAAACAAGGTCTAATCTGGACAGTTTTTCACTTTCATGGCAGATTAAACCTCCATTTTGAATTGGACGCCATGGAAACCATAGTAACGCCATTGAAAGCCCTGGAGCATTCGTTTCTCTCGTTGACTTTGTTCATTTTCGCCCCAAACGCGACGAGCCTCGGGTTTCTCCCTTTCCACACTAACCTCTACGACACCTCGGACTTAAACTGGCTCGGGGCATTGAATACTGTGGAGAACAGCGCCACCGTCGGGCAGTCGGCGGCGCTACAGCTGAACGTTTGTACCAGTGCCAGACCGGTACCGAAACCAGGCCGAGTCTTGGCTTTGCTGTGAAGCGTTCGAGGGGAAAGAGCGTTCACCAAGAGCGAAAGCCAGTGATTAGCTTAGCATTGTAGCACGTAGCCCTTTTAGCGTGCGCCTGCTCCAAACAGGAAAAGAAACATCCCCGTGATATGTTTTTCAGCTTAAATCAGAACTTTGTCTCAGATTTTCAGATAAATTCATTGATTCACACATTTTCTCAGGTTCAATAATGAAAACTATTCAGAAACAATCGAAATATGTTGGACTTTTAAAAAGGTGAAAATTCAAATTGAAGATTGGACTTTCCTTCACAGAAAAACTGAAAACTCGACCTTTGAGGACACACGGGGTCCTGGATCCTCGGGGGTTTTAAAGAGCGGTTTTAAGACAAAAAAGATGAGAAATGAAAGAGTGAAGCGAGTCTAAAGACGGAGCTCGTTTAGCTCAAGTCCAGGCTCAAGTCCAGGCTCAAGTCCAGGCTCAAGTCCAGGCTCAAGTCCAGGCTCAAGTCCAGGCTCAAGTCCAGGCTCAAGTCCAGGCTGCTCAAGTCCAGGCTCAAGTCCAGGCTCAAGTCCAGGCTCAAGTCCAGGCTCAAGTCCAGGCTCAAGTCCAGGTTTATTGATCAAAAGTGTCACAAAATGATTTCATGTCGTTTTTTTAAAAAATTTGACTGAAAATTCAAGTTGAAATTCTCCAAAATGTGAATGATTTGATTGTTTCTGGTAAACGAGCTCCGCCCCCGCGTTTTGCACCTGTGGCGTCATTCTGAAACATCCGGGAAAAAGGACAGTGAAAAGGGGAAAGAAAACTCGAAGAAGAAGAAGAAAAAAAAAGGAGCATCAACTAATATTTCCCCGCCAAAATAAAAGAGCCCCTTTCCCACAAAAGTCTATTTCCACTTTTTATCTTTTTTTATTATTGTCATTTTTGTATTGTTTTCGCAATAATATTATCAGCTTTACGGGAGAAATAAAGAAAAAACAGAAAAAAATCATTATTTACAGTGACGGGGAAGGGTCTCGTGGGCCCGCGTCATGGTAAAACTAAGGTATTCCAGGAAGCCGCGCCCCAACGCCGCTTTTCGCCTCAAAACGCCACGATCGTGCACTTTGAACGGAAGAGCAGCAGCGGGACGCCTCCTCCCAGTACTTTAGTCATTATTTACAGTGCTTTTACTTTGAAATAATGATAGCTAACAACAAAAGTGATGGTTCTACGGTAAATAAAGTCGCACAAAACACAAAAAATAAAATCAAAATAATTAAGAAAAAAAACAAAAAAAAAAACAGCTTGGACTGGACTCCCGATTCGTGGAGAAGGAGGAGCAGAACAAAATGGCGGTCGTCGTCTTCGTCTTTGTCGTCAGGGGGGAAACGGGAGGAGGGCGTGGACAGGAAGTGAGGTTAAGGTTCGTTAAGTGGGGATAATGGCGTCGCTCCGAAGGCCGCGTTTTAGCTCCAAGTCCTCCAGCTTCTTCCACAGCTCCTCGCGCTCCTTCTCCTTCTTCTTCTCGCTGAAGACGCAGAACAAACGGGTTTTTAGGTCACGTTTCAGTCTCACAGTCACAACTCCCGTTTCACACCCATAAATCGGTTTATTAAAGACAAGCAGCCGTCACTAATGCGTCTGTTGGCAAGTTTACCACAGGGAACAGTTTTTGTCCCAATGTTCTTTTAAATTCTATTCTCTTCTTTAAATGTTCTAGTCACCGGTTCTATTTGAGGTCGGTGTACCCGTTTGTAACTGTGCTCGATAAATCTGACCTATAGTTGTTCCTCGTTTGTTGCAGCTGCTCGTTCTTCTGACAAAAGCACTGAAACCTCTGATTCTGAAAGTCTGTTCCTGCTCTTTGCATCTAAACGAGCCCTGGACTTTAAAAGACTTCTCACCGCTGGCGATCTGATTTGTAGGTCGCCGTGAGCTCGTCGAATAAAGTACTGTTCATCTCCATAAAGGCCTTCAGGACGTTGTACACCAGCGCCACGATCGCCCTGAGGGAGACGAGCAGAGGAAGGGTTAAAACACACCAAGACCAGGAAACACACCTTTGAAGAAGTAGTACAGCAGTATTACGGTAGTATCGGCAGTAGTATCAGCAGTAGTACTACAGCAGTATCAGCAGTATTGCAGTAGTATTATAGTAGTATTGCAGCAGTATCGCAGTAGTATCGGCAGTAGTATTGCAGCTGTAGTATTGGCAGTATTTCAGTAGTATTGCAGTAGTACTACAGTAGTATCGGCAGTATTGCAGCAGTACTGCAGTAGTATCGCAGTATTGCAGTAGTACTACAGTAGTATTGGCAGTATTGCAGTAATGCAGTAGTATAGTAGTATCGCAGTAGTCTCGCAGTATTGCAGTAGTACTACAGTAGTATTGGCAGTATTGCAGTAGTGTCGGCAGTAGTGCAGTAGTATTGCAGTAGTATTGGCAGTATTGCAGTAGTACTACAGTAGTGCAGCAGTATCGGCAGTATTACAGTAGTATCAGCAGTAGTACTACAGTAGTATCAGCAGTAGTATGAGCAGTAGTACTACAGTAGTATCGGCAGTATTGCAGTAGTATTATAGTAGTATTGCAGCAGTATTTCAGTAGTATTGCAGTAGTACTACAGTAGTATTGGCAGTATTGCAGTAGTATAGGCAGTAGTATCGGCAGTATTGCAGTAGTATAGGCAGTAGTATCGGCAGTATTGCAGTAGTATAGGCAGTAGTATCGGCAGTAGTATCGGCAGTATTACAGTAGTACTACAGTAGTATTGCAGTAGTACTACAGTAGTATCACAGTAGTATTGCAGTAGTACTACAGTAGTATCACAGTAGTATTGCAGTAGTACTACAGTAGTACCACAGTAGTATTGCAGTAGTACTACAGTAGTATTGCAGTAGTACTACAGTAGTATTGCAGTAGTACTACAGTAGTATCGGCAGTATTACAGTAGTACTAAAGTAGTATTGCAGTAGTACTACAGTAGTATTGCAGTAGTACTACAGTAGTATCGGCAGCAGTATGGGCAGCAGTATCGCAGTACTCACGGGTTCCAGTGCTCTTTGCTGATGCGGTACAGGCTGGAGAACATGATGGGCAGGATGACGCTGGAGTTTTCCTCGATCAAACTCATGATGTACTCGTTGTTCCAGTAGTACAAGGCTCGCTCTGCCACCTGCAGGACGACAGAGGAACTGCTCAGTGTTTGTCCCGCGCCAGCGGGGATTTACGGAATGTGTAGAACATGCAACTGTCTGAAGGTTTGAGTCACTTTCAGAGAGGAAGGAGGGGAGGAGGAGGAGGAGGGAGAGGAGGAGGAGAGAGGAGAAGAGAAGAAGAAGAAAGAAGGGTTGCTTCCAGTTCATTCTAAAAGTTTATCTGTCAGAGGAGGAAAGGGCGGAGCATCTGAAGGCACTATAAACTCAAGTCAATGTTTCAGAGTTTCTGTTAAAAGAACCAAAAACTAAGGAAATCAAAGGAGTGGTTTTGAAGGAGTTTCTGAAGGTGAACACACATGGAACACCTCCGTACCTTTGAACCTCCGTGACTTGAACCTCCGTGAGTTCGAACCCTCGTACGTCTGAACCTCCGTGACGTCTGAACCCTCCGTGACCTTCCTAAACCCTCTGTGTTGAACCTCCGTGACCTTTGAACCCTCTCGTGACAGCTTGAACGTGACCTTTGAACCCTCCATGACGTTCGAACCTCCGTGACGCTTGAACCCTCCGTGACCTTTGAACCCTCCGTGACGTCTGAACCCTCCGTGACCTTTGAACCTCTGGTCTGTCCGTGGTGAAGCGTTACGCTGGAAGTGGGGCTGGACACACATCTGGAGATCTGTTTGAAGAGCGGCTCCTGGATCTTGACAAACTGTGTGGGCTCGATCACGTCCAGGATCTCCTCCAGCTCGCCCAAGAACATCACCTGCAGAAGAACCAGAGGAACATCACGCTCCTGGATCTCACGCCTCACACACAGCCCGCGCCTCAACACGCGCCGCCACACACAGCGCCCTCACCACCAGCCACCCTCAACCACGTCCGCCCTCACCCGCACGTCGCGCACCCCTCGCGCGCACACACACACGTCCGCGCCCGCACACACACACGTCAGCGCGACACACGTCGCGCCTCACCCACAGTCGGCCACCACACGTCCGCCGCCACCCACACGTCGCGCCTACCCAAGTTCCCGCGCCTCACCCACGTCCGCGCCTCACCCACTCGCCGCCTCACCCACACGTGCGCCCTCACCACACGTGCGCCTCACCCACCACGTCCGCCCGCCCTCACCCACATACGTGCCGCTCACCGCCACACGTCCGCGCCCTCACCCAACGTCCGCGCCCTCAACCACACGTCCGCGCCTCACCACAACGTCGCGGCATCACTCACACGTACGCTGCACCCACACTCGCAGCCCTCACACACAGTCGCGCCTCACACCACACGTCCCGCCCTCAACCACGCCCTCACGCCTCACGCACAACACTCACCGCACAGCCTACGCACACGCCTCACGCACACGCCTCCCACGCACACGCCCTCACGCACACGCCTCCACCCCACGCTCAGCCACGCCCTCACGCACACGCCTCACGCCAACGCTCAGCACAGCCTCAGCCCACGCTCACGCCCACACGCCCACGCCTCACGCACACGCCTCACACACACGCCTCACACACACGCCTCACAGCCACCCTCTCACACACGCCCACGCCTCTCACACACGCCTCACGCCTCTCACTACAGCCCACCCTCACAACGCCCCGCCCTCACACCACGCCACCACGCCCTCACACACGCCACGCCCTCACCACAGCGCTCCCACCACACGCCCTCACGCCCTCACACACACACGCCCTCACACACACGCCCTCACACACACGCCCTCACACACACGCCCTCACACACGCCCTCACACACACGCCTCACACACACGCCTCACACACACAGCCCTCACACCACGCTCAACACCAACGCCCTCACGCCCTCACACACACGCCCACCACAGCCACGCCGGCTCACCACGCCCTCACCATCACGCCCTACGCACCGCCTCCACGCACACGCCTCACGCACACGCCACCCTCCACGCAACGCCCTCACGCCCACGCCCTCACGAACACCGCCCAGCCTCACACACACGCCCACCGCCTCACACACACACGCACCCACAACGCCACCTCACACACACGCCCACGCCCTCACACACAGCCACGCCCTCACACACACGCCCACGCCCTCACACACACGCCACGCCCTCACAACACACGCCCACGCCTCACACACACGCCTCACGCATCACAGCCCACGCCCTCACCACACACCCTCACCCACGCCTCACACACACGGCCACCCCTCAACACACAAGCCACGCCCTACACACACGCACGCCCTCACACACAGCCCACGCCCTCACACACACGCCCTCGCCCTCACACACATCCACACCCTCTACACACATCCACACACGCCCGCCTACACACGCCCTCGCCCTCACCGCCACCCTCACACACACGCCCACGCCTCACACACACGCCCACGCTCACACACACACCCACGCCCTCACCACACGCCGCCTCACACCGCCCTCACACACACGCCCACGCCCTCACACACACGCCCACGCCCTCACACACACGCCCATCACACACACGCCCTCACACACACGCCCCCAAACACCGCCCAACACACGCCACGCCTCACACACATCACACCCTCACAACACACGCTCGCCCTCACACACGCCCACGCCCACACACACGCCTCACACTGCACTCCACGCCTCAACATCACGCCTCACACATCACAGCCTCACACCACTCACACACATCCACGCCTCCACAACCACACGCCTCACAACACGTCCACGCTCACACACATCCACGCCCTCACACACATCCACCGCCCTCACAGACACACCCTCACACATCGCCTCACACACATGCACGCCTCACACACACGTCCACGCCCTCTCACACACGTCCACGCCCTCTCACACACGTCCACGCCCTCTCACACACGTCCTCGCCCTCTCACACATGTCCACGCCCTCACCTCTTTTTGACTGCACGTTTTGGGCCAGAACTTGAGTAAACCTCTGATCACCTGAAAGAGACGGATGGTTTTAGTCTTTACAGGTCAGAAAACGGGTCGAGACGCGTACGAGGCGCATCTCGACCCGGCGCAACTGAACACAGAGAATTACGAGTAAATGCTGAGATTAAACTGATAATAATCCTTCACATCGAAATATTACAAACTCAAAACCCGTGTTGGACTCATGCGCCATCGGCGATTGACCGAAATTGATTTGACTGAAAACAAGAGCGTAATAACTTTAGCTCCATGTTTCCTTTGACCAGACGTTGGACGAGAAGGATTCAAGAAAACGTCTGTCGTTATGAGGTTTAAATGACTCCAAAACAGGAATAAACCTGAAATACTCACCGGTTCTGTTAATGTGGGGTCTTTCTCTAGGAACTGTACAATGCAATACGCCAACTGTGAAGAACAGAGAGGTCAGAGGTCAAGCCTGAGGAGGTTTCAGAACAAAAGGAAGTCGTTATAAGACATAATGAGGGATTCTCTCAGCGGTATTTGAAGCAGACTTCCTTCTCACGTGTGGGTTTGGCGCTTCAGGAAAGGGTTAAACCTGCCGTGCTTTCGCTCACGCAGGACGATCTTTCCATCACTTTTTATCTGACGTGAATCGACCCAGGAACGAGTGAACTCTGAACTCTGAAGGCTCGTTTTGGGCTTGGCGCGTCAGTGAGTGAAGTGTGTGTGTTTGTGTCACACTTTAGACACACAAAAAGGATCAAAAATAAATGAAATGCAAAAGTAAAATGCACAGAATAGAAAGGTCCAGAAACACCAGCTACAACCACTGTTACGCCATGATGAATCGGATTCATTCATTCATTCATTCATGGAAATGTCACGATCTGGAATATACATTAAAGGGCCGTTTTAGTGACGCAGCTCTAATATATACACTTTAACACACACGCCACACCTTCACCCAAAGACCTCACTTTGTTCATGAAGATTCTCTCCAGAAGCTTCGGTCGCCATATTTCAACCTTGATTTGGTTAAAAATGTGTTTGAAAAGTCTCAACGTTCAGAGAGAATGGTTTCACTGTCACACTAAAGGAGTCGTTATTTGCAGCTCTGATGTTCAGTTTTAAGGTCGTTTGTCGACATGAAAAGGTTCAAGTTGTTTTGTGGCGGCGGCAAACGGCTGCTCCGGACCATAAACGGCCCTAAATGAGGAGCAATAATTAAACCTTCAGTAAATATCGCCCGTTTCATCCACGGGCGCGTTCGGACCCGCCCGCTTTATCCACGGGCGCGTTTGGACCCGCCCGCTTTATCCACGGGCGCGTTCGGGCGCGTTCGGACCCGCCCGTTTCATCCACGGGCGCGTTCGGACCCGCCCGTTTCATCCACGGGCGCGTTCGGACCCGCCCGTTTCATCCACGAGGGGCGCGTTCGGACCCGCCAGCTCATCAGCGCGTGGTCTCACCCGCCGCACCGGGCGCGTTACCCGTCACACTGGGCGCGTTCGGACCCGCCCGCTTCATCCACGGGCGCAGTTCGTACCCGCCCGCCTTCATCCACGGGGCGTTCCGGACCCGCCGCGTTGCTCATCACGGCGCGCGACCCGCCCGGTTTAATCTAGCGGGCGCGTCCGACGCGCCGCGCGCCCGTGATCAGTCGCCGGGCGAACGCGTTCGGACGCCGCCGGCTTCATCACGGGCGCGTTTCGACGCGCATCACCACACTCGGACGGCGCCCCATATACGGGCGCGTTCGGACCCGCCGCTTCATCCATCGGGCGCGTTCGGGACCCGCCCGGCTGTTAATCCACAGGGCGCGTTCGACCGCGCGCGTTCGAACACGGCGTCGACCGCTATCACGCGCTCCGTATACGGGCGCGTTTCGGACCCGCCCGCTTTATCCAGGTCTTCGGGCGCGTTCGGACCGCCCGCTTTCTCCACGGGCGCGTTCGGACGCCGCACCGCTTCATCCACGGGGCTGCAGTTCGGACCCGCCCGCTTTATCCACTGGGCGCGTTCGGACCCGCCCGCTTTATCCACGGCGCGTTCGTCGTTCGACCCGCCCGCTTTATCCACGGGCGTTGGGGCGTTCGACCTGAGACTGAGAAACGGCTGACCCTCACGCGACAAACCGTTTTTCTGCCGTCTGCACGAACTGAAAAGAAGAAGAGAAGGAGCCGAGAGGAGTCTGGGAAGAAGCTGTAGGACTTGAGCAAAACGCCTCGGAGCACGCCATATCCCACTTAACGACTAACCCTCACTTCTGTCCACGCCCTCCTCCCGTTCCCCCTGACGACAAAGACGAAGACGACGACCCGCCATTTTGTCTGCTCCTCCTCTCCACGAATCGGGTCAGTCAAGCTTTTTTTGTTTCTAAATTTTGATTTTATTTGTGTTTTGTGCGACTTATTTACCGTAGAACCATCACTTTTTTGTTAACTATCATTATTCCCAAAAGTTAAAAGACGTAAATTAATGACTAAAGTATGGAGGAGGCGTCCCGCTGTGCCTCCTTCCGTTCAAAAGTGCTAGAAATCTGGGTTGAGCCGGAGGGGTTGGCGGCTCTGATAACCTAGTTAATGAGGGTGACAGGTAATCGGGTGCGGTTTGGACCCCGCTCCGCGCTCGTATAATTGATTTTTTTTCTGTTTCTTTTAGGGTGACAGTTCGGGCAGTGTAAGATCGGACTCACCAATGTGCGTGAAGGGGACAGGCTCGGACCGTGTGGAGGGATCCAACACTTTGACGAGGAATGTTGGTGTTAGCTTTCAGCGGCAGGCGAGCTCGTTTATTATACTGGAAAGAGAACGGCACAGGGTTATTTCCACCGGACATGTGCGGACATGTGGGGGCGGCGATGCGACATGTGTGGGGCGGCGTAAGCGAAATGGACATGTGGAGTATAAAATGAATGGTGGGGATGGTGGGACATGTGAGGAACAATGAGTGGGACAGAATGGGGTGGGACCTATCGAATGTGGACAATGTGGGACATGTGGGCATGGGGCAGTGGAGTAAACAGTGTAGCGGGTTAAGCTTGGCTTGTTGTGGCGGGGACATGTGGGGCGGCGTGCGAACATGGGGGCGGCGTGCGATTGTGGGGCTTCTGTGCGACATGTGAGACATGTGGGCGGCGTGCGACATGTGGGACAATGTGGGACTGGTCGGCGTGCGACATGTGGAGCATGGTGGGACATGTGGGGCGGCGTCGGACATGTTGGGGCGTGCGGGACATGGTGGAATGGCGGCGTGCGACATGTGAGGGGCGGCGATGCGACATGTGACATCCGGCGCGCAACATGTGTGTGGCGTTGTCATGGTCTCTGAGCTCGGGCGGTGACTCTTGTCGTTCTGCGCAGTGTGCGGCTTGGGACTCCGAGTGCGACAATAGTCATGGGGCGGCGTGGGACATTGTGGGCGGCGTGGACATGTGGGGCGCTGGCGACATGGGGGCGCGCGTGCGACATGGGGCGCGTGCGAATGTGGACATGTGGGACATTGTGGGTGGGCGGCGTGGAGTGGACCAATAAGGGGCGGCGTGGACATGGGGGGCGGCGTGGGACATGGGGCGGCGTGGGACAAATGGCGGGCGCGGCGTGGGACAATGTGGGGCGCGTGGGACAATGTGGGGCGGCGTGGGACACGTGGCGGCGCGTGGGCACGTGGGACAAAGCTGGGACAAAGTGGGACCAAAGTGGACAAAGTGGGACAAAGTGGGACAAAGTGGACTCACCTGCCCAGGATTTCCAGCAGCTCTGCCACTCCATTGAAGGATGCTCCGTCTGCATTAAACAAAAACTGAAACAGAACCAGAGTTAGACCAAAAACCCAAAGAGCGCTCGCACGAACGCGCTCCAGAACGCGTCGCAACGAACGCGCTCGCAGCGAGCGCGCTCGCACGAACGCGCGCGCACGAACGCCGCTCGCACGAAACGCGCTCGCACGAACGCGCCGCACGAACACATGAATGAAAAAACGCAATTGAAAACTTAGAATACTCATCACCGTGGTAACTACAAAACAAACCCAAGCAGCGTGTACACAGTAAAAGGAGTCTGATAAGTCTGCAGAACACACACACCACACAGACACTACACGCACACTACCACCACACACGCCACAACAAACCACACACACGCCACACTAACACACACGCCACAACAGACACTACCAACACACGCCACACTACACACACACGCCACACAGACACTACACACACACACACACAGACACTACAACACACGCACACAGACACTACACACACGCCACACGCACACTACACACCACACAACCACAACGCACCACTACACACACACGCCACACGCACACTACACACACACGCCACACCGCACACTACACACACACGCCACACGCACAGCCCACACGCACACTACACACACGCACCACACAGACACTACACACACGCCACACGCACCACTACCACAACGCCACACGCACACTACACACACCACACCACACAGACACTACACACACCGCCACACGCACCACACAGACACTACACACACGACGCACACGCACACTCACACACACGCCACACAGACATCTACACACACACCCACACACACACCACACAGACACTACAACACCACACACCACACAGACACTACACACACACACCACACAGACACTACACACACGCCACACGCACACTACACACACGCACACGCACACTACACACACTACACAGACACAGACACTACACAGACACACACACTACACAAGACACCACACACCACACAGACACTACACACACGCCCACACTAGACACACACACACGCCACACAGGACACTACACACACACCACACAGACACTACAACACACACCACAGACACTACACACACACTCCACACAACACTACCACCACGCCACACGCACACTAACACACCACACACTACACAGACACACACACCATACAGACACTACACACATGCCACACTGCACACAACACACACACACACACCACTACCACAGAACACACCACAACACAGTGCAAGTCTTGCAGGGTCAGGGTTAGACCTGGGCATAAGCGCTGCACACTGCCGCTCGGACCAGTCTGAGCACATCAGAGTATCGGTATCGCATCGATTGTGGCGCCGATACCAAGAGCCATACAAGAGCCCGATACCACAGCGACTGTCACATGTGCAGTGGTGTGGACCCCCTTTGTGTTTGGTGGTTCTATGTTTTGTAAAATTTTTGGAATATATACAATAAAAACAGAACAAGAGCTGGGACTAAAAAAAAGTAGTAGTAATAATAATAATAATAATAATAATAATAATAATAATTAATAAAATAATAAAATAATAATATAATAATAATATAATAATAATAATAATATAAAATAATAATAGTCATTAAGTAATATAATAGTAATAATGATAATGATAGAATAGTAAGAATAATATAATAGTAATTACTATAATAGCGATATAATAGTAATAAATAAAATAATAATCATAATCGTATATATATAATAGTAATAAGTAATAATAATAGTAATATAATAGTAAGAATAATTGTAATAAAAAAAATAAATAAATAGAAAAATAAATAATGACAAATAAAATGAACTCCAAAAGGTCAAGTCCCATTAGGTCCAAAGTTCATCCATTCGTCTGATGTTTTTTACAATTTGGGTCCAGACCTCGTGTGCGACTCTTTGTGATTCAGAAAGTAAAAGACTAAAAGACTCATGTCATGAGGCGCTCTTCCTCTCATGAGGCGCTCTTCCTCTCATGAGGCGCTCTTCCTCTCATGAGGCGCTCTTCCTCTCATGAGGCGCTCTTCCTCTCATGAGGCGCTCTTCCTCCAGAGACGGAGGGACAGCCTGAAGAGGGAAAGCACTTGTGCTCCGCTCCATGCGTTTCAGCTGCTCCTTAAAGGCAACATGAGGACTTTTCATTCGTTCATCAGTCTGAAGGGCGTAGATGAAATGAACGAGTTTTACTACTTTCAGAACCCCGTGCAGATGATGCCCGGCCCGGCATCAGCCCCTTCTCGTATCGGTTCGGGACAAAGTGGCATCGGCCTGGCGTGGGCACATTCCCGCCGTGTGACTTTGACGTCTTAAAGGGACAGACCGGCTCACAGGACGTGCTAGAACTTCCACACTAATGTTCTAATCGATTCTGTCAAACCTGATCACACGCAAACGGCCCAAATAAACCCTCCTTTCAAACCCTTTAATCAGTGTCTTCACATGATCATCTCTCAGACTGGGCTTTGCTGCCAGAACCAGGTGCAACTGGAGTGGACACGTGGGACAAGTGGACACGTGGGACAAGTGGACACGTGGGACAAGTGGACACGTGGGACACGTGTCCAGCTCAGAAACACAGCCGTTTGATGGACCCATAACCCACAATGCGAGTGTGAAAACAGCGCCACGCTCACCGTAGAAAAATATTGTTGATCTGTTTTCGTATAAAAGCCCTCAGTCCCAGGAATTTCCCGTAGATTCTATGCAACACTGTTTTCAGGTAGTCCCTCTCCCGCGGGTCCTCGCTGTCGAACAACTCCAAAAGCTGAAGAGCAAAAGGCAGAAGCAGGAGTTAGACACAAAACTGGGAAAACAACGTGAAAACAACGTGAAAGGGTTTTTACTAAAGGTGTGACCAACGACCTGGAAAACAAGCAGAACTATTGGTCCATTTCCAAGCGGCACATTCACACGTGCAGGACCCAAACTGTTATTATTATGATTATGATTATGATTATGAACACTAATCGTTCCGTGCCGATGGCGTCTCCACCAGCACTACTCAAAAGGCCCATGAAAATCAGACGTCGACTCATTTTGGCCCAGACTAAGTGAGTTCTTTCACACATAAAGGCGTTTTGGTCTGAAACACGACTTGCACAAAGGGTCCGTTCAGAAAAGCGGTTCAGGAATCTGTGGAGTCCAGATAACGGTTACAGCAGAGCCGAGGCCCGACGGTGCGAGGGCCGTTTGAAAGAACTCACCTGTAGGACAAACTTCTGGTCTATGTACTTTTTGGCAATGCTCGGCTGAAACTCCTGACTCTCCAAGAACCGGATGAAGAACTCGTACACCAGCTGCAGACAGGAAACGAATCATCAGACGTTCAAATGGACCGGTTCATGTCTTTGACAATGTGAACAACAACTAAACCGTGAAATTGAGGTTTCTTATGAAACGAGTTCACGTCTCCGGAGAGGCTGAGACCCCCAGTTCAATTCTGAATCTAACGTTGTGAAGTAAAACGCTCAAAGAAAGCATATTTCATGTTAGAAATGATCAGAAGTCGCTGCTAATTTCAAATTGTAATTGTCCAAAATGTGCTCAAAAGAAATTAAAAAAAATCAAGATCTGATGTTCTGGTCCAGCTCTGGACCAGGTTGGGTTCGGTCCCGGGTCTGTCTGCTCCGGGTCTAGTACCTGTAGATGAGGCCATGAGGCCTCGAGGGTCGGCTCGTCCTCCTCGGGGTCGAACTCGTTGCTGTCGCTCGGAGGAAGAGTCCGGAAAATGTTGTAAGAAACCTGCAGTTCAAAGACAGAGTTCAGGAACTCAAAGAACTCAAAGAACTCAAGACTTTCAGCACTTCCATGGAATAATGAAGCACTTCACCAGGAAGAACATCATTGCACCATCTGACCCATTAGAACCCCAGAGTTCCCCTGGCTCCCTCTGGACTCGGACTGCCATGGTTGGTCCTGAGGGCTGTTACTCTCCTCAAACTGCCCTGACAATGGATCTGCTGGCCCTCGGGGTAGGCCTGCTCGTGTGTGTGTGTGTGTTGGGGCGTACCATCTTGACCACCTCGGGGTAGGCCTGCTCGTGTGTGTGTGTGTGTTGGGGCGTGTGGGGCTA
Organism: Chaenogobius annularis; assembly: GCA_015082035.1. Taxonomy (NCBI): domain Eukaryota; kingdom Metazoa; phylum Chordata; class Actinopteri; order Gobiiformes; family Gobiidae; genus Chaenogobius; species Chaenogobius annularis. Next base: position 149,305 of record BJKM01000690.1, on the reverse strand, counting down.
CCATCTTGACCACCTCGGGGTAGGCCTGCTCATGTGTGCGTGTGTGTCGGGCGTTACCCATTGACCACCTCGGGTAGGCCTGCTCATGGGTGTGCGTGTGTGTCGGGGCGTACCATCTTGACCACCTCGGGGTAGGCCTGCTCATGTGTGCGTGTCGGGGCGTACCATCTTGACCACCTCGGGGTAGGCCTGCTCATGGTGCGTGTGTGTCGGGGCGTACCATCTTGACCACCTCGGGGTAGGCCTGCTTGTATTGTGTGTGTGTGTCGGGGCGTACCATCTTGACCACCTCGGGGTAGGCCTGCTTGTATGTGTGTGTGTGTCGGGGCGTACCATCTTGACCACCTCGGGGTAGGCCTGCTCATGTGTGTGTTGTGTGTGTGTCGGGGCGTACCATCTTGACCACCTCGGGGTAGGCCTGCTCGGTGAGGTAGCCGCGGCTCACAGTGACGTAGTCCACGAGCTCGTTGAGGGTGGAGCGTTTTGTACTCCTTCATCTTGAGGTCGGACAGCGTGTCCATGAAGTCGAACACGGTGCAGCACTGCTGCAGCTTCTTCAGGAACAGCTCGGGCTGCTCCGGGCCGGCACGTCTGCGGGGGGCCACATGAAGGGTTACATGTACGACGCCCTGAGAACACCTCTTATTACACCAACGGGCTGACTCGGACTAGGGTCAGACTCGGACTAGGGTCAGACTCGGACTAGGGTCAGACTCGGACTAGGGTCAGACTCGGACTAGGGTCAGGCTCGACACAACTCGGACTAGGGTACTAGCACTCGGACTAGGGTACTGACTAGGTCTGACATCGGACTAGGTCGACTCGACTAGGGTCAGACTCGGACTAGGGTCAGAGGTCTCGGCCTGGATCCACAGCCCCTCTGGGACCAGTCCAAACCTCTCCAGACACAAAGGCTCATTTAGCTCTCTGAAAAAGGACACGTTCTGCGTTAAAGGAGACGATCGTGTGAAAGTCCCAAACTCTGAAGCACACTTGTTTCACGGTTCTACTCTAGGTCAGTACAGAGCCCACCGAGCCCACCGAGCCCACCCAGAGCCCACACCGAGCCCACACCGAGCCCACACCGAGCCCACACCGAGCCCACACCGAGCCCACACCGAGCCCACACCGAGCCACACCGAGCCCACCAGAGCCCACCCAGAGCCCCACCCAGAGCAGAGAGCCCACCCAGAGCCCACACCGAGCCCACACCGAGCCCACCCAGAGCAGAGAGCCCACCGAGCCCACCGACACTAATGCGTGACACAACTCTAACCTTCATATCTTGTTTGAAATTTAGTGTAAGGGGCTTCTGAACGGCAGACTTTGGGAGCAGCGGCTCTAGTCAGAACCTTACCCATTCAAAAGAATATTTGGATTGATTTGTGTTATTTCCCGTCACAAACGGATTCCTTCAGATCAAGAGAGCGCCCCCCCAAGAGAAGAGCGCCCCAAAGAGAGAAGCGAGCCCCCAACAGAGCCGCCCCCAACGAGAGCGCGCCCCAACGAGAAGAGACGCGCCCCAACGAGAGCGCGCCCCCAACGAGAGCGCGCCCCCAAAGAGAGCGCGCGCCCCAAAGAGAGAGCGCCCGGGCCGGGTTCGGGCCGGGTTCGGGCCGGGTTCGGGCCGGGTTCGGGCCTGGTACTGCACCGTTTACACGTTTAGACAAACTGAGGCCAAAGTACCATTTCTTTATTAGAACCCGGGTTCAGATCTGGTCTGGTTTCTCGTCCGGTGCAACAGCCCAACCCTTCAGTGGGCCGCTTTTATGACGCCAAAAGAAAGACAAAGTTTAGTTTCTGATACGACTGAATATTACAAAGTGCTGAAGGAGCCTTCAGGTTCTGACCCGGGCCTCGAACCCGGCCTCAACCCTCACTAGGTCTGGCCTCCGGCCTCAGCCCTCACAGGTTCTGGCCCGGCCTCAGCCCTCACAGGTTCTGGCCCGGCCTCAGCCCTCACAAGGTTCTGGCCCGGCCTCAGCCCTCACCCTCACAGGTTCTGGCCCGGCCTCAAGCCCTCACAGGTTTCGTTGGCCCGCCTCAGCCCTCACAGGTTCTGGCCGGCCTCAGCCCTCACAGGTTCTGACCCGGGCTCAGCCCTCACAGGTTCTGACCCGGCCTCAGCCCTCACAGGTTCTGGCCCGGCCTCAGCCCTCACAGGTTTCTGACCCGGCCTCAGCCCTCACAGGTTCTGACCCGGCGCTCAGCCCTCACAGGTTCTGGCCGGCCTCAGCCCTCACAGGTTCTGCCGGCCTCAGCCCTCACAGGTTCTGACCCGGCCTCAGCCTCACAGGTTCTGACCCGCCTCAGCCCTCACAGGTTCTGGCCCGGCCTCAGCCCTCACAGGTTTGAGTGTTTATGTTTGAGTCTTGTTCTGGGCTCGAGGAGAGACTGAAACAGGAGCCGAGGGGCCGATTTTAGAAGCCGGGGATTTCCCTTCGCTCGCTCCAAGGAGAGAGCGCCGAGGTCAATAAACCCTGCGCCAGGGTCACCGCCGGGAGCTGCGCCAGGGTCACCGCGGGAGCTGCGCCAGGGTCACCGCGGGAGGGGAGGACTGGGGGGAGGACGCTCTTCGGGTCAGATATTTGGACTCATGGTAGACTCTGGATTACAGCCTGAAACATTACATTTGATGGTTTTAAGGTGAAGCCGTGTGTGAAGACGCCCTCTCGAGACCTCGAGAAGACGCCTCCTGAGACGCCCTCGAGAAGACGCCCTCTCGAGAGACGCCTCTCGAGAAACGCCCCTCTCGAGAAGACGCCCCTCTCGGAGAAGACGCCCCTCTCGAGATGACGCCCCTCTCGAGATGACGCCCCTCTTGAACTTCCTCAACTTTTTAAAGTCGTATTTCGTTTGAGAACATTTCATCAAAAATAAACGAGATTTGAACTGAGGAATATTCATGACAGAACTGAAAAGGTCACACCCCCCGTCACACCCCCCGTCAACACCCCCCGTCACACCCCCACATGTGTTTTCATCCCTCACCCTCCTCTCACCCTCCCTCTCTCACACCCTCGTCTCCCTCCTCCTCTTCCTCCTCCTTCCTCCTCTTCCTCCTTCTTCCTCCTCTTCCTCCTCTCCTCCTCTTCCTCCTCTTCCCTCCTCTTCCTCCTCTTCCTCTTCTGTTGTGTCACAGCTGCAGCAGATGTTCAGTCTAATCCTGGTTTATGTAACTGTCAGAACAGCAGACTCAGGACAGAGTGGACGGGACACAGGACAGAGGGGACACAGGACACAGGACACAGGGGACACAGGACAGGGGACAGGGACACAGGGGACCAGGAACACAGGACACAGGGGACACAGGGGACAGGACACAGGGACAGGACACAGGACACAGGGGACCAGGACACAGGGGACACAGGGGACAGGACACAGGGACAGGGACACAGGGGACACAGGGGGACACAGGGGACACAGGACACAGGGGACAGGGGACACAGGGACAGGACACAGGGGACAGGGGCACAACAGGACACAGGACACAGGGGACAGGACACAGGGGACAGGACACAGGGGACAGGGGACACAGGGGACACAGGGGACAGGCCACGGGACACAGGGGACACAGGTCTTCTCTCGTTCTTTCTTCAGCGTTTGATTCTCTCGTTCAAGACTTTTCATCGGCAGTTTTGGCATTACAAAACTAAAGCTCACAGTGGAACATTCAACAGCAGCACGCACACACGTTCAGGGGTGTGGCCCCGAAGTCACGTGTAAGAGCCGTGTTAAGCCCCGTATGACCCAAAACACACGCCATGAACTCATAAACAGACATCTGTCCTTTTACGAACTCATGCGACGTTAGCGACGTTAGCGACGTTAGCGACGTTAGCGACGTTCAGAGTTTGAGGGCCGGACATGTAAAACCGAGTGGCTAGCTCGTTAGCTGCTGCTGCTCAAACAGGAAGTGAGCACGGACACAAAGCGGCTCCTTCAGCTCAGGTTCACTTTCTACTGAAGCATCTGCTCCTCATCCTCTTCCTCTTCAACATTCTACATTTAAAGTTTTTACGATTGTCTCATGTTGACTTTATTTGGTCGTACAGATAAATGATAGTATTACACCGATCGAGTCCAAGAAAGCGTCTAAAAACCTGTAGAAGATTACAGGAAGTGACATCACACCACGGACAGGAAGTGACATCACACCAGGGACACTCATTCAGTCAAAGCTGATGCAGAATTTACACAGAGAAACAACTTTTTTGACTTGAAGAATTCATTGTGACATGAGTTTTGGCCCAGTGGTTGCTGGGTAATTTCCAAGTGTGATGTCATCAATTGCAAACAGGAAGTGGAATTATAATCCTAAAGAATTTGCCATTTTGTCATAACATTTTTATAAATTTGAGCAAATATATTTATCTTAACTGCATTTTAGTTCAATGAGTCCTCCGACCTGTAGGGGGCACTTTAAGAAAAAAAAAAAGCTCTGGATGATTCTGGTGTTTTTATTTCAACATCATTTATTGATTTGATTGATTTCTTGACCTTTAGGGACCATGGACGTTCCACTGACATTTAGTATCTCTGAGCAATCATAACTGACCAATCGAGAGGCTGCATCTCCGGGACGTCCCGTTCAGCTCGCGTTAGCAACGAGCCGTGCTAGCTGTCACCTTTAGCTTAGAGAAGGGGCGTGCACCTTATGCAGCCTCACTCCTGATTGGCTCTGGAGTCGTGCTGGGTTCGAGCGAGTGACGCAACATTCAGACTTCATTTGGAAAAACTTGACCGTTATTTTCATTTCAAGATTTACAATTTTGTTTATTTTTATTTTATTTCCTTTGGTCGGTTTATTTGTTCTGTGTTTTTGCTTGTTCTGTTTTCATACATTTGAAAACTGGAAAAATAAATAAAATAAACAAAATAAATAATAAATAAAATAAATAAAATAAATAAAATAACTAAAATAAATAAAATAAATAAAATAAATAAAATAAATAAAATAAAAATAAATAAAAATAAATAAAAATAAAAAAATGAAGTCAATAAAAACATCCGTTTGGTGAGCTCTGGAGGCTCTTTTGCACGTTCAGTATCAGGACGTGTCGTGAGGCCTGGTTCAGACTCAGACACGGGGCGCTTGGATTAGTTCAGTTTAAGTTCACGTTTCAGTTTGGTCTCGGCTGCAAATGTGTTTTAACTGTGCCACGGAACGGAATCCAACCACAGAAACACAAAGTGAACACCATCTTTGGGCTTTAACTCAGGACGCTTTTCTTCTAATGAAGTACAAGTATAAATCGAACCAAAAATGCACCTAGATATTTGACCAAAAGTGTGCAATTGTCTAATATTTAAATAAACTAAATATTCATGTTTAATCTTCTGCTCGTGACCAGTCGACACTCACGTTTCTCTGGACAGTCCAGACTCTACAGACGCACAAACGACCTTTTAGAACAAACGGCGGCGTTATTAAATCAGATGTCAACAAAGAATGACCTATTTCTGAGTTTTCTCATTAAAACACCTCTTCATCAATATTTTCCCTCTAGAAGCTTCAGTCACGACATTTACGGCGGTATGTGTTTGATCCTCGTTAGCTGCGGCTCATCCGTGAAATCACAGCCGGACATTTCACCCAAATCGTACCGCAATATTCAAATAAACGTTCCAAACATTCCGCCCCGGGTCCAGAAGTCGCTCTGATCTATCGCCAACTTTTTCCATCCTCATTTTGAAAACACTTCTTCGCTTACGTCCCACGATCCATTTAAAGTTCAGCCGGTCGCAGATGACAGCAGCAGCTACGCTAACTTTAGCTCCACTCACAGCGCGGCTAACGTGCGCGCGGCAGCTAACGGCTAAAGAGTTCACACACTTTGGGTCGCGCATTGGGGCGGCACTCACGGCGGCGCTGGGCCTCGCTGGCGGCTTATGTGGGCGCGGGTCGAGGGTGAGGGTCCTCCTCAGACATCGGGGGGGCGTTCGAGGGGTTTCGGGGCGTCCGCTAAACGAGCGCCAGAGCCGGGGCAGGACATGTGCCGGAGCCGGGGGGCCGGTGTGTGTGTGTGAGTGTGAAGGCAGAAGTGTAAGAGGACACCGACGAGATCGAGTGGCCGAGAGGGAGGGGGAGAGAGGGAAGAAGAGGGAGAGAGGGAGAAGAGGGGAAGAGGGGAGAAGAGGGAAGAGGAGGGAGGAGAGAGGGAGGAAGAGGGAGGAGAGAGGGAGGAGAGGGAGGAGAGAGGGAGGAGAGAGGGAGGAGAGAGGGAGGAGAGAGGGAGGAGAGAGAGGAGAGAGAGAGGAGAGAAGAGGAAGAGAGGGAAAAGAGGGAAAGAGGGAAAAGAGGGAGAGAGGGAGGAGAGAGGAAAAAGGGAAAAGAGGGAAAAGAGGGAAAAGAGGGAAAAGGGAAGAGAGGGAAAGAGGAGAGGAAAAGAGGGAAAAGAGGGGAAAAGAGGGAGAAGAGGGAAAAGAGGAAAGAGGGAAAAGAGGGAAAAGAGGGAAAAGAGGGAAAAGAGTGGAAAAGAGGGAAAGAGGAGAGGAGGGGAGGGGGGAAGAGAGGGGGGGGAAGGAGAAAATGGGGATGAGAGGCAGATAGAGGAAGAGAAAGAAAAGGGAGAAAGTGGAGCGCAGAGGAGGAGCACTGTGAGGATGCAGAGGAGGAGTATTTGTAAGGAGAAGTAGAGGTTGAAGCAGAGGAAATAGAGAGGACTAGAGGAGCATTGTCCAGGACAGAGGAGGAGGAAGAGGAGAGGGGAAGGTGAGAGCAGAGGAGTAATTTTGGGGAGAGAAGAAGACATTGTGAGGAGCAGAGGAAGAGAGGAGCAGTGTGAGGAGGAGCAGAGAGGAAGCCTGTGAGGTAGAGCTTGTAGGAGGAGCAGACGGAGGCAGCATTGGACAAGGATGCAGAGGAAGACAGAGAGGCATGTGAGGAGGAGCATTGTGAGAGGACATTGTGAGGAGGAGCAGAGGAGCAGCATTGTGAGGAGAGCGAGGAGGACTATTATGAGGAGGAGCATTGGTGAGGAGGACATTGTGAGGAGACATTGAGAGGAGGAAACATTGTGAGGAGGAGCATTGTGGAGGAAGCATGAGGAGCAGCTATTGTGAGGAGGAGCATTATGAGGAGAGCATTGTAGGAGTAGCCATTGTGAGGAGGAGCATATGAGGAGGAGCAGCATTTGTGAGGAGGAGCTTTGTGAGGAGGCAACAAAGAGGAGGCAGAGGAGAGCAGAGAGGAGGCAACTGTGAGGAGGAGCACCTGTGAGGAGGAGCACTGTGAGGAGGAGCAGAGGAGCAGCAATTGTGAGGAGGAGCAGAGGAGGAGCACTGTGAGGAGCAGCATTGTGAGGAGCAGCATTGTGAGGAGGAGCTTGTGAGGAGGAGCACTGTGAGGAGGAGCACTGTGAGGAGAGCAGCTGTGAGGAGGAGCAGAGGAGGAGCAGCATTGTGAGGAGGAGCATTGTGAGGAGGAGCACTGTGAGGAGCAGCATTGTGAGGACATTATGAGGAGCATTATGAGGAGGAGCAGAGGAGCAGCATTTTATGAGGAAGGAGCAGAGGAGCATTGTGAGGAGGAGCATTGTGAGGAGGAGCATTGTGAGGACATTGTGAGAGGAGCAGAGAGGAGCATTATGAGGAGGAGCATTGTGAGGAGGACAAGCATATGAGGAGGAGCATAATGAGGAGGAGCATTATGAGAGTAGGAGAGGAGGCAGCATTTGTGAGGAGGAGCAGAGGAAGAGCATTGTGAGGAGGAGCAGAGGAGATTGTGAGGAAGGCCATTGTGAGGAGAGCACTGTGAGGAGGAGCACTGTGAGGAGAGCACTGTGAAAGGGAGGAGCACTGTGAGAGGAGCAGAGAGGAGCATTGTGAGGAGGAGCACTGTGAGGAGGAGCACTGTGAGAGGAGCACTGTGAGGAGGAGCACTGCACATGTGAGTGAGGAGGCACTGACGGAGCAGCATTGTGAGGAGGAGCACTGTGAGAGAGCACTGTTTCATGTGAGCAGCACTGTGAGGAGCAGCACTGTGAGGAGCACACAACTTGTGAGGAGAACAGATTGTGAGGAGGAGCATTGTGAGGAGGAGCATTGTGAGGAGCAGCATTGTGAGGAGCAGCATTGTGAGGAGGAGCATTGTGAGGAGCATTGTGAGGAGCCGTGTTTAAAGTCTACAAATGGAGCTGTAAAAGCGCCGAGGCTCAGAAGGAGATGTGGCGTGGGCGTGGCAGGACCCGCCCAAACAAATCCAACTGACATCTTTTAACCGACGCGTTTCGATGGGACGCAATTCACGTTTGAAAAAGTCGAATCCGTTGGACCGGTGGAAATCAGACAACCCAATAATGAGATCGGATTTCTGTCGTGACAAGGTGCAGTCCATTTTCCGATCTGTAACCTTTGCCCGGAACGGTTCTGGGCTCATGCCGTGTTCTGGAGCCAGTGTCTGGACCACTTAGCCATTATTCAATTAGTAATTCGATTATTTATAATTGATTAGATGCGATTAACTTAGTTATTAAGTGATTAATTCCTAATTCCCTTTTATTGATAAAGCACATTTACAAAACGACCATTACTGCCCCAAAACACATTATGGCTCAGTTATGGTAAAAAAGTACATTGTAAAAATAATAGAATAAAAAATAAATAAAACAAGCATTCTAAAAAATCTCAAAAAATAGATTTAAATAAATAAAATACGCATTAAAAAAGAATAAATAAATAATAATAATAGATTAAAAAATAAATAAAATAAGCATAAAAAGAAAACATAAATAATCATAACAATAACAATAATAATAATAATAATAATAATAATAGATTAAAAATTAAACAATGAGCCTACTTAAAAAAATGAAAACCATGTAGTCTGACCCGACTGTCATGGACGATGTGACATTTGCTGATTCTGGGTCGATATCGCGGGCCGCTGCGTCGGTTTATAGAACAGCTCCAGCTGCAAATCTAACCTGTTCTCTCCCCTGTTTCCTCAGGGGACAATAACCGTTATACAAACTAATGTATTTTCACCCACGATACGCTTCATTTGGGAATATTCTCTGAAGCCTCGAGTCGATTGTCATCTCATCGACTCCCGTGATTTAAAGGACCGAGGTGCGTTTGAATGTCCTCGCGCCGGAGCGTCCCGCCGCGGCGTTGTGTCGGATTACATAAGTCTCTATATTTACATTCTTGGGTCTGCAGCTGTGTGGTTTCTATGGCGACGACTCGGGCCCCAGAAAGATCGACGTTGCTCTAAGAAAAACTACTACTACTACCGAAACGGCGGCACTCTCATGACGACGGGGGGAGAGAAATGACAGAGTGAGGTGGGATTAAAAGGGTCACTGATCGTCCCGAGCAGCAGGTTCTTCAACACAAACATCCACATAAATAATCTCAAAGGGCAAACGGAGAAAGTTACCACGCTCTAGTCTTTTTAGTACTACTCTTCTTGTAGTCGCAGAGGTGGCTTTTCGTAGCGGTGAAGCGCAGCAGTGGAAATGCTAAACGTGTTCAGCAGTGACGTGTTCGATGTGGGACTGACGGGGGTCCTCGGAGGTCGGACCTCGAAAAGACGTTTTCTCCAAGTCGCTTTGTTCCAGCGTCAAGTCGGAAAGAAACTAAGAGCGACACGTGACAGAGTGCGACCGGAACGACTCAGGTCAGACATTAAACCAAAGAAGGAGCTCAAATCGACCAAAACATGGATCCCATTAAGTCAATCTATGACGTGGACAGCTCCGCGCAGACGTTAGCGACATTAGCCCTGTGTAGACGTTAGCGACATTAGCTCCGCTCAGACGTTAGCGACATTAGCCCTGTGTAGACGTTAGCGACATTAGCTCCGCGTAGACGTTAGCGACACTAGCCCTGTGTAGACGTTAGCGACACTAGCCCTGTGTAGACGTTAGCGACATTAGCTCCGCGCAGATGTTAGCGACATTAGCCCTGTGTAGACGTTAGCGACATTAGCTCCGCGCAGACGTTAGCGACATTAGCCCTGTGTAGACGTTAGCGACATTAGCTCCGCGCAGACGTTAGCGACATTAGCCCTGTGTAGACGTTAGCGACATTAGCTCCGCGTAGACATTAGCTCCGCGTAGACGTCGGCAACACTAGCGCCGCGTAAACGTTAGCGACATTAGCCCTGTGTAGACGTTCGCGACATTAGCTCCGTGTAGACATTAGCTCCGCGTAGACGTCGGCAACACTAGCGCCGCGTAAACGTTAGCGACATTCGCTCTACGAGATTGTGGCATGACTGTAAAAATGCAGATTTTAAGCCAATTTGTTCCAGTTTCACTCATTATTCTGCCACAAATGCAGATCTGTTGATATCGGCCGATACCGATACCAAGATATCGCCTTGTGACTTCTCTTTCCACTCGAGGTCTGTTCAAAAAGACAAATCTGAGGCTCTGATGGGAACAACACACACAAAGAAATATCAGAGCCAGATTTGGTGAATATCTGCCGATGCCGATATATCGCTGACATATGGCCGATCCCTTCTGCGGCGCCTGTACGGCTCCGGTGGCTCGTGTGGCGTCCCTGGCTCTTACCTTTGAGCAGCGGCAGCGGCGTGAGCTCGATGGGTTTTCCCTGCGAGCGAAACTGGGACGAACTCTGCGAGCGTTTCTGCTTGGCCTTTCGCACAGACTTCCGCGAGAAACCGTCCACTTTGTCCACAGAGGGCGCTGTGGTGGCCGCAGACGACATGGCCCTGAGGAAGAGAGGGGAGAGGTTTAGTCTTTATGGAAATGTTTCCTCTGCACTTGACCCATCCTTCAGTGGCTCTGGGGTCTGTCAGGAGCAGTGGGCCCACAGTGCACTGCCCAGGATCTGGACTTTATCCTGGCCTGGGACAAAATATAGTTTTGCAGTTTAAGGTCGTATCGTAAACATGTATCACACGGAGGACGTCTGGTTTAAAGGAGAGGACTACATCTGCCAGACCCGGGTCCCGGGTCAGACCCGGGTCAGATCCTGTGAAAGAGCCGGCCCCGTCAGTGCGGCCCCGTCAGTGCGGCCCCGTCAGTGCGGCCCCGTCAGTGCGGCCCCGTCAGTGCGGCCCCGTGTCTGAGGCCCTGTCATGCGGCCCGTCAGTGCGGCCCCGTCGACGTCACGGCGCATGCCGTCAGTGCGCCCCGTCAGTGCGGCCCCCGTCAGTGCGGCCTCCGTCAGTGCGGCCCGTCAGTCGGCCCCGTCAGTGGGCCGTCAGTGGGCCCCTGTCGGCCGTCAGTGCGGCCCGTCAGTGCGGCCCGTCAGTGCGGCCGCCGTAGTGTGCGGCCACCCGTCAGTGCGGCCCGTATGCGGCCTCAGTGGGCCCGTCAGTGCGGCCCGTCAGTGCGGCCCGTGTGCGGCCCCGTCAGTGCGGCCCGTCAGTGCGGCCCGTCAGTTGGGCCCCGGTCGAGTGCGGCTCATGACCGTCAGTGGGCTCGTCAGTGCGCCCGCGTCGGCCTCAGGCGGGTCAGTGGCCCGCGTCGTGCGCCCCGTCAGTGCGGCCCCGTCATGCGGCCGTAGTGCGGCCGTCAGTGCGCCCGTCTCATCCTGATCAAACCACTCCGACACTTTCACAAACGACTGTTTCACCTTTTAGGCACTTTTGGAAACTGTACTTTCTACTTCATTCATCCAGGGCAAAGTATTGCAGTAATGTTTAAACTGAAGCATCACGTGTCACACTGGTGTAACTGCAGATCCATATCGTGTCGTTTTATCGGTCAGCATTTTTCGATTATACCATTTTAACTATAGATTACATAATCAATATGTCTAAATCTTCTCGAAAACAACATTGTATATTCTCCATTTTTCAATATATCAGCGCTAAACTAGGACTAAAGTCAGCAAAGAACATCTAAGAGACTAAAGCAGTCTAAAGCAGGCTAAAGCAGTCTAAGCAGGTCTAATAGCAGGTTGAGCGGTCAAGCAGGTCTAAAGCAGGTCATAAAGCAGTCTAAACAGGTCTACAGCAGTCTAAAAGCAGGTAAACAGGTCTAAAGCAGGTCAATAGCAGGTAAAGCAGGTCTAAAGCAGGTCTAACAGGTTAAAGCAGGTTAAAGCAGGTCTAAAGCAGATCAAAAGCAGGGCTAAAGAGGTAAAGCAGGGCTAAGCAGGTGCTACAAGCAGCTAAACAGGGCTAAAGCACGGCTAAAGCAGGGCTAAAGGCAGGCTAAAGCTAGGTCAAACAGGTCTAGAAGCAGGGCTAAAGCAGGCTAAAGCAGGGCTAAAGCGGCAAGCGTTAAAGCAGGCTAAAGCAGGGCTAAAGCAGGCTAACAGCGTCTAAGAGGCAGGCTAAAGCAGGCTAAAGCAGGGTCTAAAGCAGGGCTAAGCATGGGCTAAAAGCAGGCTAAAGCAGGGTTAAAGCAGGCTAAAGCAGGGCTAAGCCAGGAGACTAAAGCAGGGCTAAGCAGGTCTAAAGCAGGCTAAGCAGTCAAAGCCCAGGTTAAAGAGGATAACAGGCATGGATATAAAGCAGGTTAAAGCAGGTCTAAAGCAGGTCTAAAGCAGGTCTAAAGCAGGGCTAAAGCAGGTCTAAAGCATGCTAACAGCAGGGCTAAAGCAGGCTAAAGCAGGGCTAAAGCAGGGTAAAGCAGGCTAAAGCAGGCTAAAGGCAGGTCTAAAGAGGAAGAGGGCTAAAGCAGGGCTAAAGCAGGTAAACGGTCTAAAGCAGGCTAACGGCAGGGCTAAAGAAGGCTAAGCAGGGGCTAAACAGCAAGCAGCTAAGCATGGTAGAAGCAGGCTAAAGCAGGCTAAGCAGGCTAAACAGGGCAAAGCAGGCTATAAAGCAGGGATAAACAGGGCAAGCAGGGCTAAGCAGGATAAGCAGGGCTAAAGCAGGCCTAAGCAGGCCTAAAGCAGGCTCAAAGCAGGCCTGTAAAGCAGGCCTAAAGCAGTGCCTAAAGCAGGCCTAAAGCAGGCCTAAAGCAGCCCTAAAGGGCAAGCGCTTAAAGCAGGTCTTAGAAGCGTCTAAACAGGACTAAAGCAGGACTATAGCCGTCTAATAAGCCTAGAGCTAAAGCAGGACTAAAGCAGGTACTAAGCAGGACAAAGCGAGAGACTAAAGCAGCTAAAGAGGCGTTAAAGCGGACTAAAGCAGGACAGCAGGAAAAAGCAGGAATAAACAGGACTAAATGACTGAACTCTGCAAACGGGGCCGCTCGCACGAACCACAATGAACTTTTTCTGTGACGATGGTTTTTGGCGGTAACTCGTGACCGCTCGTGACCTCTTTGTTCTGGTAATGCGGTTCAACAAAGACAAAACGACTGCGTGCATCAGAGTGGAACTGAGAAGACTGCGAGAGAGAGAGTGTCTTATGTGAAAGACGCGAGGAAGCGACGAGACAGCGGGGAAGATGAGGCTGAAGTGACTCGCAGCGAGTGACGCGTCAGAGTGACCGGCAGAGTGACCGCGAGAGTGAACCGCGCAGAGTGACCGCACAGAGTACCGCACAGAGTGACCGCACAGAGTGACCGCGCAGAGTGGCTGCGCAGAGTGACCGGCGCAGAGTGACGCGAGAGTGACGACAGATCAAACACACGCTGTTAAAGTCTAAAAGCACTGATCTGTGTTCTTAGGCAAGTCACTTCTTCATCCTTTCCTCATTTTGAAGCAGGAACAAGGAAGGAAGAACATTCTGCAAACCTCCGCTCTGTCCGTGGGTTTCAGAGTGATAATGTTTCAGACCGTCCCAGCGTGGTCAACATGCAAAACAAATATGAAATGGAGAAAGTCCTCAACAGAATTTTTTCACGATGAGTAGTCTGAACACGGACTTTTAATCATCACATTAACATAGCTAAGTCTGGAAACCAAACCGAATGCTATGACTGGGATCTGCATTCAGCAGATTTAACAAGAGTCACTCAATTCGCAGATTTCACACCTTTATTTGGTTGAGTGGCATTTTTAAACCATCACTACACAACAGAGGATTCAGCCGTGACCGGCTGCGTAGATTCAGCCGAGAACCAGGGCTTCAGCCGTAGAACCAGCACGAAGAAGCTTCAGCCGTAGACAAGGGTTCAGCCGTAGCCAGGGCTTCGCCGTAGACCAGGGCTTCAGCCGTAGAAGGGCTTCAGCGTAGCCAGGTTCGCCGTACAGGACTAGAGCGGATCAGACTTCAGCCGTAGACAGCTTACGCAGACCGATTCAGCGTAGCCAGGCTTCACCGAAAATTAGCGATCAGTGTAAGGACCTAACCAGCTCAGCCGAGACCAGACTTCAGCGTAGACCAGACTTCATGCGTAGACCGACATTCGTCCGTAGATCCAGCTTCAGCCGTAAGACCAGACTCACTCGTAGACCAGGCTTCAGCACGTCAACAGGGACTTCAGCGTAGACCAGGCATTCAGCCGTAGAACCAGGGCGAAGTTCAGCCGTAGACGCAGGACTTACCGTAGCCAACTTGTTCAGACCAAGGACTTCAGCGCTAGGAAGGACTCAGCATTAACGTCAGGACTTCACCAGAGACAGGACTGCAGCCGTAGACACTTAGCCGAGCTTCAGGACTTCAAGATCGCGTAGACCAGACTCACTACTCAGTTCAGGAACAGAGACTCAGCGTGACAAGGACTTAGCTGTAGACCATGCTGACTGCCGTAGAACAGACTTCAGCTCGTAACGCGGAAGGACTTCAGCCGAGACCAGACTTCAGCGTAGCAGGACTTCAGCGAGACCAGGATTCTAGCCGTAGAGCTACAGGCAGCTTCAGCGTAGACCAGGAACTTCAGCCGTAGACAAGGCACTTCAGCCGTAGACAGAGACTTCAGCGAGACCAGAGTTCAGGCCGTAGATCAGGACTTCAGTTCCGTAGACCATGATCTTCAGGTAGACCGGTCTAGCGTACCAGGATTCACCGTAGGACGCGACTCTCAGCCTAGACATGACTCAGGCCGTAACCATTTGGTCACGTCACAGGATCAGTCCGAAGACTCAGCGAGACCACTTTCAGCGTAGACCAGGACTTACGAAAGCCGAGATCAGCCGTTAGACCGAGACTTCAAGCCGTTCAGGTACAGGACTGCAGCCGTAAGACCAGCGACTTGTCAGCGTAGACCAGCTTCAGCGAGACAGACTTCAGCCGTAGACCAGGGACTAGGTACCAAACTTGATAGACAGATTCAACGTGGACAGAATATCAAGCGTAGACCAGGAATCAGGCCGTAGACCCAGACATGTCAGCGTAGACAGGATTCAGACCGTAAGAAAACCACCCAGCTTCAGACGTAACAGGACTATCACCGTAGACGCAGGAATTCACCGTAGACCAGGCTTCAGCCGTGACGTCAGACTTAGCGTAGACCCCCAAGGAATTCAGCCGTAGAACAGGACTTCACCGTAACCAGGACTTAAGCCCGTAGACAGGATTAGCGTAGACAAGACTTCAGTCCGTAGACCAGATTCAGCGTAGACCCGAATCAGCCGAGACGCAGAGACCAGGACTTCAGCCGTAGACCAGGACTTCAGCCGTAGACCAGGACTTCAGCCGTAGACCAGGACTTCAGCCGTAGACCAGGACTTCAGCCGTAGACCAGGACTTCAGCCGTAGACCAAGACTTCAGCCGTAGACCAGGACTTCAGCAGAGTCTGAGCACGTTTAAGTCCGTGTGATGGTTTGTTCTGCTCCTTTGAACCCTGAAGTCCAGACGAGAGCTCTGGACCAGGATCTGATTATCTGAGGCTCACGTCTGAAGACCATTAGCTGCTTCCTCTCAGCGCTAACGCTAACAGCTAAAAGGATAACGGCTAACAGCTAAGGGCTAAAAGGCTAAAGCTAATGAATTACATGGGTCCGGCTTAATACAGGCGAGACCAGAAGGAAAGAGGGCTAAACCGGGTCTAAACCGGGACAGAACAGAGTCTAAACCGGGACAGAACAGAGTCTAAAACAGGACTAAACAAAGACAGAACCAGGTCGAAACCGGGTCTGAAGGACCGAACCGGGACCGAACCGGGACCGAACCGGGACCGAACCAGGCTTGTACATTTCGCACTCACATCTTTCATCCCGACAGGTTTAAAAGCATATGAGACTCTCCACCAGAAAAGTGACACAGTGCACCTTTAATTACCTTTCAAACCCATGATGGCTGAAGGGCGCCTCTTGTGGCTCTTTTACAGAACTGACTCTAACCCAAACTCCTGCCGTGGAGCGACCCGGACAGTTGGGACAATAACGAGAGCGTTTGGAGGTTTTAAAGACACAAAATCTGCACAAACGGAAATAACTCCCTGAATCCAAACAGCTCCTGCACAAAACTTTGAAAACGGGGTGAAAGCAGGTTTGGGGGCGTCACGGTTACGCTAAAGGAGGACTAGAATAAACCCCGGCATAAAAAAAACACACGCTTCAGTGAAGAATGAAAGACTTACATTTGTCACTATCATTAATGAGCCGTAGATGCCAATTACTCAACCGTCTGCGGCGCAATCGTTCCCACCACCCAGGCGGTAGTTCCAGCCCCCCTTTAGTGTCATCGTTGTGACAGGCCGGAGCAGGTTAAACAACACCAACACTAAAACAGCTCAAACTAAAAACGTGAAAACTAAACACTCATTTGAACAGGCGTCCATTCTGAACAAAGAAGTCGCCAGAATGGGTCAAAATGGGCGTTTTTCTGACCAGTTTTACAAAATACAGCGAGGAAATGAAAGAAACTTATTATTGTGTTCAAATGTAATTCTATTGTCTAAAAAAAGACCAAAGAGTGTTGAAAATGAGGTTGTTGTCTTAGTTACACTATTGCACTTTTATTCTTCAATGGTGAATTAGTATTTACCAGACTTCATTTACAGAGCACTTTAAAAATACAGCTGACCAGAGTGCTGTAAACAAAGAGTAAACACAAGACAAATAAACACACAGACACAATAAGAAACAAGTTCATTTAAAGGGTAAAAACATCTTAAAAAGAGAGATAAATGTGATGCGTTTGAGGAGCGAGTCACCAAAACATTTAGCAGTGAATCGATGAAAACTGCTGCATTATTCATCCATTTCTCTGAACACTTTTCACCACAAATGACCTTTTAAAACCACGAACCCAGGAATTCACCACGATTCAACCTGTTCTATGAAGGACTAACCCGAGACGAGGCGTGAACCGGGACCAAACCTCGGTCTGACGCGGGAATGCGATACACGCACAGAAACCGGGACCAAACCGGGGTCTGAGAGCGGCCCTTACCCGCACGGAGGGACACAGGCGTCCCCCGTCACCACCATAGTCCCGCCGCCCCAGAGCGTTTGTCCAGAGTGCGGGCCGAAAACGCAAAGAATCGAGACAGAAGAGAAAGGGAGAGGAGGCTTCAGCTGCTGCTGCTCAGGCTTACATAACAGAGAGAGAGAGAGAGAGAAGGAGAGAGAGAAGGAGAGAGAGAAGGAGAGAGAGAAGGAGAGAGAGAAGGAGAGAGGAAAGAGAGGAGAGATCGAGAGGGAGAGAAGAGTAGAGAGAGGGAGAGAAGAGAGAGAGAGGGAGAGGAGAGAAGAGAGAGAGAGAGGGAGAGGAAGAGAGAGAGAGGAGAGAGAGAGAGGGAGAGAGAGAGGAAGAGAGAGAGGGAAGAGGAAGAGAAGAGAGGGGAGAGAGAGGAAGAGAGGGAGGAGAACGGAAGAGGAAGAGGCGAGAAGAAGAGAGAGAGGGAAGAGGAGGGAAGAGAGAGAGGAAAGAGAGAGGGAGAGGAAGAGAGAGAGGGCAGAGAGAGCAGAGAGAGGGGCGAGCGAGAGAGAGAGAGAGGGCGAGAGGAAGAAGAGAGGAGAGAGGGCGAGAGAGCGAGCGAGAGAGGGGCGAGACGAGAGAGCGAAGCGAAGAGCGAGAGCGGAGCGAGAGCGAGAGCGAGAGGAGAGCGAGAGCGAGAGCGAGAGCGAGAGAGAGAGAGAGAGAGAGAGAGAGAGAGAGAGGAGAGAGAGAGAAAGAGAAAGAGAAAGAGAGAGAGAAGAGAGAGACGAGAAAGAGAGGAGAGAGAGAGAAAAGAGAGAGAGAGAGAGAGAGAGGGGGGGGAGGGAGGGGAGAGGGCGAGCGAGAGAGGAGAGAGAGAGGGCGAGCGAGCGAGAGGGATTATAAAAAGACTAGAGCTTTAACGTTTACAGTTGTACATAAACAGTACCAGATTGTAACAGATGATCACATGAAAAGGAGTGATTATAATCAAGAAATTAATTAAAGCCAAAACCAAGGCTTTTAAATCGGAACTTTCAAGGGGAATAATATCTAAATGACATCATCTGGACAGCGACTCTACAAACTGTATCAAAATAAAAAAGGTCGTCTTGTTTTGACAGATGAAGAGTGGGGGGGAGAGTGTACGTCCCTGTGGAGACCCTCAAAACTCACACGTTTGGGGGGAAATTTTGCTGCGTCACGTTTCTTCATAACTCCAGGTCAAAGTGCTCATTATTCACAGGGAAATGCAACGGTTGGAGAGACAGCGCCACCCGGAGGCAAACCACCATCACGTGTTCGGGGACCGTCCAGTCGCTCAGAAATGAACAATGCACAGCAGACATCAAAACTCCTGCCATGCACACAATAGATGGATGCCTTTGGACCGTACTCTCTTGAAGCAGGAAAAAAGTCTATCGCAAAGAAATGGACGACACAAACGTCACCAACTTAATTTGTCGTGTTCTGTGTTTTTCTTCTGATCTTGTATATTAAAAAAAATAAAAATAAAAATCTCTAACGTCGACGGCGGCTCTGAAGATGGATCTGAGACGTGAACAGAAGAGTTTATTCTAGCGCCGCAAAGTACGACGTGCGAACGGCAAAAACCGGCGC
This sequence comes from Chaenogobius annularis, assembly GCA_015082035.1. Classification (NCBI taxonomy): domain Eukaryota; kingdom Metazoa; phylum Chordata; class Actinopteri; order Gobiiformes; family Gobiidae; genus Chaenogobius; species Chaenogobius annularis. The sequence continues at coordinate 130,562 of BJKM01000690.1, read as the reverse complement.
CCGGAGGAAGTTCACGGGCAGAAACACTACCGCTGCGTGGGCATTCGGGGATTCATGCAACAAACATCTATTAATGCGGAAGGAAGAACTGGGAAACGATGCATTTATGTAAAAAGAGGGAGTCATTTTGTGAATCGTGACTTTAATCTGCCTTTTTACGTATAAATAACTCCAAAAACTGTTCAACAACCTTCTCATTTTTGCTGTTGTCCCATTTAAATCCTCATCTCAAAAAAGGACTCCACCCACCGATTAATCGACTAAACGGCGGGCGTCTACATTTACCCTCACAGCTCGAGCGCGCCTCGCTAAAGTCGATGGTTTTCCGTTCATTCCAGCGCGTTTGAGCAGAGCTCTGTCTGAGAGGAAAGGGAGTGTTCAGGAAGTTCAACTGAAGGAGCAGAACATGTGTGCTCCAGACCATTCTATGGGAAACGGAACGTAAGGATGTGCGTTTGTGAAGCCGCCGTTGCCCAGTAACGGCCTTTGTTTACGCGCGTTACGGCCTAAACGACGTGGGGAAAGTGCTTAACGGGGAAGACGCCGTCAGCGACCGAGTCATTCCTGAGCTCGAACTGGCTCCGTGAATCCAGCGCCGCGTTTTTATCAAGAACACACTTTATCTGGCAACACTCCTATATTTACACCTTTATGGGACTGATCATTGAAAGAGCTCAGGGTAGAATAGAAATAATCCTTCAATAATCCCCAGTCGACCATTTAAATCATCTAAATGTAGTTAATATGGAATGACTGTTATGAAGTACATAGATATATCACTCTACTATTTATATATATCAAATATATCGGAAGTATTAGTATATAATATATATAGTGATATATATATATATATAATATATATATATATTTATATATATAATCTAAATATATTATACTATATATTAACTAATAACTATATAATATATATAATATTATATAAGATGCCAATAAATAAAATAAAATTATAAATAAAATAATAAAATAGTGATGTAAAACGTTCAAACAAAACTATAAAAAGCTTGTAATTCTGCGACATTTGTATTATTTGACAACACTTCACCAGTTTAGTCTATGATGAATCCTTAACACGTTAAAGACACATTGAACACGCTTTTGGTTGCTGACATAATATTGTCTGAATGCTCGTTCCCGCCAGCGCTGCGTTTGGCCATTTACAAAACTGAAATCGCCTCTAATTTCATTGAAAATCAATCACAATACCTCTACACTATTTCAACGCAACAGAAACCGCGTCTTAAACGCGTCTTTAAACGCGTCTTTAAACCGTCTTTTACCACAGAATCTGCAGAATGTTAACTTCTAAACTGCCAAGTTTAGAGCTTTGCTTAGTTTAAGTATATATTATCTGTTATTTGTGAGTATTTTTACGCTGCAAAACGTAAAAATCACCACACGCGGACCCCATTTTTTTCAAAAAACCCCAGAAAAAGTTTTTTTTTTCAAAAAAAAAACCCCCCCAAAAAAAATCAAAACGCTGGAATCAAAGACTAGGCGCCAGCCGCCGATGGATCGAGACGAAGGGCGTTCCAGCTACTCTCGCACCTGGCCCGACACCTCACAACGGGCCAGCGGGGGCGGTATCAGGCCACATTTTAAAAACTATTCCAAGCACTAAAGTCTCAATTAATGAGCGACTGTCCAATAAAGTCCAATAATAGTTTATCAAAGAAATCGATAATTAGTCGAAGCTGAACTGCTCGTACGCTTCGTGTTGACACCTCCGAGATGTGGCGTTCGTTCACGCATGCTGGTATGTAAAATTCCCTCGTTCATCGTGAAAAAAGAATGTCAAGAAGGTCGAACACGGAGACCTTTTCCCACCTGACTCGAATATAAGCACACTTAAGAAAAAAGAACCGTAGCTCCAAGACTCGTGCTTGTGTACCATTATTTTGAAACAGTGCGAGCACATACATGATGCTTAATGTTGCAGCATTGACGCTAATATTGCCAAGAGAACCTGTAGACGCGATATATTTCTTCGATGGTAAGAGCTCATGAGAGATGAGCACGGCGAAGACAGCAAGCGAACAAATTGAACTCGACGAACGTCAGTAACAACGCCAACTCCTCGAGCGATAACAGTGAAGCTTCCTCGACTGCGTTTTGTGATATAGCAGACGAAAACAGATCCGCTAGCAAGTCACAGCTTTGCAGTGCATATGTGCTTGTCGTCTATTAACCTACGGCGCTTGTCACCACTGCTCACAGTAGACAACACTCATCTGTCACTGCTTTCTCTGGCGGTATCGTCATGGCAACGATCTCCTGACCAGAAGCAAACGACGATCGGCACCTTAATTAAGATGCCCTCTCACGTAACAATCTCTTGAGCGAGCCATATTGAGAAACCACCCATCTAGAGCCCATTTCGAGTGCTAGTATGTCACGCACATCAAGAAACCCTGAGAAACGGCTCTGGCCCCCACATTTCGTAGCATTTATCGAGAACTCCCCTGCAGAAACCCTAGTCGCCTCTGAATCTTGATTACTCAACCCAGGACCCCTTCAGAGAGAGCCACCTGAGCCGCCTCCGAAGTTAATGAGAACGATCTGCTACCGGTTCTCCTGGCGCACAACGAGCGCCTAGCTCTACGTTTGGTCTCCCGTCACTCTAATGACACTCTCCCCTCCTTCTCGACGTCCATACCCTGCTTCTGTTTGTTAGTGTGTAGTAGAGATGGTATGAGACATACTCCCCTGAAAACCCTGGCCCTTTTGAGTATGAGACAACTCCACTCTGGAGCACCCTGCCGCTTTTGGAGCCACGTATGGTACGACCACCATCCGGCGCGTGCACAACAGAAACCAGCCCTGGACTCCATATTGTTGATCGAGACACTTTAAAATGTTTTTGTTGCAATGAAAGAGAGGCAAAACTATGCAAAGTGACATCTATCTTGATATGGCCTTGTTTTTTTCTGGGAAAACTTTGGAAAAGGTGGGGACTGGACTCTCGCGTTGCTTTAACGATCGAGGAGAACGGCTTCTGTAACCGACATTCACGATGTGCACGTCTCGAGACAAAGGTCCTACGGAGCGATACCCGGTGCGTATGTAATGACCACTGCGAGGGAACAAACAAACACCTATGAGACCGAGAGATCCAATAGTTACATTCCTATATAGAGATTGTATATACGATTAACCAATTGGAATACAGCGTGATTTTAAAGAGTGAGAATATCCGCTTCGGGTAAATAACACAGTTTCGTATATCTGCTGTTGTCTGCAAACGAACGAGGAGCAAAGGATCATGGTCATAGGTCCAGCGCCTAGAAATTACTGAAGAGCACAAGTAGATCGCCACCATTTATAGCTACGGAACATCAAGTTCAGACGAGAACAACCAGGGAATCAGGATCTTAAGCACATCAGAGAGCATTCTAATAGCAGAATATCTTCTCGACCTTGACCTATTCGTAACGTCTCCAGTCTCCCCTTACACAGTCTGCTTGTTAGAGGTGTGGAGCGAGAATAATAAAGTATATACAGACGTCAAGCGTCGCGAGAAGTGCGATTTTACAAATTAATAATGAATTTGTCTCATATGCTGCGTTCTCTGCATGCCTATCCTGCCTGAGTCCTTCACAAAAATTATTGACGATCATCTGTCAGTTCTATCACACCATAGATCCGGAGGCCGGACAAACACGTAGGGAGCGAGCGATTCGAAACCCAATCACGAATGCCCACGAAGGGCGCATGTACTTTTCCCCAGAAGCGGAGCCCATGTCTGAGCTGACACATTCGCTGCTTGTAAGCAACCACGATTCTTCTTAGCGGCGCTCGTACCTCGTCTGATTCAACCTGTCTGCACGCCAATTTACACAGAGCGATCTCTACATCCCCCGAGCCGTTTTGTGTTAGACGACTTGAAAAATCGCTCACCATTATTTCAAAATTTTGGAGTCAATCATTTTTTGACCCACAAAAGCGATAATCATAAACCACCACGAAAGAGACATAACCACATGACGACCGTGAACGTGAATCACGAGCTGACCCTTCTCACTGAACATGGTCTGTTTGAAACCACATACGCCTAGCCCAAGTTCAGCATGTCGCACCTACATCCTCTCTTCGATTCAGTGCTGTATGGGCCACTCCCCTCAGCAGGAGCACTCCCTCAGCAGGAGGCTACTGTCCATCCGGACCACAACCTCCCGCCACCAAGAATAGTTCTTTCCCTCTGCCGTTGGAACTCATGAACACTTCTAAACACCTGTTCACTTTTAAACTACACTCTTCATCACTCTACTGTCACTTTCTGCACTACAACTTTAAACATAACTAACTCTTGTGTACATAGAAAAGCCTATTTTTATCTTTATTGTATAGTAAGTTTAAATAGTTCTTAATGCCCTTTTTGATTGAATATATGTTGTTTTATTATTGCTCAGTGTTTTATGTTGCACCTTAAGGCCGAGACAAGTTCCTGTTTGTGAATTTTGTTCATTGACAATGGCAATAAACTCTTTCTTTCTTCTTCTGAAAGAACGCCGTTAGAATTCTTTACAAATGTATTAAAAACAAACTGTAAAATAAAGCGCCTGCTGCAATGTCCCGAGGAGGAGGAGCAGCAGGAGGAGGAGCAGGAACAGGAGGAGGAGCAGGAGGAGGAGGGGGAGCAGCGGGAGCAGGAGGAGGAACAGGAACAGGAGGAGGAGGGGGAGCAGGAGCAGGAGGAGGAGGAGCAGGAGGAGGAACTCTGACACGGGAACGAATGACTGAAAAGTATTTTGACACGTTTCTAGCTGTAAAAGTACCGATAAGAGAAGCGTTCCGATCGATAAGTCCTTAACGATGAGCAAAGGATTCATCTACACTGGAACCTAAAAACGTCTCCAGGATGCTGCTGAAGACACATAAAAACTGAGAAGGAACTGGGCGTGTCTGGGGGGAAGGGGGAAACGTGCACGAAACACTCGAAATGCAAAAACCAATTATTAGAACTCCATTAAAAGGTTCTTAAAGTCGATTCTTCTGTAAAGACTTTGACCACAGAAGAAGCCTCGACACTCGTCACGCACTTCCTGGTTCAAAGTCACTTTCACTAAAGGTCAAAGTTCAACAGTGATAAGCACAGGGCGGGTAATAAAAGTGAACAGTAAACGGTCTAAATCCAGTTAAAACACGACGCTGGACGTTTCCTTTGAATAGATTGTGTTACGAAAGGACCGCTGGGCAAACGCTCAACAGAGTGAGAGTTCTGATTTAGAAATGAGGGTTTTCTGAAGTAAACACGGCCTAAACATGCCGCGTGCCGACAGGTTTGTGCAGGAGGACCACCACCTTCAGATGGGACGACCGATTCCATGAACCAGCAGCGATTTGGACTCATCTCACTCAAATGTGGTCAACGTCGAATCTCCACGAGCCGTTTGTCATCTAAAACGCTCAATGGTTCATCAAAAATAATCACTGAATTCATCAATGACCAAACAGTGACCTCAGCAGTTCCATATGAAAGCTAAAGTGAAGCCAGACTCCGTTTAGACATGCGTGAGCGCCACATGCGTTTCCACGTCATCGTTTTGCCTGAAATGTTCCACCGTGTGGCATTAAACGGCCTCAGCCACAGTAACAAACGGGAAGTGTTCTTGAAGGCACGTTTGAGCATCAAAAACACCTGCAACTGACTCGATGGAAGATGGATCCGTTTTAGCCGTATTGTGGAACCTTTTAAAGCAATGACATCTCCATGGAGACAAGCAGGTGGCTGGCCCTCCTCCACAAATGTCACATGATGTATCTTTAAGGTTTACGCCTTTTTCGAAACATTGGTAAGGCAATGTAAGAGCGATTAAACGATCGACTCAGAAACGAACCATTATTTGAGTCACACATTTCACCAAAACGAGTTGGAACGTGTGACGAAGACGTGTAGAAGTGTATTAATGAGGAAAATCACACACTGGCATTTTCAGTCAATAACAATGCCGCTGTCTTTGAGATAAAAAGGCTTGTTCAAAATAAGATCAATGATTTTAACTATCGAATAGACACGATTATTCTGATGTATTGAAACTCGTCTCTGACAAAGCTTTAGACTTTAGGATTCTTCACTAATGTAAGATTTGACCACAACTTAGTCCAGTGTCTGAGGGGAAATGAATGAAGCGCAGACACAGGAGTTTGAACAACGCGTTTCAGGTGGAAAACTGAGTGGGAGCAGGTCCGTGGAGAGGCGAGCCGCCATGACCTGCTGCGGGAGTCCTGCAGGACACGCAAGACTCACATGCCATTTTAGGCACGCAGCAAAATGCACAGGTTTTCCATGACACGCCGCCACAGCAGGCGCACACTTCCACCCTCACACACGGGGGTCTTCGTGCTCAATCACGCCGCTCTCGGACCTCCCAAACGCCGTCTTAATGAGCCACGTCTGGGCAAAGCTCCGCGCGGATCCACGTCGGGCCTCCGCGATTCAAAACTTGACAGCGCTCGACTTCGTTAGCTTAGCAACATTAGCTCCCGATTCACGCCAACAACGTCTAGTTTAGCGCTTTTACCGGCAGACAGTTGACGTGTGACGGACTATAAACCATGGCCGCGGTGTTTTACAGGCGCCCGCGTCCCTCCGGACATTAACAACGCGCGTTTTGCGGTGAAAATAGGGTTTTCTTGAGCTAGCTTACGCCGATGCTAATGCTATCGCGGGTTAGCTTCCCGATTAGCCACCTGAAGCTAGCGCGCAGCAGCACGGGTTTATTTGGAATCGCGGACAAACGTGAACAATCTGCGCACTTGTATTTCACTTTACGCGGGCCAAAACTCGTATTGTGGTTTAAAGATCACGTGCCGACAGTGACTGAATGTGCCGTGTCGTTTTTCACCGTCTCTTTCAATGAACTTTCTAAATAGATCTTTAATTGTTTCCCAAAATACTGCGTAAAAAAGCACACGCTTTTGCCAAACAACTGGTCCAAATGAACTGTGCAAACTCCGATTAAAGCTCGTGGGCTGCAAACGCTTCAGGGTGGAGTTGTAGGATCAATAATTGGGGAATTGGAAGGGGCATGTCCTCAGAATGACTACTACTGCCCATTACTTATGCAACACAAACAGTAGTAAAAGCCGTGCGTAAAAGCGGGTCGCGGCGTGTGGCGAAAGGGGCCGCGTTTACCTGGGCTGGTTTGGGCGATCACCCATCATCCCAGGCAGATGGAAATCCAGGTGCTAGCAATGCTAATGCTACAGGCTGACAGACAAGAGCAGGAGTCCCGAGCTGCAGCCGCCGTGTGGATGGATGACGGTCCCACGATCCGCTCCGGAGCGCACGACCTTTTCCTGGACCCTCTGCGGAGACGCGGGCGCAACGTTGTGTCCCGGTGTTGTTCAATCTGGATTTATAATTCCTCCAGCGCGGCGCAAACAGCGGATTTCTTTCCCGGAGCAGTGCAGCGGCCTGGAGCAGCCAAACCCACGAGTAGCAGCACCGCAACAATCCTTAAACTTCCATAAATGTACAGCAAATGACGCGTGAACAAAGCGCTCGGACTTCCGCTATTACATTCCCGTTGCTGATTCGTCGGTGTGTCCGGTCCCGAGCCCCGCGGTGACAGTTTTCTCGGCTCGTTTTGGTTCGGGGCTGTTCTTTTCACCCTTTTGTCAACACTGTTGGGCAGAGACCATGGCACACGCAGCGTGCTGGACGCGGCGCGCACACACGCAACGCGCTCAATGGCCGCCGGTGTTACGGACGAAGCTGCACCCCCGACTGACGGGCCGGCACGGGGCGCTGGAGGCAAAGTCACGGCTAATATATGCATGTAACTGTAAGGAAAGTCACTGTATTGTGAACACACGGGAAAGACTAGCGCAAATATTTACTCTCAATAAGTATTCATGTGTTCAGTTACTTCTAAGGCAAGAGGCACTTTGGTTCATACTTAGGGTCGGACTAAAAATAGCGATACGGCAACAGATTGAGATATTAGGTGTATTGTGATCTTTTAAAACGCAGTAACTCTTTAAGCCCCCAAAAAGTAAAGAAATAAAAGCATTTAAAAAAAAAAAACATTTGTTGTGACTGTGAGCAGCTGCATCTCCACAGACCTGACTCGTACTTGGAGGAGGCTCCTGCTACTTGTTTCCATGGAGATGTTGTTCCTTCATCTATAATATCCCACAGTATGGCATTAACCGTCATTGTCTCCTTGAATACTACTCCAAAGTGGCAGCCGTACTGTTACCTCCACATTTTACTCGGGGGCACATATGTTGTCACAACCTGCGCTGCTGCGATTGGCCGACGGAAAACGTCAATCATCGCCGTGACCCAGCGCCGTGGAGGTTTGGTGGAGAGGCAGAGCAGAGCGGCCACAGATCGGGCTGAAAACCGTCCAAAGTGTCCCAGATTCAGCCGCTGGATTCGGGCGGAACGGCGCGCGGTCCGGGGGCCTTGGTCCGGACCGCGAAGCACCGGGAGTTTGGGCCGCGGCTGCCCGCGGAGGGAGCGTGGATCCCGGGGAAAGTGAAGGGAAAAGCAGGCAGAAGGTTATGTAACAGCGGCACGACAGGGAGAATGGAAATGTTCTCAAATGTTCTCAAATGTTCTCCAGCATAAAGGATGGAACACTGAGTGAAAGCATCTTCCACCTCGACTCTTACTTTACCTCAATCCTTTTCTCTGTGACATTTTGAGGACTTTTCCAAATTCTTAAGATTTAAAATGTCATTTGAAACTCGACCCTGAGCCACAGGTGAGAAGCAGGAGGCAGTGACTCATTCAGACATGGAATTAAACCATATTAAAGACCCTCGGGGGTCTCACACTCTAAGACTTTTGAGCTGTTTTTATTCCAGAATATTTATGTCATGAATATCACTTTTACCAACGGAAGTTCCCATTTGACCTTTGAGTCCTGTAACCATAGCGACTCACTTCAGACCGCACAGATCCAGAGGCCACAGCGCTAACCACTCTGCCATCACTGATAATATTGTGAATGACGATGTCGAGATTATTATCTGAATCCATAATCGGCATTATTCAGGTCACGATTTAATCGTGACAAGTAAAAATGATCATTTCAAGCTAAATGAGACACACTAGCACAGCCTTTGGGCCGGAGGGGCATGACACGCCACAACCGGGCCACAACCGGGTCACGCGACACGCCACAACCGGGCCCAGCACGCGACACGCCACAACCGGCCCACGCGACACGCCACAACCGGGCACGACACAACCGGGCCACCAACCGGCCCTTCCACGCGACCGCCACAACCGGCCACGCCACAACCGGGCCACGCACAACAACCGGGCCACGCGAATACGCAGCGACACGCCACAACCGGGCCACGCGACACGCCACAACCGGGCCACGCCACAACCGGGCCACGCCACAACCGGGCCACGCCACAACCGGGCCACACAGTAAACCAGTAAACATGGGTGGTGGGTTGGATTAAATCGCTTGGAGGGCCTGATTTGGCCCCCGGGCCTTATGTTGAATTAGAGGAATGTATTAGAAAAGGGAATGAAAGCCGTGTTGTGGGATGAATCATCAGTAATATCATGACTTCTCTCATATTCACATGTTTTTATCATAAAAAAGCTGATTAAAATAAATAAACGGTGAAAACATTTTCTAAAACTGTTAAAGCTCCGTTATCGATTTAGTATTGATTAGAAACTCTGAGGCACAATCAATTATACAAGAAAAAACAGACCATTTGTTTTCTTTCGTTTATTAAAAGACACATGATGAAGACACGTGATGAAGGTGAGTCCCACGGGCGCCATGTGAGCCGCCGGCCGCGTGACAGCGTTTGCTGCGTGTCCTTCCCCAGTCTCATCCCCATTCCACACGGCCCTGTCTCATAAAGCCCCAAAACCCCCTAAAAGTGTGTGATGATGTACGACTTCATGAACGACGTTTGAACAGGGTTTACATACTTCAGATTTCTTGTTTTTAGCACGTTTTTAGCACGTTTTTAGCACGTTTTTAGCTCTGCGCACGTACGCGCTGTGGAGCTGCAGATAAAACACTATTGTGGGACATTTTGAGCACTACAAACACATAAACGTCGTGTCGTTTGTGTCACGTGAGCTTCTTGTCTCTGTTGAACCTGTGCTTCTTGTGAGGTCTGGACTTGAGCCTCATGGCGGACTCGCTCTTCATGGCGGACTCGCTCTTCATGGCGGACTCGCTCTTCATCGCGGACTCGTGTTTCCTCGGACTCGGCCCCCCTGGCGTCCGGCCGCTGCCCCCGACCTCCGGCTCTGCAGCGGAACCACAAGAAAAAACACAATGGGATTTAAAACATTTAAACACATTAAACTCACATCTTTGAGAGAAGACCCTCCAACGCTCTGATCGAAGTCCCCAAACGACACAAAGAAAACCTGGCAGAACTCAGCGGAACTCAACGGAACTCAACGGAACGGAGGTTTCTCCCTGAAAATCCTTTAAACACGTTTGAACCGGACTCGCCGAACGTCACCAAACATGAACGAACGTCGGCTGAAACGTTCCAAAACTAAACCAGGTCGACTCTAGTTCTAAGTCCAATTAGACGGTTTCTTTGGCCCCACTCAAAGCACTTGGTTCCTCCCTGAAGACATGCCCCCCACACTGAAGACATGCCCCCCACACTGAAGACACGCCCCCCACACTGAAGACACGCCCCCCACACTGAAGACATGCCCTGAAGGACCCTGACCTGCTCACAAGGACCCTGACCCTCAGAACTGGACCACCCTGATCCACCTGTATATGACTTTTTAATAAACATCTACACAAACGTGCAACATGGAGCGGGCTGTGACCACGCCCATTCACACTCACCACTGGAGGATACTACCACACTAAATATTAGTATTGATATTAAATATTATATCAATACTATATAATTATTGATATTACTATACTATCCTCCTCCTCCACTCCTCCTCTCACCCGCCGCTCCTCTCACCCTCTCCTCCTCCACCCACGCTGCTCGTCCTCTCACCAGCTCCTCCTCTTCACCTGCTCCTCCTCTCACTCTCCTCCTCTCACCCGCTCCTCTCTCCTCCTCCTCTCACCCGCTCCTGCCCTCCTCTCACCCCTCCTGCCTCCCTCACCCGCTCCCTCTCACCCGCTCCGCTCACTCCTCTGCCTCCTCTCAACCCGCTCCTCCTCCTCCTCCTCCTCTCCCCTCTCTCACCCCGCCTCCTTCCTCTCTCCGCTCCCTCTCACCATCCCTCCTCTCACCTCTCACCCGCTCCTCTCCTCTCACCCGCTCCTCCGCTCCTCCTCTCACCTCTCACCCCGCTCCTCCTCTCACCCGCTCCTCCTCTCACACCGCTCCTCTCCTCTCACCCGCTCCTCCTCCTCCTCCTCTCACCCCTCCTCTCGCCTCACCCCTCCCTCTCACCCGCTCCTCCTCCCGCTCTCCTCCTCTCACCGCTCCTCTCTCACCCCTCCTCTCCTCCTCTCACCCGCTCCTCCTCTCACCCGCTCCTCTCTCCCGCTCCTTCCTCCTCCTCTCACCCGCTCCCCTCTCTCACCTCCTCTCTGCTCCTCCTCTCACCCGCTCCTCCTCTCACCGCTCTCCTCACCGCCTCCTCTCCCCCCTCCCTCCTCTCACCCGCTCCTCCTCCTCTCCCCTCTCACCCGCTCCTGCCTCACTCCTCTCTCGCTCCCCCGCTCCCCTCCTCTCTCCTCCTCTCCTCCCCCTCCGCTCCTCTACCCCTCGCCCTCTCACTCCTCCTCTCCTCCTCTCTCACCCGCTCTCTCCTCTCACTCCTCTCTCCGCTCCTCTCACTCACTCCTCCAGCTCCTCTCTCACCCGCCTCCTCCTCACCCGCATTCCTCATCTCACTCCTCCTCCTCCTCTCCTCCGCTCCTCCGCTCTCCCGCTCCCTCTCTCACCCCTCCTCCTCCTCTCACCCGCTCCTCCTCCTCTCACCCGCTCCTCCTCCTCTCCTCCTCTCACCCGCTCCTCTCCTCTCACCCGCTCCTCCTCTCTCACCGCTCCTCCTCTCACCGCTCCTCCTCCTCCTCACCCCGCTCCTCCTCTCACCCGCTCCTCTCCTCCTCCACTCCTCTCCGCTCCTCCTCTCACCCGCTCCTCCTCTCACCGCTCCTCCTCCTCCTCACCCGCTCCTCCTCTCTCCCCTCCTCCCCTCTCACCGCTCCCCTCTCACCCGCCTCCTCCCTCCTCTCACTCCCTCCTCCTCCTCTCACCCGCTCCTCCTCCTCTCACCCGCTCCTCCTCTCACCCGTCCTCCTCCTCTCTCACCCGCTCCTCCTCCTCTCACCCGCTCCTCCTCTCACCTCTCCTCCTCCTCTCACCCGCTCCTGCTTCCTCTCACCCGCTCCTGCCTCCTCTCACCCGCTCCTCCTCTCACCCGCTCCTCCTCCTCTCACTCCTCTCCTCTCCTCTCACCGCTCCTCCTCCTCTCACCCGCTCCTCCTCTCACCCGCCTCCTCTCTCACCCGCTCCTCCTCTCACCCGCTCCTCCTCCTCTCACCCGCTCCTCCTCCTCTCACCCGCTCCTCCTCCTCTCCCCGCTCCTCCTCCTTCTCCCGCTGCCTCCTCTCACCCACCCGCTCCTCCTCCTCTCACCCGCTCCTCCTCTCACCCGCTCCTCCTCCTCTCACCCCTCCTCTCCACCCTCCTCCTCTCACCCGCTCCTTCCTCCTCTCTCACCGCTCCCTCCTCTCAACCCGCTCCTCCTCTCACCCGCTCCTCTCACCCTCCTCCTCTCACCCGCTCCTCCTCCTCTCACCCGCTCCTCCTCCTCCTCCTCCCCTCACCCGTCCTCCTCTCAACCCCGCTCCTCCTCTCACCCGCTCCTCCTCCTCTCACCCGCTCCTCCTCTTCACCCGCTCCTCCTCTCACCCGCTCTCCTCCTCTCACCCGCTCCTCCTCTCTCACTCCTCTCACCCGTCCTCTCTCACCCGCTCCTCCTCCTCTCACCGCTCCTCCTCCTCTCACCCGCTCCTCCTCTCACCCGCTCCTCCTCCTCCTCTCACCCGCTCCTCCTCCTCTCACCCGCTCCTCCTCCTCTCACCCGCTCCTCCTCTCACCCTCCTCCGCTCCTCCTCCTCTCACCCGCTCCTCCTCTCACCCCTCCTCCTCTCACCCGCTCCTCCTCCTCTCACCCGCTCCTCCTCCTCTCACCCGCTCCTCCTCTCACCCGCTCCCGCTCCTCCTCTCTCACCCGCTCCTCCCCCTCACCCGCTCCTATCTCACCCGCTCCTCCTCCTCTCACCCGCTCCTGCCTCCTCTGGACTCCAGTGCAGCAGGCAGACCGTCTTCTCCTCCCGTGAACAGACTCAGACTCTGGGATCGAAGCCGAAGCATCGCACGGTGGAGCTGTGACCGGCCCTCAGGGTCCGGACCAGGCTCAGACCCGGTCTGTCGCAGGTGAAACAGGTGAACGTCCCCCGCCGCTGCCCCCGACGACCAGCAAGCTGCGCCTCGGAATCCACCAGTAACCTCCGATCAGATAATCCACCTGAGAGGACAGAAAGTGTGATTCAGGAGAAAGTGTGTTCAGAGGGGGAAAGTGTGTCGGGGGAAAGTGTGAGTTCAGGAGAAAAGAGGGGGAAAGTGTGAGTTCAGAGGGGAAAGTGTGTTCAGAGGGGGAAGTGTGAGTTAGGAGGGGAAAGTGTGAGTTCAGGAAAGTGAGGAAAGTTCAAGAGGGGGAAAGTGTAGTTCAGTTCATGGGGAAAGTGTGATTCAGGGAAAGTGTGAGTTCAGGGGGGAAAGTGTGAGTTCAGGGGGGAAAGTGTGATTCAGGGGAAAAGTGTGAGTTCCAGGGGGAAAGTGTGAGTTCATCGGGGGAAAGTGTGAGTTCAGGGGAAAGTGTGAGTTTGGGAAAGGTGTGAGTCAGGGAGTTGAGTTCGGGAGGAAAAGTGTGAGTTCAGAGGGGGAAAAGTGTGAGTTCAGGGAGGGAAAGGTGAGTTCAGAGGGGGATGTGATTGGAGTTGAGGGGGGAAAGTGTGAGTTCAGAGGGAAAGGTGAGTTCAGGGGGAAAATGTCCGAGGGGAAAGTGTGAGTTCAGGGGGGAAAGTGTGAGTTATCTGGGCCTCAAAACTCCTGCCATGGACACAATGATGGATGGTTGTGAACAAACATGTTTGACGCAACTGACCCAAGACCAAGGACTGGACCCAAATTAATAACTAACTTTCAAGAAGGAAAATCAATAAATTTGGACAAATTGTCATGTTTGTTGTGGTTTGTTTGTGTTTTGTCTTTAAAACCCTTTCCAAACAGTTGTTCGTGTTTCTGGACTCACGTTGCGGGCGCCCGACTGTGTCCTAGCGCTTCGGTGCTGAAGACCGTCAGCTCGTCCCGTCTCCAAACTGTCCAGGTCCCACAGCTTCAGACCCTCGTCGTGAGACGCAGAGGAGCCGCGCCCGCCCCCCTGCCCCAGCCAGCAGAGGGCGCTCACGACGACTCGCTGTTTCACGTTCCCGCAGCGCTCCTCCTCGGCGCCTTCACAGATGAACACGTTCACCAGACCGTCCGTGGATCCCGACGCCAACCTGAGGGTCGAACAGAGGGCGCTAAACAGACTGACCGGCGTAACGTTGCAGCTGTTTTCCTTGGATCTCTAAGTCCCAATGTTTCACTCGTTGGATTCTTGTCTCAGACTCAGACTCAGAGGAAAATGTGTCGCGTCTTTTAGTCCGGAGGTTTTCAGAACGTTCAAACTCTAACCTCCGTGGGAACGATGGAGGTCTGAGCGGGTTTGGGCGGAAACGATCCAAAAAAGGCTCAAAGAAAGAGCGCTTTGGGAATGTAAACTACAATCTCCGTCAGCTAAACGACAAAAACAGCCAAACAAAGAAAAGAGTTCTTAAAGTTCGTCACGGTTTTTACGACGTTCTAATTGTGACTTTATTTGTGTGTTTTAACCTGATGAACATTTAAATGAGATCACCAAGGTATTTGTGGAGAAACATGGACAATCTGTAGTAAATGACAGGAAGACTCACAGCAGGGACAGGAAGTGACATCACCAGGAACACTCATTCAGTCAAAGTTTATGCAGATTTACACAAAGAACCACTTTTCTGCCTCTCGAAACATGATTCAACTAAATAAAGTCAATATTAAACAATTGACGTCGGATGAGTTTTGGCCCGTGGTTGCTGGGTAATTCCTACTGTGATGCATCGATTACAAACAGAAAGTACTATTTAAAGTTTAAAAAAGAGCTTTTTCTGGATAAAATTTCTATATTTTTTAGCTCAATTTAAACATATTATTTGAACTACATTTTAGTTTAATGAGCGGTCTGACCTGTAGGGGGCGCTTTCACATTTCGGTCTATTTTTTGGTCTTTAAATTGAACAAAAGACTTGCTTTTGTTCTAAAATGGTCCCGATGATTAATTGGTTCTCACGATGACCGCGTGACCTGAAGCCGCACCTGTCCTTGTCCGTGGGGAGGAAGAGCACTGTGTGATGTCATCAGAGTGCGACCGAGTAGACCCCAGCAAAACGCCGCCGGGTTTCCTGCGTCCAGAACACCAGGAAGCTGTCTCGTTGTTGCTCGGTCGGCGCACAGGAGCCGGTCGTCGCAGCTCAGCCCAAAGCGGAGAAAGTGGGCGGTCGGCTCCTGAAACATGAGGCATCGGCCCCGAGCGCCGGACGTCCCACAAACGCACGTGCCATCCAGCGACGCCGAGTAGAACGTGTCGGCGGAGCTGCGCGTGAACGTGACGCGGAGACGGGGCGCTCGGCCGCGGTCGTCCGTAAGCGCCGCAGGTCCCCGCCTGTCGTGAAGGGGCAGCGTGAAGTCGGAGCAGGAGACCACCACGGCGTCACCAGGAGGCGGCGCTAGAGAGACGCCAGGAGGTAAACGGGTTCAGACGGGCCGAGCGGCCGCAGAGGACAGAGAGGAGAGTCTGCGCTCCAGCGCCTCCATCAGGCAAACACTGCACAAGTATTAACGAGTCTTTGAACGTGTCATCGAGGTTTAAGTGTCAGATAAGGTGAAATGTTTGTCAAATGAATCACAAAAATGGAGACATATCACATTGTACCCTAATTACAAAGTTTATAACAAAATTTGTATTTCATTTTTCTAATCAGCTTTTTTGTAACATATGTCGGTGTAATCCTCATTCGTCCAGGAGGGTTCCATTGTAGAAAAAGATTCATTTCATCTGGACTCTGTTTTAGAAAAAACAAAACGTTTCGACTCTCATCCAAGAGTCATTCTCAATCTGAGAAACAAGTCTGAGAACTCTTGTTTATATCCTACTCTGTGAAGCCCTGCCCACAGGGCGGGACCTCCTGCTAATGGCCCATTGAAACTGGGATGGGCCTATTGTTCTATTGTTCCCTGCCTCACCTTGAGTGCCTATTTAGCATCCGAATGCCCCGGGCGTCTCCATGGTTTCAGCAGACCATTATAAACAACTGGAAGGTTGAATCTTAAACCTCCATTACGATTTAAGGAAGGATTCTCTTTTTTAACAAAGATGGCCTCCTTAACTCCTCCTTCACTCCTCCTTAACTCCTCCTCTTTCAAACCATCTTTTTCCCTGCTCAGAATCTCCACCTCACTGTCTTCAATAGAGTGGTTTGTGGCTTTAAGATGAAGATGCACAGCGCTCTGGGGTCCTGAACTCGAGTGTCTTCTGTGCTGATAAAGCCTCTTGTGCAGTGGCTGTTTAGTCTCCCCTATGTGGCGCTCTTTACAACTTCTTCACTGCATTGGATAGAATACACTACATTGCTCTGTTTTTGTGTCGGCATCTTGTCCTTAGGGTGAACCAGTTTTTTGTCTTAACGTGTTCCTGGTTTGAAATAAACAGGGACTTCGTGTTGTCTAAAAATTCGTTGCAGTTTTTCTGACAGTCCCGAGACATAAGGGACAGAGACATAAGGGACAGAGACATAAGGGACAGAGACATAAGGACAGAGACACCCCTTTTCTTGGTTCTGTTTCCCTTTTGTCCTTTTGTCCTGCTTATTGTTCTCTTCACTTTGTTCAAGCCCAGTCGGGTAATACACAGGCTGAGAGAGCATTCCGGACGTGTGTTTCCTCTTCTCTTGCCCTCTGAACTGGTGGGCACCTCTTGTGCTCTGTTTGAGTGTTCTGATCACCTCTAGTGGCGCTGTAGTGGGTGGTTAGAGCCAAAGAGCAGGTCTGATCCGTGTGTGTGGGTTTCCTATATACTTCTATCTGGAGCTTCCGTCTTCTCCTCTGATATTAAAACTTTGCAAATCTTTAAAAAACCATTCACACGTCAGAAGTAGTTTCTTCTTTCTTGACATCTTTATGAATAATTCNTCACCCGCTTCCTCCCTCCTCTCCTCCTGCTCCTCTCACCCGCCTCCTCCTCTCCTCTCCCTCTCCTGCTCCTCCTCTCACCCGCTCCTCCTCCTCTCACCCGCTCCTCCTCCTCTCACCGCCCGCTCCTCCTCTCACCCGCTCCTCCTCCTCCTCTCACCCGCTCCTCCTCTCTCACCCGCTCTCCTCCTCTCACCCACCGCTCCACCCGCTCCTCCTCTCTCACCGTCCTCCTCCTCCTCACCCGCTCCTCCTCTCACCCGCTCCTCCTCTCTCACCCGCTCCTCCTCTCCTCCCTCCTCCTCTCACCCGCTCCTCCTCCTCCTCACCCGCTCCTCCTCCTCTCACCCGCTCCTCCTCCTCTCACCCGCCTCCTCCTCCCGCTCCTCCTCACCCGCTCCTCCTCTCTCTCCTCTCACCCGCTCCTCCTCTCATCACCCGCTCTCCTCCTCCTCCTCTCACCGCTCCTCCTCTCCTCACCCGCTCCTCTCTCCCGCTCCTCACTCCGCTCTCCTCTCCTCTCTCCTCTCACCCGCTCCTCTCTCCTCACCCGCTCCTCCTCCTCCTCACCCGCCTCTCCTCCTCCTCCGCTCCTCCTCTCACCCGCTCCTTCCTCCTCTCACCCGCTCCTCCTCTCTCCTCCTCCTCTCACTCCGCTCCTCCTCCTCACCCTCCTCCTCTCACCCCTCACCCGCTCCTCCTCCTCTCACCCGCTCCTCCTCCTCTCACCCGCTCCTCCTCCTCTCACCCGCTCCTCCTCTCACCCGCTCCTCCTCCTCTCCTCCTCCTCTCACCGCTCCCTCCTCTCCTCCTCCACCCGCTCCTCCTCCTCCTCACCCGCTCCTCCCTCTCACCCGCTCCTCCTCTCACCCGCTCCTCCCGCCCTCCTCCTCCCCCTCCTCCTCCTCTCACCCGCCTCCTCCTCCTCTCACCCGCTCCTCCTCTCACCCGCTCCTCCTCCTCTCACCCGCTCCTCCTCCTCTCACCCGCTCAGCTCCTCCTCTCACCCGCTCCCTCCTCTCTCACCCGCTCCTCCTCCTCCACCGCTCCTCCTCCTCCTCCTCCTCTCACCCGCTCTCCTCCTCCTCCTCACCCGCTCCTCCTCCTCTCACCCGCTCCTCCTCCTCTCCACCCGCTCCTCCTCCCTCTCACCCGCTCCTCCTCCTCACCCGCTCCTCCTCCTCGCACCCGCTCCTCCTCCTCTCACCCGCTCCTCCTCTCACCCGCTCCTCCTCCTCTCACCCGCTCCTCTCTCCTCCTCCACCCGCTCCTCCTCTCACCCGCTCCTCCTCCTCTCACCCGCTCCTCCTCTCTCACCCGCTCCTCCTCCTCACCCGCTCCTCCTCCTCCTCACCCGCTCCTCCTCTCACCCGCTCCTCCTCCTCCACCCGCTCTCTGCTCCTCCTCCGCTCCTCCTCCTCCTCCTCACCCGCTCCTCCTCCTCTCCTCCTCCTCCTCTCACCCGCTCCTCCCTCCTCTCCTCCTCTCACCCGCTCCTCCTCCTCTCACCCGCTCCTCCTCTCTCACCCGCTCCTCCTCTCACCCGCTCCTCCTCGCTCCTCCTCCTCTCACCGCTCGCTCCTCCTCTCTCACCCGCTCCTCCTCTCACCCGCTCCTCCGCTCACCCGCTCCCTCCTCCTCCTCCTCCTCTCACCCGCTCCTCCTCTTCACCCGCTCCTTCATCTCACCCGCTCCTCCTCCTCTCACCCGCTCCTGCTCCTCCTCTGCTCCTTGACTCCAGTGCAGCAGCAGACCGTCTTCTCCTCCCGTGAACAGACTCAGACTCTGGGGATCGAAGCCGAAGCATCGCACGGTGGAGCTGTGACCGGCCCTCAGGGTCCGGACCAGGCTCAGACCCGGTCTGTCGCAGGTGAAACAGGTGAACGTCCCCCCCGCCGCTGCCCCCGACGACCAGCAAGCTGCGCCTCGGAATCCACCCAGTAACCTCCGATCAGATAATCCACCTGAGGAGGACAGAAAGTGTGAGTTCAGGGAGAAAGTGTGTTCAGAGGGGGAAAGTGTGTTCAGAGGGGAAAGTGTGAGTTCAGGGGGGAAAGTGTGAGTTCAGGGGGGAAAGTGTGAGTTCAGAGGGGGAAAGTGTGTTCAGAGGGGGAAAGTGTGAGTTCAGAGGGGAAGTGTGAGTTCAGGGGAAAAGTGTGAGTTCAGAGGGGGAAAGTGTGAGTTTAGAGGGGGAAAGTGTGAGTTCATGGGGGAAAGTGTGAAGTTCAGAGGGGGAAAGGTGTGATTCAGGGGGGAAAGTGTGAGTTCAGGGGGAAAGTGTGAGTTCAGGGGGGAAAGTGTGAGTTCAGGGGAGGAAGTGTGAGTTCATGGGGGAGGGTGAGTTCAAGTGAGTGGGGAAAGTGTGATTTCAGAGGGGGAAGTGTGAGTTCAGGGGGAAAGTGTGAGTTCAGGGGAGGAAAGTGTGAGTTCAGGGGGAGTGTGAGTTTAGAGGGGGAAAGTGGTGAGTTCAGGGGGGAAAGTGTAGTTCAGGGGGGAAAGTGTGAGTTCAAGGGGGAAAAGTGTGAGTTCAGGGGGGAAAGTGTGAGTTCAGGGGGGAAAGTGTGAGTTCAGGGGAGGAAAGTGTGAGTTTGAGTTCAGGGGGAAAGTGTGAGTTCAGGGGGAAGTGTGAGTTCAGGGAGGGAAAAGTGTGAGTTCAGAGGGGGAAAGTGTGAGTTTCAGGGGGAAAGTGTGAGTTCAGGGGAGGAAAGTGTGAGTTCAGAGGGGGAAAGTGTGAGTTTCAGAGGGGGAAAGTGTGAGTTCAGAGGGAAAGTGTTGAGTCAGAGGGGAAAGTGTGAGTTCAGAGGGGGAAAGTGTGAGTTCAGAGGGGGAAAGTGTGAGTTCAGGGGGGAAAGTGTGAGTTATCTGGGCCTCAAAACTCCTGCCATGGACACAATGGATGGATGGTTTGTGAACAAACATGTTTGACGCAGACTGACCCAAGGACCAAGGACTGGACCCAAATTATAACTAACTTTCCAAGAATGGAAACAAATCAATAAATTTGGACAGAATTTGTCATGTTTGTTGTGGTTTGTTTGTGTTTTGTCTTTAAAACCTTTCCAAACAGTTTGTCGTGTTGTTCTGGACTCACGTTGCCGTGGCGCCCGACTGTTGTCCTAGCGTCTTCGGTGCTGAAGACCGTCAGCTCGTCCTCCGTCTCCAAACTGTCCAGGTCCCACAGCTTCAGACCCTCGTCGTGGGAGACGCAGAGGAGCCGCGCCCGCCCCCCCTGCCCCAGCCAGCAGAGGGCGCTCACGGACGACTCGCTGTTGCACGTTCCCGCCAGCGCGTCCTCCTCGGCGCCTTTCGACAGATCGAACACGTTCACCAGACCGTCCGTGGATCCCGACGCCAACCTGAGGGTCGCAACCAGAGGGCGCTAAACAGACTGAGCGCGGGCGTAACGTTGCAGCATGTTTTCCATTTGGATCTCTAAAGTCCCAAATGTTTCACTCGTTTGGATTCTTGTCTCAGACTCAGAACTCAGAGGAAAAGTGTGTCGCGTCCTTTTAGTCCCGGAAGGTTTTCAGAACGTTCAAACTCTGAAACTCTCCGTGGGAACGATGGAGGTCTGAGCCGGGTTTGGGCGGAAACGATCCAAAAAAGGCTCAAAGAAAGAGCGCTTTGGGGAATGTAAACTACATCTCCGTCAGCTAAACGTGACAAAAACAGCCAAACAAAGAAAAGAGTTCTTAAAGTTCGTCACGGGTTTTTACGACGTTCTAATTGTGACTTTATTTGGTGTGTTTGAACCTGATGAACATTTAAATGAGATCACCAAGGTATTTGTGGAGAAAACATGGACAAATCTGTAGTAAATGACAGGAAGTGACATCACAGCAGGGACAGGAAGTGACATCACAGCAGGAACACTCATTCAGTCAAAGTTTATGCAGAATTTACACAAAGAACCCACTTTTCTGCCTCTCGAAACATGAATTCAACTAAATAAAGTCAAATATTTAAACAATTGACGTCGGATGAGTTTTGGCCCGGTGGTTGCTGGGTAATTTCCTACTGTGATGTCATCGATTACAAACAGGAAGTACTATTATAAAGTTTAAAAAAGAGCTTTTCTGGGATAAAATGTTTCTATATTTTTTAGCTCAATTTTAAACATATTTATTTGAACTACATTTTAGTTTAATGAGCGGTCTGACCTGTAGGGGGCGCTTTCACATTTAGGTCTATTTTTTGGTCTTTAAATTGAACAAAAAGACTTGATTTTGCTTCTAAAATGGTCCCGATGATAATTGGTTCTCACGATGACCGCGTGACCTGAAGCCGCACCTGTCCTTGTCCGTGGGATGGAAGAGCACCTGTGTGATGTCATCAGAGTGCGACTCGGAGTAGACGCCCAGCAAAACGCCGCCGGGTTTCCTGGCGTCCCAGAACACCAGGAAGCTGTCCTCGTTGTTGAGCTGCTCGGTCCCGGCGCACAGGAGCCGGTCGTCGCAGCTCAGGCCCAAAGCGGAGAAAGTGTGGGCGGGGTCGCTCCTGAACACATGAGCGGCATCGGCCCCCGAGCGCCGGACGTCCCACAAACGCACCGTGCCATCCAGCGACGCCGAGTAGAACGTGTCGGCGGAGCTGCGCGTGAACGTGACGCCGGAGACGGGGCGCTCGTGGCCGCGGTGCGTCCGTAAGCGCCGCAGGTCCCGCCTGTCGTGAAGGCGCAGCGTGAAGTCGGAGCAGGAGACCACCACGGCGTCACCAGGAGGCGGCGCTAGAGAGACGCCCAGGAGGTAAACGGGTTCAGACGGGGCCGAGCGGCCGCAGACGGACAGAGAGGAGAGTCTGCGCTCCAGCGCCTCCATCAGGAAAAACACTGCAACAAGTATTAACGAGTCTTTGAACGTGTCATCGAGGTTTAAGTGTCAGATAAGTGTGAAATGTTTGTCAAATGAATCACAAAAATGGAGACATATCACATTGTACCCTAATTACAAAGTTTATAACAAAACTTTGTATTTCATTTTTATTTCTAATCAGCTTTTTTTGTAACTTTATATGTCGGTGTAATCCCTCATTCGTCCAGGAGGGTTCCATTGTAGAAAAAGATTCAGTTGTTTCATCTGGACTCTGTTTTAGAAAAAACAAAACGTTTCAACTCTCGTCCAAGAGTCATTCTCAATCTGTGAACCAAGTTCTGAGAACTCTGTTTTATATCCTACTCTGTGAGAGCCCTGCCCACAGGGCGGGACCTCCTGCTAATGGCCCATTGAAACTGGGATGGGCCTATTGTTCTATTGTTCCCTGCCTCACCTTGAGTGCCTATTTAGCATCCGAATGCCCCGGGCGTCTCCATGGTTTCAGCAGACCATTATAAACAACGGGAAGGTTGAATCTTAAACCTCCATTACGATTTAAGGAAGGATTCTCTTTTTTAACAAAGATGGCCTCCTTAACTCCTCCTTCACTCCTCTTAACTCCTCTTTCAAACCATCTTTTTCTCCCTGCTCAGAATCTCCACCTCACTGTCTTCAATAGAGTGGTTTGTGGCTTTAGATGAAGATGCACAGCGCTCTGGGGTCCTGAACTTGCGTGGTCTTCTGTGCTGATAAAGCCTCTTGTGCAGTGGCTGTTTAGTCCTCCCTATGTGGCGCTCTTTACAACTTTCTTCACTGCATTGGATAGAATACACTACATTGCTCTGTTTTTTGTGTTGCATCTTGTCCTTAGGGTGAACCAGTTTTTGTCTTAACGTGTTCCTGGTTTGAAATAAACAGGGACTTCGTGTTGTCTAAAAATTCGTTGCAGTTTTTCTGACAGTCCCGAGACATAAGGGACAGAGACATAAGGGACAGAGACATAAGGGACAGAGACATAAGGGACAGAGACACCCCTTCTTCTTGGTTCTGTTTCCCTTTTGTCCCTTTTGTCCTGCTTTTTTGGTTCTCTTCACTTTGTTCAGAGCCCAAGTCGGGTTCCACAGGCTAGAGAAGCATTCCGGACGCCCACAGGCTGAGAGAGCATTCCGGACGTGTGTTTCCTCTTTCCTCTTGCCCTCTGAACTGGTGGGCACCTCTTGTGCTCTGTGTTGTAGTGTTCTGATCACCTCTAGGTGGCGCTGTAGTGGGTGGTTAGAGCCAAAGAGCAGGTCCTGATCCGTGTGTGTGGGTTTCCTATATACTTCTATCTGGAGCTTCCCGTCTTCTCCTCTGATATTTAAACTTTGCAAATCTTTAAAAAAACCATTCACACGTCAGAAGTAGTTTCTTCTTTCTTGACATCTTTATGAATAATTCCAGAGTTTTTGTTATAAAAGCTCTTTTCATGTGTTTTAGAGTTGAATCCAGAGAAACTTTACCATCAAAATGCAACTACGATTATTATTCATTTGTCGAGTCCGATTAGTCGATGAATTGACTAATTGTGCAGTTCTAAATGAGTCAATTTCCAATTCATAATATTAAAATCAATTATACTATTGAATTTATGAAAGGCCAAAGTAAACAATGTCTAATGTTAGCAATTTATGAATGACACTTTTATCTTTATGTTCATATTTAGCATCACATGACACAACCGCCTTCATCACAACTATACAAAAGCACTTATCGATAACTGCATTTTCACACTGCGGTAACAGTCAAATACGTGAGTAAATGAGACTTTAACGGTTGTAACAGTGTAAATAACCGTATTTGTACCTTTCTGTCACCGTTTCTTCACCGTAAAATGAGACGTGTGTCATTTACAAAACAGGTTTGATCAAGAATATAATCCATAAAAGTGTGTTTTACAGTTAAAATAATACATCCATGAGCTGAACTCGCGTGGAGGAAGTGACGCGTGCTGCAGTGTTTACAGCCCGTGGAGGAACGACATTCACAAAGAAAGGTTCCGCCCTCGGCGAACAGCGTTAACTCTCGTTTTAGTTTTATTTTGAACCTCAGTAAAAAGTGTTTAAAATATTGACTGTGATTTTCTGCCACAAACAAATCTTTTAATCTGAAAATGAAGCTAAAAAGTGGGAGTTGTTCTGGCCGTTCTCCAGCAGGGGGAGCAGTTGCATTGATTTAAACGGCAGCGTGCTAAAAACAGGATTTATTTGACTTGTAAAAACAGAATTTACTTTTCTCATAAAACCAGAAATGTCCCTCATTAAAACAACTTATTTTTACTCACAAAAGAAACAAATCCTCCAAGAAAATAGAAACTTCTCCTAAAAAAACGAGAACATTTGATTAAAATAGGAACTTTTCTGAATCAAACAGAACTTATTTTACTTTGCAATAATACTGTCATGTATTTGTGATTTTTTTCTGCAGTTTCTTTAAAAGTGCAGCAAATACAGCTAAATACAGTAAAGTCATGGCCACTTTAGCAACTTTAGTTCATCTTAAAATCGTCCCAATTTGTGTTTATTTTCAAGCCGTTTATTAAAAACTTCACAAACCATTTTTGAAAACACAATTTTTATTTTTTGTACAGTTATTTTCAGACATTTTCTCCTGAGACCGAAACAAAATGGAACACGTGAATCCCACAAACCGAACACGAGTTCACACAGAAATGTTCAAATATGTGCCGCGTGGAAGCCATTTCTCGGAACAAAGAACGTTGAAATCCTTTGGAATAAATGCATTTTAAAAGTCCACAGCTTTTATTGCTTGAGAACAGACAAAATCCACACAAATCTCGAGTTCTTTAAGGTTTTCTTGGTCATTTAAAATCTCTAAAAAATAAAATAAATCTGTGCGTAAAAGTTCTAAAAGAGTTCAGTTTTTACAAAGGCAGAAGCAAAACTG
This sequence comes from Chaenogobius annularis, assembly GCA_015082035.1. Classification (NCBI taxonomy): domain Eukaryota; kingdom Metazoa; phylum Chordata; class Actinopteri; order Gobiiformes; family Gobiidae; genus Chaenogobius; species Chaenogobius annularis. The sequence continues at coordinate 105,534 of BJKM01000690.1, read as the reverse complement.
CTTTTGAAAGTGGTTATTTTCACGTTGAAGCATTTCTGAGACGATTGGAACGGTTTGTGCAAAAGGTTCTTCAGTGGTCCAACGTTCTCCAGGTAAAACGTGGTTCTCCCAAAAGTACAATGAAAAAGCTTACATTTCTACAAAGCTACATGTTAAAATAACTGCTTTTGAACCACTTTCCTTTTTATGTTTACAGTGTTTTAGTTTGCTGTGGATCGGCCCGGTAATTACACACACGGCCCGGCCCGGCCCGGCCCGGCCCGTAAAGCGGGTCAAACGAATGTGCAGTCAGACTTAGTGAAACAGTGAATTCTACCAGAGAAACGGACTCGCCTGAAACTATAAACACTTCAGAACCAAACATAGATTAAAGGCAGAAAAGTCGCCGATTTGACTGAAATTACAGACAAAAATCACGACAGACGTTCTGAAAGGTCAAAGGGAAATGCCCGTGTAAAGGGGCACGTGTCACTTCTCCAGTGCCGTCTCCATGGTTACCGCTATGACCGAAATGTTCCACAGGCCAACGGTAATCTGATCTCCCTCGGCTGGTGAAGCCGCAAAGAAACACTGTAAAAAAAGTACAATCACGTGGCTAAAAAGTACTCGATTACAAGTACAAATACTGTCTTTAAAGTCCACGTGAAGTTCTTCTAACTGACTCAGTTCGGTGGGAGGGCATCTGTGCTAAATGTTTCCCACAGTTTTACTTCTGTTCAGTCGCAGTTTGTGAAGACATGAGGAGAGTTTAAAATGACAGGAAGTGGAGCCGAGTCCTTCTGTGATGTCATCAGTGTGACGTCATCAGTGTGACGTCATCAGTGTGATGTCATCAGCGTGCGACAGAGAGTCGTCGGACTAAATAAGGGTGTTCTCTGGTGTTATTGTGTCGGATCAGAACTGTTGTATAATATGTATAATTGTGTTCAATGAAATGTGTCTGACCCGTCACATGGACTTTACAGCGCCCCCTACAGGTCGGACAACTCATTGAAATAAAATCCAGTTAAGATCAATACATTTTAGCACATTTTTAGGTTTATAATTTCACTTCCTGTTTGTAATTGATGACATCACAGGATTGTAGAAACAGATTCAGTCGTTTCATCTGGACTGCTTCTGTTTCTCAATCTGTGGAACGAGTCTGAGAACTCAGGTTTATATCCTGTGTTGGCCCCGCCCACAGGGCAGGACCCCTGATAATGGGCCAATGAAACTTAACCGATGGGCCATCTTCCTTAAATCGTAATGGAGGTTTAAGATTCAACCTCTCTGTTGTTTATAATGGTTTGCTGTAACCGTGGAGACGCCCGAGGCATTCGGATGCTGATCAGGCACTCAGTGAGGAGGGAGCCAGTCACAATAGGATGTAGATGGCCCAGTATCAGGGGTCCCGCCCTGTGTAAATCCTGGATAGACTGACTGAATGCGTGTCCCTGGTGTGATGTCACTTCCTGTCATTTTCTACAGATTTTTCCACGTTTTCTCCACAAATACCTGCTCGATCTGTGTAAAACTATCATTCATGTGTGCGACAGGTTTAAACACACTCCAAATCAAGTCAATGAGAGAATCGTAAAAACCTGTCAGAGGCACTTTAAGTAGAAGTAAAAAGTACACAGGAAATATACTACTCAGAGTATTAGTTACTCGTTAGGACTGGAGCAGCAGCTAACGAGCGTTTCACTAATCGACTGGTCTAGCGATTCATCGATTAGTAATTTAGAACGCAATAGTCATAACTGTCACCATGGAGACGAGCAGGTGGCAGACCCTTCAGAAACGTTCCAGGGTGCAGCTTTAAGGGCAGTGCAGTTGTGTTTACTTCAGCGACGACGGTCCAAGTCATGAACGGGCAGTGAACACTGGGAGGAGTCAGAGCAGTGCATCATGGGAGCTGTAGTTCAAGGTTCTGGACGAGACGCTGCAGGCAGCGCGACTGGTGAAGAAATAAGCCCCGAAGAACCCTCAGAGAAGAACCTTTGGGAGTAAATCTAATCAAGCTTTAACTTCAGAACTTTGACTCAAGTTTCAGTCAGATCTCGTTTACTCGAATACTAAAGTAATCCTAAATTGTGAATCAATATTTCATGTTCATGTCCCAAATGTGACATTTTACACACAAAGGCGTGGGAAACATGACTGCTGAAAGGGGCGGAGCAAAGGTGTGTAGTCCCCCTCAGACCTGTGGGGGCGCTGTAGGTCCCGCTCAGACCTGCGGGGGCGCTGTAGTTCCCTCAGACCTGTGGGGGCGCTGTAGTCCCGCTCAGACCTGCGGGGGCGCTGTAGTCCCCCTCAGACCTGCGGGGGCGCTGTAGTTCCCGCTCAGACCTGTGGGGGCGCTGTAGTTCCCGCTCAGACCTGCGGGGGCGCTGTAGTCCGCTCAGACTGCGGGGGCGCTGTAGTCCCGCTCAGACTGGGGGGCGCTGTAGTTCCCGCTCAGACCTCGGGGGCGCTTATCCCGCTCAGACCTGCGGGGCGCTGTAGTCCGCTCAGACCTGCGGGGCGCTGTAGTCCCGCTCAGACCTGCGGGGGCGCTGTAGTTCCCGCTCAGACCTGCGGGGGCGCTGTAGTTCCCGCTCCAGACCTGCGGGGGCGCTGTAGTCCGCTCAGACCTGCGGGGGGGGCGCTGTAGTCCCGCTCAGACCTGCGGGGGCGCTGTAGTTCCGCTCAGACCTGCGGGGCGCTGTATTCCCGCTCAGACCTGCGGGGGCGCTGTAGTCCCGCTCAGACCTGCGGGGGCGCTGTAGTCCCGCTCAGACCTGCGGGGGCGCTGTAGTCCCGCTCAGACCTGCGGGGGCGCTGTAGTTCCCGCTCAGACCTGTGGGGCGCTGTAGTCCCGTTCAGAGCTGTGCGTAGCTTAGCAGCAGTGGCACGAGGAACAGCACGTTGAAGCCCACCGTCCCGTAGACGATGTACCTGTACGGCAGCTCCACCTCCATGTGCTGCCGCGCCCGCCTCACGTCGCCGCCGCCGCCCAGCCGCAGCACCCGGCACAGCGTCGTCAGGGTGATGGCCTTCATCACGGCGCGCGTCAACACCAGGACCGCCAACGCCCGCGATCAGGCGCACCACGACCGTGACGAGGAGCCCCCCGGACAGAGAGGGGAGGGAGAAGGAGCGCGTGAGCGGGTCGCGGCTGAAGCCCAGGCGCAGGTTCACGTGGGACGCCAGGGCCACGCCCGCGCCGGTGCCCAGGATCTGAGCCGTGTCGCCCTCGACGTGCTCCAGGCGTCCAGACGGAAGCACAGCAGCGCCAAGAAGAACGGCAGCGCCAACACCAGCACCGGAGACCACCGGCTCTGAAGGACGAACCCGTCGACCGAGTCCAGCGCCGGCAACGTGAAGACGAGGATGAGGGACGAGTACAGCACGCCGGCAAAACACGTCCTGAGGAGGAGACGAGGGTTAGACCGGGCTGGACCCCCCACAACAGGACCGAACCAGCCCGAACCAGGCCCGAACCAGGCCGAACCAGGCCCGACCGGACCGAACCAGGACCGAACCAGACCGAACCAGGCCCGAACCAGGACCGAACCAGGACCGAACCAGGCCCGAACCAGGACCGAACCAGGACCGGACCAGGACCGGACCAGGACCGAACCAGGTCTGAACCAGGTCTGAACCAGGCCCGAACCAGGACCGAACCAGGACCGGAACAGGACCGGAGGTCCAACCACAGGACCGAACCAGGTCTGAACCAGGTCTGAACCAGGACCGAACCAGGACCGAACCAGGTCTGAACCAGGTCTGAACCAGGTCTGAACCAGGTCTGAACCAGGTCTGAACCAGGTCTGAACCAGGACTAAAGTCTAAGTGCAGTGGCCTCTCTTTATCAGTCCGACCTGTAAAAGACCCACAGACCCGTGTCAGACCTGGACTGATCAGATTACATCATACTGTTTACTACAGACCCGGTTCTAGTCCTGGTTTAATCCTACTGTGGTCTCGGTTCAGTCCTGGTTTGTTTCGCTCGTAATCCGACTGAGTGACAGGTGAAGTCATGGGGCCGGTCTCAAGTCCTGGTTTAGTCCTGGTTCAGACCTGGTTCAGACCTGGTTCAGACCTGGTTCAGACCTGGTTCAGACTGGTTCAGACCTGGTCCGTGTCCTGGTCCAGACCTGGTTCAGACCTGGTTCAGACCTGGTTCAGTCTCACTTTACAGTTGTGGATACTGCTTTGAGCCGAACCCGTAACTTGAAGAAAAGTTTGGATCAGGTCTGGACCAGTCCTTATCCTTATTTATCACAAGCATGAGTCACAGACCGAGCAGGTTCAGACTGGATTCCAAACACGTCTGGTTTAGTCCTGGTTTAGTCCCTGTTAGTCCTGGTTTAGTCCTGGTTTAGTCCTGGTTTAGTCCTGGTTTAGTCCTGGTTTAGTCCTGGTTTAGTCCTGGTTTAGTCCTGGTTTGAGTCCTGGTTTCAAGCTAGCCTGGTTCAAGCCTGGTTTAGCATGAAAAGAATAAAAGCATTACATTTATACTTCATTTAGACAATATTTATTTATAATGAAGTCATTTTAAGTCACTAGACAAATACTATCTCCATGGAGACCAGCAGGTGGGGGACCTCCACCGTGAAGCTTGAACCCGGGTTAAGTAGGATTCGTCACTAGGTTCAGTTTCATTCCCGGCTCCTCTGTGAGCTGGTCTGAGTTCACCTGACGTGACGTTGGACTGCTCCTGGAGTTCTCGTAACCTGAACCTTCAGAGTCACAGATGGTCATGGACCGTTCTCGTGTCACGGGCGAAACACGAGTCCAGGTTCAGGTTTCCACGACACAGAAACCTTCAGACGTGGACAGGACGGACCGGAGCTAAATCCTGCCGTTTGTTTGTGTTTTAGATGTGTCCAACAGGACTCAGATGGAGCTCCAGGAGTTTGGAATGGTCCTTGTGTTGTACGTACCAGCAGAGAGTGCATGCCCATGTAGATGCGGCTCACACACACCAGGACACACCAGCTCAGAGCCACAGAGAAGCCCACAGCAAACGGGTACTGAAGAGAGGAAGAGCAGAGGGTTACAGCTTCACAGGGTGGATCACCTGGAGGACTCCAGGCCCGAGGAGGACTCCAGGCCCGCGGAACCACCCAGACTTTCACTCAAGCTTCAAAAGACAGGAGAACTTGTTATAACTTGTAAACATCATAAAAGTGTTCCTGGAAGAACCTTATTATTACTGAAAAAGGAAACTTGAGTGAAGTTTTCCTTCCAGTGCAAACAATGGGGCGTAACCACGTGTGATCAGATGTTCAGACTTCCTCCAGACCCAGGCCTGCTCTAACACAAACAGTCTGAGGAGGGCCGGTCTCCCACGGCAACAGGACGTCCACACACAAAGGGACAAACTCAGTACGTGACATTTACAGCTGCAGCCCTCGTGTCGCTGTGGGAAATGTTTGGATTCTCCCGAAAACCACCGGGCGTCCCCCTAAGCCACCGGGCGTCCCCTAAGCCCCGGGCGTCCCCCTAAGCCGCCGGGCGTCCCCCTAAGCCACCGGGCGTCCCCCTAAGCCACGGGCGTCCCCCACCGGGCGTCCCCCACCGGGCGTAAGCCACCGGGCGTCCCCCTAAGCCACCGGGCGTCCCCCTAAGCCACCGGGCCCCCCTAAGCCACCGGGCGTCCCCTAAGGCCACCGGCGTCCCCCTAAGCCACCGGGGCGTGGTGGGCCTTCAGTTGATGCAGTGGTTATCGTGGCGGGCCTATTGTATTTGGGAGGTGCTAACGATCGTTTCATGCTAATGCACGCACGCTAACGTGCGTAAACAAGTGTTTACTTTGTGTACTCTTTCTACACGCACAGTTGGTTTCACACATTAAATGTATAAATGTGGAAGTAAATGTAGTTTTCTTTTCCTCAGTTGTCTTCATCATCGTGCTGAGCCTCGTCTTCTGTACCTTTGCTCCAACAGTGGAATTTACTCATTCTGGGGCAAATACAGGTGATTTTTTAAGTAAATGTATTAAAAATATTTTTTTCCCAAAAAGAAAATAAATACATATAGAACTGAACACAAATCAATCCAGAAATGTAAAAACCCGTACTTTAGCGTCTCCACGGCCGGTTTGACTGCATTCATGTGTTCATTCATGTTCTTTTACTGATGGAGCTGTTTCCAATGATGTCATCGTTGCTCCACAGAAATACGACTAAGATGATGACGGTTCTGACGAGGCTGAACGCTCAGTAAGGTTCATCTTGTGGTCATGGGTCTCTTTCCCATGATGCCTTGCTGCTGTTTCTTCAGCGTTATGGAATGAGTGGGATCTCGGCGCGTCACCGTCAGCGGCTCAGGTGGAGGGAAGTGACCTCTGACCCCTGCTGTGTGGGGCACTGGTAAAACTGCTGTGTTCGGGCTCTGGCTTTGGAGAAGTGGCTCAAATGAAGCCCGGCGGGGGTCTCGGCGGGGCACGTTCACGGTTTCTATGTGGTTTCTGGACCAAAGACAAGCACGTTATTCATATTAGTCACTGAACAGCAGGCGAGTCTTCATCGAGTCTTCATCGAGTCTTCATCGAGTCTTCGTCGAGCCTTCGTCGAGCCTTCGTCGAGCCTTCGTCGAGTCTTCGTCAAGCCTTCATCGAGTCTTCATCGAGCCTTCGTCGAGCCTTCGTCGAGTCTTCATCGAGTCTTTAAAGTATCACGAGAGAACTTTATTGACACTTTAATAACTCCAAAAGTTAAATCCGCAGTGAAGCGTGCGCGACAGATGAACTTGCCTCGTCTGAAGTCCTGAGTTGAACCTTGTGTTTGGATCGTTCTTTCAGAGGTGGTCGAGCAGCCTAAATGTGTACTCTTCACAGGTTACTTCAAAATAATATTACTCAGTTAGAAGTACAAAGTAGTGTCTCCTGAAGTAAGAGTACAAACTTCCTACTTGAGTAACTTTAGTGTGACACGGTGTTCCTAAAGTACTCCAGCGTGTCGTGGAGTGGGCCGCAGACACATGAAGACGGTCTTTAGGTAAAGGGGGCTGCAGAGGTGGTGCATTGGATTGGTTCAGGGGGTCAAAGGTGAAGTCTGATTCTGCTGCCGTTCTGCTCTGCCAAAGAAGCAATAAAACCCTAAACCAAGCGCCGACCTCAGCAGTACTTCAAAGTACTTCAACTCGGGAGGAAATCATTTGCCTGAAAAACATGAAACGGCCGTAACTAACCATTATTTTAGAGCCTTTTAAAATGCACTATTATCCAACTCAACGTGCAAATATGGCAACGGAAGACTTCTAGAGAGAATATTTAATTTAAAAAGTGTGTTTTTCTGTTTGACGTTCTGATTTAAGAACTGGGCGATACTGACAAAAACTTATACTTCCGCTTTTTTATTGCATTATTTCGATATTGCATTATTTCGATAAAGTCCTAAAATGTGTCGCCAAATGTTTAGTTGAGGTTCAAGTATCGCAAAAGAACCTGAACTGACCTTAAAATGAACCTCGAACATGCAGAAACATCACTTTGTACTCCACGAGACGAGTCTGTTTGTTCTATTTATCATCAGCTCTTTTTATCATTTTAACTATTCAACTTGAAGACGATTTACGTCTCCAGAACAGCAGCGATATTATACATTTGTATATTCACTCTGTCCTTCTCGTACGTAGGCCAGATCTGGGTCGGGACTCGGCCGGTCCCGGGTCCATCTTAGACCTGGTTTTTGTCCGGACCCGGTCTCACCTTTCTCATGAATATTTAAAAAGGACGTTGGCGTTTGTTTCTCCTGCTCCGACGCGTCCGATGAGAAAAACACTTCAGACGCGGCGTTACGGCCGTTAGAACGAGAAGGTCAACGTGACGGGGAAGTGCAAAGACCGCCAACGAAAGGTGGACGCAATCCGACCGCGTCCGTCGGTCACAATCCGACCGCGTCCGTCGGTCACAATCCGCGTCCGTCGGTCACAATCCGACCGCGTCCGTCGGTCACAATCCGACCGCGTCCGTCGGTCACCGACGCGTCCGTCGGTCACAATCCGACCGCGTCCGTCGGTCACAATCCGACGCGTCACAATCCGCCGCGTCCGTCGGTCACAATCCGACCGTCTATCAGTCATTTTCACCTAATTTTCTCCTCAAACTGATGTAAAACTATCATCAATACACAAAATCATATATTAAACGCAGGGAGAGTTTACTCCCACTAAACGACGGCCGAACCGCCTCTGTTTGGGACGCGATTGGTTTAATTTCAATGTAGAAGAGCTGCGCCGTCCCAAACACAGAGACATGGAGACACGGCAACAAATGTGTAGCTACATGAATGCTAACGGTAAGCAGTGGGCTAAACGCTACAGCGATGCTAAGCGCCGCAGGCCGTCAAGGCTCAGTTCTGATTTGACTTGAATTTTTTCAAATAGAGCTGCAAACGATTACTCGAATAAATCGAATAATTCGATTACAAAAAAGCTTCGATTATTATTTTATTGCTTCGATGATTCGTTTAATTTACATATTTAATCAAAAACACGTGAATCTGTGGCGCACGGAACGACTTGTGGTGCTTTAGTTTCACACGGAGCTTGTTCCGCTCTGACGAAGGCGCAACAGGAAGTGAGCGGCGCGTTTGAAACTCACGAGTGCGACTGGGAAGAGTTCTGATGAGTGAAAGAGCCATGGATCTATTATAATAATCCCGAGCTGCAACTCTCAACACCGCATCTAGCTCCACCCACCCCAGCCCCCGCGCCTTCGACACGCCACCGCGGACCCCCGCGCTCCCCCACTCAACAACTCTGCTTCCCAGTCACAGTCGTACTTTTAAACAGCCAATGCACATGGAAACAGCACGAGGACCGGTTATGTTGGAATAATCTGAAACAGAAAGTCCGAGACGCGGAGCCAAAGTGACCGGCACACGAGCCACAACACACAGGACCAGGACCACCGGCCCACCAGGACCACCGGGCCCACCCAACAGAAACGTTTTACAAATGTCTTATTTTAAGTGATGTGACAGAGCGACTGTACCTGTTTACAGTCTATGACAAGTTAATGAAGTCCTTTATATGTATTCTTTATATACAAACAGAACAGTTTTGGACTGAAGTGAAATGTTGCCGTTTTGGGGACAAATTTATATGAAATTAAGAATAAAATGTGTTATTTTAAGCAGAAATTCCTTATTTTGTATTTGTTTATTACTATGAACTATAACGTTTATCTAAAACATGATTTAACGTGTGTTTAAATGGTTTACTGAATGTACAAAAAAATTTACAGATTAATCGAAGAAAAGAAACGATAGATTACTCGATTACTAAAATAATCGATAGCTGCAGCCCTAGTTTCAAATGCAGAACATTCTCCAGGAAACGTGTGAAACGTGTTCCCGTTTCCGCCTGGATCTCGTCACACTCGAGGAGCCGTTTTCTGTCACTTTCAACAATCGTATGACTAAAGAAACGTGTTGTCGTATACATTAGACGAGCTTTGGCCCTTGTGTGCGTTATGGTATTATGGTTGCTAGGTAACAGCAATGAAACTACCTCACATCTGCGGCTTATGTCCAAACTTGAAGTAATATTGTATAAACTAAAAGAGTTTATTCAAAAAGGGGAACAAAAACTTGCAGAGTAATCTTCCCAAAATGCTACACATTTATACCGCTGCACTGTTGGATATTTATCACTGAACAGTTTCCACACGCTGTCGCACTCGCTCTGCCACACGTGTGCGAATACCTTGAGAAACATCTTGAGAAACATTTATCAATACGTCGGTGGACTTTGATTCCGTGTGACGAGAACCACAAAGACTCAAAGAACAGAACAGAACGTGACAGAGTTCCTCCTTCAGACGCGGAACTGGACGTTTTCCGTTTCTGTCACGCCGTTACAGAAAACACGGGAGTTCAAACGGAACACGTTTGACCGTTACCGAGAAGAGGTCTGGTGAAAAGACACGTCCTTGGGGTGGGCACTTCACCCTCGTCTGGGCGAACCGTTACTGATTGACCGCGGCGACATCAGTGCAGTTCAATCTTATCTCTGATTGTGTGTCTTATGTGTAGGAAGTGTGTGGAGTCTCAAGTCCCAATCCTGACTGAGGTTCATTTAGACCAGAAATGACACAGTACAAAAGCACATCTGCATTTGTGTGGCGCTAATGTGGCTTTGGAGAAAAGGCTAATAAATCGTACAACTCCAGTAGGTGGCGGTAAGTACACCTTTTCAGTTGGCTGCCAACCGCCAGCAGGCGCCAGTAGGCGGCGGCGGCAACAACAACACGTCCGCGGAGAGCACAGCTCTCTGGAAAAGTCGAAAAGAATAAAGTCTATAAGTCTAAAAAATGAAGTCTAAAGAAAAGAATGAAGTCTAAAGAATAAAAGTCGAAAAGAATAAAGTTGAAGTCTAAAGAATGAAGTCTAAAGAAGAGAATGAAGTCTAAAGAATAAAGTCTAAAGAAAAGAATGAAGTCTAAAGAATGAAGTCTAAAGAATAAAGTCTAAAGAAAGAAGTCTAAAGAAGTCTAAAGAATGAAGTCTAAAGAATGAAGTCTAAGTCTAAAGAAAAGAATGAAGTCTAAAGAATGAAGTCTAAAGAAAAGAATGAAGTCTAAAGAATGAAGTCTAAAGAAAGAATAAAGTCTAAAGAATGAAGTCTAAAGAAAAGAATGAAGTCTAAAGAATGAAGTCTAAAGAATAAAGTCTAAAGAAAGAATGAAGTCTAAAGAAAGAATGAAGTCTAAAGTTTTGATGTGATTTTGAGCTTTTAGTTTACACATTGATGAAGGGCGTGGCCAGTATAAAGTCTGTTGTGAGGCGATACCACAGGGTCCCTCGCCATACGATACCACAGGGCCCCTCACCATACGATACCACAGGGCCCCTCACCATGCACGGCTCACGATACGATACTATCACAACTTTGCGATTATATCATTTTTTAAAAGAACCAATACATTTGAACACATTTTTTCTTTGTTAAACCTCGACCTGCACAAACTTAATGAAACGCGCCCATTTTAATCATCAAAACTGTCCAAATGTCACATGGTTTTGAGGTCACAAAATAATATGGGAAATTCTACCAAAAATGACTCATGGCGATATATCGATACTATAGCCCACGATATCGATACTGTATCGCCAAATTTAGTATCACGATATATCGATATTCCCATATTTTGGCACATCCGTAATGTGGCTTAAGGCATGAAATGATAGTCGACTCGCCACGATTAGTCGAATGATCGTAACAGGCCGCGCGACGAAAGAAACAATCGTCCTGCTGATCGACTCATCCAAATAACACGTCGCAAACTAGTCGGCTAATCGTTAGTTGCAGCAGTCTTATTCCCAGAGTTGATTTGAATGTGTTGCAGTTTTATTATTATGATTATGATGCTTCTTTTACTCTTTAACCTTTGCGGGATTCGCCTCTCACTGCTCTGACTCTGACAGAAGTTCATTACGTGTCGTGTTCGAACAGAACCGGCCCCGGAGCACCGTGCGTCCGCCGCGGCTCTCCCCGGGGCCGTGTACGTACCTCCCAGCGGCCGTGCGTCATGTAGAAGAGGGCGAAGGGGATGGCGGTCCCGGACATGGCGTGTGTGGACGGCATGCTGTACTCGGAGTTGTAGAACATCTCCACTTTGACCACGGGCGGAGACGCGGGTCTGGACCACCCGAGCAGGTCCTTGGTGCACTGGCCGAGGTACATGACCCACACCCACACCAGGATGAGCCGGCGCGCCACGAACGCGTCCATGTTCCACATCACGAAGGGGAAAAACGTGATGTAGAACAGCTCGTTCCCCAGTTCGGTCCCGAACGTGAATAAGTAAAACAAAAAGCGGTTTTCGATGATAAACTCTTGCCCCGCGTCTCCGGTGAGCGAGTTTTTCCGGAGCGGTTTGACGGCGCTGCCCGCGGTTTCGCGCCCCGGGTTCGACGCACCATTTTGGGCCAACTCTTCCTCATCTTCCCCTTGTTTTTCGGACTTCTTCGCGGCTTTAGGTCGTTTGTGAAGTCCCCGTGAAGCGGCCTGAAGTGTCTCATCTTCTCCGGCCGCGGAAACACCCGCCGTCCCCCCACCGTTGTCCCCCGGTGAGTCTCGAGGACATGCCCCGTTGCTGAGCGCTCGTTTTCGGTCACGTTTCGCTCCGTCCCCGCTGCGGTTGCACTCCTCCGCTGCGGGGCTCGCAAACGTGCCTCGGACTCCGCACATTTGCTGAAAACGGGCGACGAGGTGCGGGTCTTGAAGAAAGCGAAACAATCTCCCCGAAAGACTCGTTCTTTCCATGTTTCTTCCACGGTTCTGCGGACTACATGAAGCCGAGGAACGGAGCTCGAACTCCGGCTACTTTCTCTGCTAGCGCCCGGCTAACGTTAGCTTTTCGACCGTTGCATCGTTAACACCGGCTAATTAACGGGACGAAAGTGTGAAAACTCGCTGGAGAACGCGGTAAAAGTTGACTAAAGTGGTCAAACTGTAAAAAAGGTGCTGTAAAAGTGAAGTAAAAGTGAAGTGAGCGGTTGTAACGTTCAACGTCCCGCTGCTTTTGACAGATGAGGGAGGCGCTGCGCCTGACGGAACAGCCCGGTGTGAGCGTGCAGACCCGGAAGAACCGCACTGAGAGGCCCGCCGCACTGAGAGGAGGCCCGCCGCACTGAGAGGCCCGCCCGCCGCACTGAGAGGCCCGCCCGCCGCACTGAGAGGCCCGCCCGCCCGCACTGAGAGGCCCGCCCGCCGAAGGGCCGCCCGCCCGCACTGAGAGGCCCGCCCGCCGCACTGAGAGGCCCGCCCGCCGCACTCACAGGGCCCCCCGCACTCACACGCCCCCCCACACTCACTCAACGCCCCCCGCACTCACACGCCCCCCGCACTCACACGCCCCCCGCACTCACACGCCCCCCGCACTCACACGCCCCCCGCACAGGTCAGAATCCTGTCAGAATCCTGAATCAGTGTCGGGGTCAGAGGTCAGGTTTGTTGACCTGGTTTAAAGGACTTTTGTCTCAAAGATGAACGTGAAGTTTGTGGAGACCCGTCCTTCAGGGTCTGGGTCAAACTGTCAGGAGCCTGGTTTGTGTGTGTTGTACGTTTGTTTTAGTTAGCTTCCAGAATACTTTTCCTACGAGCTTCAATTACAGATACTATTACTTATACAATCTCAGCGGAGCATACTTAACCCTGTTTACCTAAAGTACTTTATATTTATTTTAGTACTGCCTTTTTGGACTTACTAACATTACAATCCTGTGTCACTTTTGTCTATTGTTTACAGCCCGTTTTGTGTTTTTTATGCCTCAGTATAAATTAGCCCAATAAATCATACTCATACATGTTTTATTGATAATCGTGTTTAATTGCATGCTTGTGTGCAATTCTCTTACTTACCACTAGAGCGCAGCAGAGACTGTTTTACAGTTTTAGAATGGGAAAGACTGGTGTTTTATAATGTTAGGCACTAGATGGCGCAATTGTTCAGTTTAAACTTCATTGAATTACTTCACTGACAATGGGAACATTTAGAGGCCAGTTAATTACAGAGATCTAGAATAATCCAATATAGATCCAGCCGTTTGATTGGCTCAAGAAAAACATATATTAGAGTAACTGTTTTAGAGTGCGACACATTTCACACTCTTTTAATTTTTCATCTCCATCGGGGGCTCGAGGGTCCATGGGAGTTTGCCCAACCAGTCCACATGTGCTTTGTGGATCTGGACAAGGCTCCCACGAGGTGTCCTCTGGGGGATGCAGAGGAGCACGGGGGCCGGGGCCCTTTGCTCCGGGAGTATGGGGTCCGGGGCCCTTTGCTCCGAGAGTACGGGATCCGTGGCCCTTTGCTCAGGGCTGTCCGGTCCCTGTATGACCAGAGGGGGAGCTGTGTTCACTGCAGTAAGTCAGACCTGTTCCCAGTGCGTGTTGGACTCCTCAGGGCTGCCTTTTGTCACCGGTTCTGTTCATTGTTTTCATGGACAGAATTTCTAGGCAAAGTCAGGGGTCGGAGGGGGTCCGGTTTGGGGACCACAGGATGATGTTGTCCTGATGGCTCCATCAAACCTGGACCTGCAACATGCACTGGGACAGTTTGAGCCGAGTGTGAAGCAGCTGGGATGAGAATCAGCACCTCCAAAAGGTTCTCAACCGGAAAAAGGGGTCTTGCCCTCTCTGGGTGGGTGGGGAGTCCCTGCCCCAAGTGGAGGAGTTCAAGTATCTCGGGGTCTTGTTCACGAGTGAGGGAAGGATGGAGCGTGAGATTGACAGGCGGATCGGTGCAGCGTCTGCAGTGATGCGGTCGCTGCATCGGACCGTTGTGGTAAAGAAGGAGCTGAGTCGAAAGACAAAGGTCTCGATTGACCTCAGTCTACGTTCCTCCCTCACCTTTGGTCAGGAGCTTTGACCGAAAGGACAAGATCGCGGATACAAGCGGTCGAAATGAGTTTCCTCCGCAGGGTGGCTGGGCGCTCCCTTAGAGATAGGGTGAGGAGCTCAGTCACACGGGAGGAGCTCGGAGTAGAGCCGCTGCTCCTCCAGCTGAGGTGGCTCGGGCATCTGTTCCGGATGCCTCCTGGGCGCCTCCCATGGGAGGTGTTTCGGGCATGTCCCACCGGGAAGACCCAGGACACGCTGGAGGGACCATGTCTCTCGGCTGTCCTGGAGTTGGAGGAAGTGTCTGGGGAGGGGGAAGTCTTGGAGTCCCTGCTTAGACTGCTGCCCCCGCGACCCGGCCCCGGATAAAGCGGAAGAAGATGGATGGGTGAATATTCTTAAATATTTCCACTTTAATTGAATCTCTCTGTTTTTGCTACATTGTGATTTGCATAATTTCCTTGTCCAAACTGCACTTGGAATAATCCACAAAAAGACCTTAAATTGAAAGTTGTAGTTGCACTTGATTCAAGAAAATTATAAAAAGTGGTGATTAAGAATTGTTTTTATGTCATTTAGTGATTTTCTGTTTTGGTTAAATAAAGGTTTATAAAACACAGCATGGAAACAGAGCCAGTGTTTTATTTGTTTATTATCATTTTATGACATGATTCTTGTCCTAAAAACAAACCTTTTACAAAAAACCTTCCATCCTTCCATTAAAGGGGCATCATGTAACTTTTCTAGCGGTTATATTCCTCAGTATGGCTTTACAGGTTCACAGGACCACCCTTTACTCGTCTCCTCGGGGCTTTGAACGTTTCTTGGACCTTTTTCTCTCATTAAATTCTCAGCTCAATAAAACCTCCGACCGGTCCAGATGTTTGGGCCTGAGCCTGGCTTTGATCTGAGTCTGGATTTACATCTTCACTTTGAGGGACAAACTGGAACAACTTCACAGGGAGAACATGGACAAACCATCTCTACTTGTGGTGTAGTCCAAGTGAAGGTTCTTCTGTTCTTCTAACTCTGACTCAGTTCGGTGTAGAACCTGTGCTAAATATTTATCACAGTTTTAATTCAGAATCAGAAAGAGTTTATTTCCATTGTCAATGAACAAAATTCACAAACAGGAACTTGTCTCGGCCTTAAGGTGCAACATAAAACACTGAGCAAGAATAAAACAACATATGTTCAATCAAAGGGCGTTAAGAAAGTTTAAAATGACTTTAGTATAAAAGTAAAATTAAAATAGGCATTACTATGTACACAAGATTACAGTTAAATTTACAGTTGTGGTGCAGAAAGTGACAGTGTGTGATTGGATCGTTGCAGTTAAAGTGGGAGGAGTTTAAGAAGTGTTCATGAGTCCAACTGCAGAGGGAAAGAAACTGTTCTGGTGGCGGAAGGTTCTGGTCCGGATGGACCGTAGCCTCCTGCCTGAGGGGAGTGGCCTCCTGCCTGAGGGGAGTGGCCTCCTGCCTGAGGGGAGTGGCCTCCTGCCTGAGGGGAGTGGCCTCCTGCCTGAGGGGATGGTTCAAATAGACCATGTCCAGGGTGAGAAGGGTCAGCTGTGATCCGACCTGCTCGTCCCAGAGCCCCTGGAGACGTAACAGGTCCTGCAGAGATGGAAGTCTGCAGCCGATCACCTTCTCAGCAGAGGGCGCTGTGTTCTGTTTTCCTGGCTGTGGCTCACAGAGGCGTGTCTCTGTTTGTCCCTGGCTGTGGCTCCAGCAGAGGGCGCTGTAGTCTCTGTTTGTCCCTGGCTGTGGCTCCAGCAGAGGGCGCTGTAGTCTCTGTTTGTCCTGGCTGTGGCTCCAGCAGAGGGCGCTGTAGTCTCTGTTTGTCCTGGCTGTGGCTCCAGCAGAGGGCGCTGTAGTCTCTGTTTGTCCCTGGCTGTGGCTCCAGCAGAGGCGCGCTGTAGTCTCTGTTTTGTCCTGGCTGTGGCTCCAAGCAGAGGGCGCTCTGATGGCCGTGTAGAACTGCACCATCATCTGCACTGAAGCTTGCTTTCCTCAGCTGCCACAGGAAGTACATCCTCTGCTGGGCCCTTCTTGATGAGGGAGCTGATGGAGGCGTCCCACTTGAGGTCCTGGGTGATGGTGGCGCCCAGGAAGCAGAAGGAGCCCACGGTGGTGATGGGGAGTCTGTCATGATGAGGGGGGTGTTGGGGCTGTGGCTTTCCTGAAGTCCACAATCATCTCCACTGTCTTCTGGGCGTTGAACTCCAGGTTGTTGCCGCTGCACCAGGACACCAGCCGGACCACCTCCCTCCTGTAGACAGACTCATCCCCGTCCGAGATGAGCCCGATGAGGGTGGAGTCAGTTTGTGTACAGGGAGAAGAGCAGAGGGGAAAGTACACAGCCTGAGGAGCTCCTCTGCTGATAGTCCGAGTGTCTGAGACATTCTTCCTCAGCCGCACGCACTGCCTCCGATCCGTCAGGAAGTCAGTGCGCCCCCTGCAGGTGGAGTCAGGCACGTTGAGCTGGGAGAGCTTGTCCTGGAGCAGAGCAGGGAGGATGGTGTTGAACGCAGAGCTGAAGTCCACAAACAGGATCCTGGCGTAGGTTCCGGGGAGTCCAGATGCTGCAGGATGAAGTGGAGTGTCAGGTTGATGGTGTCGTCTACAGACCTATTGGCTCTGTAGGCGAGGGGTCCAGCAGGGGGTCCAGCAGGGGTCCAGCAGGGGGTCCCAGCAGGGAGGAGGTGAAGGACTTGAGGTGGGGCAGGACCAGGCGTTCAAATGACTTCATGACTACAGACGTCAGCGCCACAGGTCTGTAGTTATGAAGTCCAGTGGTCCGGGGGCTTCTTGGGGACAGGGACAATGATGGCAGACTTGAAGCAGGCTGGGACATGGCATGACCCCAGGGAGGTGTTAAAAATGTCTGTGAAGACGGGGGTCTGCTCTCCTGCGCAATGTCTTAATGTGGTGGGAGAAACACCGTCTGGTCCAGCAGCTTTTTGGGGGTTGGATTTCCGAAATAGCCTGTGAACATCCTGTTAATGGCGCGCGGAGGCTATGCACACGCTCAGTTAGGGCCTCCCTTCTCCTCTGCACATGCTCAGTCACAGGTTTCTTCAGGTGGTTTGAGTTTGTCCTCAGAGCACATGTGCAGAGCTCTAACACAAGCTGCTGTCCGCTCTGGTTGTAAAAGCTCATGTTAGAGGCGGAGCATGAACGGTCCTCTGAACACGCCCACAAACTGAACAGCTGCAGGAGAAGAAGAACCGAGCTACTTGCAGTACTGCTCAGCGGCCTGTAGAGGCTCCATCAGCAGAAATGAGGGGGAAACGGGCTGATTTGGATGTAATTTAAAACTATTTAAATACAGTTATGACACAAGGTCATTTTCGAGTTCATTGGTCAATCACTGCCGGCCCTGATTGCCCTGACCATACTGATTAGGCCTAATAAACAACTTCTGGAAAAATAGATACTTTTCCCACTTGAATGTATACATATAAATATCATTATTGTTTATTCACGTTTGTGCATTTAAATCGATTGTATCTATGTATCATTGCACTTTTCTGTACAGAAATATGGGCTTTTAAAGTTGGAAGTGTGCTTTATTAAATAAACATTGACATCTATGTTTTATTTATATACAGACACATACAATAATCACACATGATTTATACAAAAGGAATTTCTTGCTTAAACTTTAGAGTAAAATGTAAAATGTAAGAATCCATTTCCAGCGTAACTGATGAAGCACATTTCTAAACCCGCGTCAGTGCTGGTCCTGGAGGGTTCCACACAGAATATTCTCTCTTACATTTCATTGTTTTATTTATCTTATTTTCATGTATTTATCTGCTTATTGCTTAGTTATTTCTAAATTGTTTTCATCATATTTTTTATGTTCATGTCAAAACCCTTCAGCCCTTTTATACACACAAGTAGATGTAAATACATGTAAATACATGTTTTTAAAAGAATGCTTTAATTGGTCGGTGTAATCCCTCTGAGGCACACGTCACACAGATGTGTTTAACCCCAGGGCTTTCATAAAGACCCTCTGTGCGTCCTCAGTCAGGGAATTTAGGATGTGATATAGTGCTCTGTAGGTCGTAAAACTCGAAAGACACGTTGCCAAAGGTATTCCAACTACTGGGACAAACCTGACCCCTTCTTCTAAGGCTGATGCTGCGATGTGATTGGCAGACATGGACAACACTCGGAGTAAAAGACCTGAGGTTACTTCATCTTCAGATGCCAGAGGAGATTTTATCTCCGCTATGAGATCCACCAAAGACACACCACTGACAACGGACAGTTTCTGCAGTGACCCTGGAGTAAGACCCAGTGAACTCAGACACTTTATTGCAAAACCTAATATCATGCCCAGATCAAAGCTCTCAGAAAACCCTGGAACGAGCACCGCTGCTCCAACTGCAGACATTAAAGTGAGCCATTTTATTTCTCTCCCCAAAACCGTTTTCTTCTTCTTGATTACATCCAAACTGATGTTTGGCAGGGCTAAGAGCAAGACGTCCCGTTGATGTTGAGGAAGTTCTTTGTCTACAGTTTCCCACAAAAGCTGAAAGTCATACAGATGAAGCTTGAAACCGGACACCAGGAAGACCTTTGGAGACTCGAGGCCCAGGTTCTCAAGTTCTGTATTTAAAAAAATGGGTAACAACAGGAGATTCAGTATTTAATGTTGACAGCGCATTTACCTTTAGTGCAGTTGTCTCTGATGACTTTAAGGAGCTCCTCCTTCAGGTTTGGGTCATCCTCTTTCTCATCTCGTACATTGTGGTCGATCTTAGATCGAACAAAGTAGAACTTTTTCTTCATCTTAATGATTTCTTTTGCCAGTTCTGCATCGTTTTCTCTGAAGCGATCACTGGAAACGATGATGAAGAAGTCGTACTTCTCAAACCCCACATGCTGAAGGTATTTGTCAGCTGTAAACCGGGTGGTACCAACACCGGGCAGATCCCAGATCCTGATGTTGGGTTTTTCTGGATGCTGGTAGTCTTTGGGCTCTGTGGTGGTCTCCACTGCACCTGTAGGTGCAGCTCCTTCTGTTTTGTTTTTTATTCCTCTGAGAGCGTTGACCAGAGTAGATTTGCCAGAGCCAGACTCTCCAGTGATCGCAATGTTCAGAAGAACGCTGTTTAGATTTTCTAAATGCTCCAGAGCCATTTTAGCTGCTTGATCCTGGTCATTGTTTTGAAGTGCGGCTTGGAGTTCTTCTTTCCACTGTTCACCCATGTTGACCTCTGGAAAAAGAAATGATAATAAATAATCTTCATTAATTTTATCCTAATTATACGAACATTTAAAGGACAAATATTATGCAAAATTTACTTTTTGTGAGCTTTTAATAAAATTGTTTCCTCATCAAAAACATATCTTGATTCACACGAGTTTGATTCATCTTGTTTCGAAAATGTTCTCCCATAAAAAACCCATTCTGAATGTCCCTGATCAGAGATGTCGTAGGTTGGGCTCTGAGATCTTCTGTGCAGTTTTTATTTTTATTTTTTAGATTATTTAATTTATCAAATTTCTGAACATAAAATACAAAACACAAAAACAAACAAAACAAGACCAGAGAGAAAATCAAAACTAAAACACAAATGAACCCAAACAAACGTCCCACTTTGCCCACAGTCCGTCAAATTTGTCCATTTTCAAATTGAGTCCGAATGTGATTTTTTCCATTTGTCGAAAGTCCATTATAATGTCAGTCCAGTCCTTAATTGTCTGTGTGTTTTGTGTCATCCATTTTCTTGTAAGAGCCTTTTTCGCTGCAGCCAGGAGGATGCTCCAGAGATAACTGCCAACTGTGTCCATGGCAGGAGTCCTGAGGCCCAAATACAGAGTTCTGAAGTCCAGTGGGACGGTGATGTCATACATTGTAAGGTTTTGTTGATCTCAGTCCAAAACTTGTGAACAACAGGACACTCCCAAAACACATGATAGTGGTTTGCCTGCTGCTGCCACATCCTCTCCAACAGTCTGCATTTCCCTGTGAGTAATGGGCACTTTGACATGGGGTTATAAAGAAGAGAGACACATTTTTCCAACAGAATTCCCTCCAAACATGTGACTTTGTGGTTTTCCACTGAGATGTACATATACTTTCCCACTCTTCATCAGCCAGAACAAAGTGACCCTCTCTTTCCCATTGACCCTTAATATAATCAGTAGTGAGCGCTCAGATTGTTAATACATTTGTACAGTTTAGATATTAATCCTGTTGAAAATTCAGATTTATAAGCTTTAATAGATATTTCAGTCAAAAGGCTCTGATGGTCATCATTCTTTTTGATTTCTTGGTTATAATAACTCCTTATTTGTAAATACCTATAAAAGTCCTGTTTCTCTAAGACAAAGGATTCTTTCAACTCCTCAAAGCTCTTCAGATGATTCTCCTTTACAATCTGGTAAAAGACCTTTAGACCTTTTGTTGTCCAGATCTTGAGTCTGTGCTGTTAGCTGTGACATTTTGATCATAAACCAACCAATTTTAACATCTTTGTGTAGTTTGTATGTTTTGATGTTCCATGTTGTAAGAACAGACTTCACCCAGGGTTCTCCACCTCCCCCGAGCTTCATATTCTGGGTCACACCATATTCTGATGGATGGAATTTTAATTTTCCTTGCATTTCATTTAGCTTTTTTCTCCTTCGTTTCTTTTTTTCGGAGGCTATAGCTATAATTTGTCTCTCTCAAGACTGCTTTGGAAGCATCCCAGAGGATGGGTGGGAAGTTTCCCCAGTATCATTTTCCTCCAGATAAGTCTTAATGTTGTTGGACATTTTTTCTTTAAACAAAGGGTCATTCAGCAGGCTGGCATTGAACTCCAAAGTGTGTTTTTTCGTCTTTCCTCCAAATCTACAGATGTAGATCAGAGCATGATCACTATAGGTCTATTGTGCCTAAATCTGCTTCAGTGATTTAGATCTGTCTTTATTGAGATAAAAAAAAGTAGTCTATTCTGGAATAGAGTGTACGTGTATTTGAAAACTGTGTTTATACCGGCGTGCTCCAGGGTTCATTTCCCTCCTTATGTCAATCAATCCTATAGTCTTCAATAAGAGATGGAACTTCTTCTTCGTTGTTCCTCCAGTGCCTCTTAGGTCGACACATCCAGTGTAGGCTGAATGTGAAGATTCCAATCGCCGCCACAAATTAGGGTTCCCTCAGAGTGGTTCACAATCAGGTCCATGACATCAGCATAGAAAGTGATATCGCCCCCTGGTGGAGCATACACATTTAAAGAGTGAAAACCTTTCCATTGATATTCCCTTTCACCAGTACATATCTGCCTTCTTTATCCTCACGTTCAAAACTCTGTTCAGAAACTATTCGGCTTGAGATCAGTATTGCCCCTCCCCTTCTATGTTTGCCTCTGTATGATGAATTATGGGTTTTTTTTATAACAGTATTTCATTAGTTTTTTAAATGTGTCTCTTGTAAAAAATATAATGTCTATTCGTAACACTTCTGATGCCATTGGGTTGGTTGTATTGATCTCACCGTTGACAACTTTAGAATATTTTTAATCTCTCTGGTCGAAAACAACAAACCCACACAAGAACCATAGGAACATAGAACATCTGAAAAGGTAAAAAAGAAAACAAAAGGGCTCATGCTAGAAACGGGCAATGAACCCAAAACCTGATCAAAAAAAGATCGTAAAGGGGAGGGAAGTCCAATCCTAATGAAGGGCCCCCCAAAAAACTCCCAGGCACTCGTGACACCAATCCTCAGAAGGAACTGGATATATAAGACCCCTGACTCACCACGTCCCCCTGCTGCACTCTGCTTATACTTTCAATCTCCCACATTTGACACCTCGATGAGTAGATGTGTTTAGTCACAGAGTTGTACAATAGCGAACAGCCACCAGGGGGCATAAAGGCTGATTTTAAAAACTATCAGTCTTCAGGACGCGTTCCTTCACACGCTCGTTGAGAAACCTCATAATCAGGCCTCGTGGTTTATCAGCTGCTGGTCTTGGTTTGCCCAGGCGATGTGCTCTTTCGATTGTGATGGGAGGGGCTTCAACTCCTGAGTTAAGAAGGAGCTCTGGTATGATCTTCTCCAGGAAGCCCTCAGTGTCCTTCCCCTCCTCTTCCTCCTCAACGCCCACGAGCCTCAAGTTAGGACGACGGGATCTAGACTCCAAATCCAGACGCTTATTCTTCATGTTACTGTTCTCCGACTCCAGCGTGGTCACTCTGGCCCTCAGCGCCTCCATCTCGGCCCTTACTGTCTGCAGATCGTCCATATTGTCTGAAACATGCTGCTCAACCTCCTCAATGCGTGTTCCGGTTATTCCATGGCCTTTCAATTTAGCGGTCACTGCCTCTGACACTGCCGGAGCTTTGGTAGCTAACATCTCGGCTCTCAGAGACTCCATGGCACGCTGCACTTTAGACGTCTTGAGCCACAGCCGATGACCAATTACGTTCTCTCCTCCTTCTCTCCGGCGGAGGAGCGCGGCTCGCAGGTTTGTCAGTCGCGCTAGGTTCGTTAGCCACACTAGCCTCACTAGCTTGTGATGCAGGCTGTTTTCCAACAGAGCCGTGGGCCGTCAGCTTTGTCCGTTTTGGTCATGTGGCGCTGCCGGACTTGTGTCTTACTTGTTTACTCATCTCTCTTCTTTGTTCTTTGGGTTTGGGTGGATCAAACGATGATTTTAACACCAATTTCTGCATCAGTGGAGTGAAGTGCATCCACTCAGAGCGTCACCATGACCGGAAGTCCTCTGTGCAGTTTTTAAGTCCATAAATAATTGCTAAACTCGTTCTGAGCATTTCTGACACCACAACTTTGAGGCTGTGTCAGCATTTATTTATCCTACCTAATTCCCTCTGCTGCCAGTAGATGGAGTAGAGTGGAGTGGAGATGAGTGTGAAGTAAACAAGTTTTTTCAGTTCTAAAACATCAGATGCCAAAGTAAATGAAGTCAAGAGTACGGCCAATAACAATGGGAATAATTCACAATAATTCTCTTTTGATGTCGACTTATTGGCCCTCATTTATCAACATTGAGGTAAAAATGGTTTAAATGTGGGTGTATATTCATACGCCAGAGGTTTCATGCTAAATGTATGAACCTGTGCGCACAGCTCCAATCCTGCCGTACGCATTTGAATGACACGCCCCAAAATGTTCATGTTTCAAGTGGCCTCGGCATGTGGACGCAAACATGGCGAAAAGCAGCGTTTATCTGAACAGGAAATCAAAGAACAACGAATCGCATAAAACGAAGAATTATGTTGCTTAGGTTAATTTGAAAACAAAGGAAATAAATTGTTGGCTTAATTAAAATCAAAATAATGAACCTAAAGTATATATCCTATATTTGATTCAATTGATTAACTTTAATAGAACTATGCTATAGCGAGATGCAAGTGGAACTAGACCCAAACCCACACTTGAACCAGCGCAGCAGCTCTGCTTCAGGCCGGGCTCAGATGAAGGGGCGTGGCATGAGGTGGTTCGGCCTGACCAGTGCTTCCTGGAGGCGTGTGCAGAACGAGCCGCTGCAGAACTGGGCAGCGGATCTGTGCTATTGTCTACACCTCGGAACCCGCTCAGACCGGTCCACTGCGCATTGGTCTTCTCACTTCTGGGACTGGATCTGCGCGACTTGGGACGCTTTGCTCCAGATCTGAACCAGACACCCAAGTATGGAGGACGGGACAGAACCGGCCTGGGCCCAGACTAAAAGTCTTTTTAGCCCTGCACGGGACATGGCACAGCGCTAAGACGTCATCACTCACACGGTCTCGGACAAACCCATCCGGACCGGAGTCCACTGTCTTTCCCTGGAATCAGCGCACAGAGGACCGAAGAGGACCGAACCCTGTCAGGACCATTCCAGACGGAATGCTAAGGTGAGTATTTTGACTGTTCCTGTGGATAAAGTCGATTTATGCTGTAGTTCTATGGTTACTGCAGTAAGCTCATGGTCATAACTGTATTTCTGTTTAAGATCACCCTAATGACAAATAGATTAAGGAGCAGTATGTTGTGTGCAGTTAAAAGTAATTTTACGGTGCAGTTTGGCATTATTTTGAAGTTGTCATATTCATAAATCTCAGAAGTGCCTCGTTTTGGTCGTACACCACGTATACACACTGATTTTGCTGTAGAGAAATTTAATAAATGAGGGACATTGTCTTTCTTACCTTCCTCCCAGTCTTGTTCCATATCTAACTCTTGACAGCTCTGGGACACCTCAAGGCTGTGTTTTTCCCCCTCTGCTCTTCTCCAACTGCTGCACTTCTGGCCACCAGGCTGTAAAACAGAGACAGTTTGGAGATCACATCAGCAGAACATGGTGTGGAATGTAGAAGTTTTTAAAGTTTATGTAAGGGTTAAATGTAGTTATAATGCTGTTTAATTGAAGGTGCAGGGTTCACAAAAATGTGTTCGAGAAAATGTTCACAACTTCCACTTTAAGAAGATGCTGAGAGAGCCAAATGCCTGCTTAAATGGGAGTTGCACCAAATTCAAGAAGCTGCAGCTATGAACACCACGTCACTCGCTTACAGGTTTATTTATATAAAATGTATATGTATCTGCTAAGAAACCCCCTTTCAAATATGGACTCCAGAGGACAAGTGACATTGAGACCGATAGCCTTAGTGGTCTGCAGTGCCCACCCAGGGATGAGCCCCGGGCGCAGAGCAGCAGTGTAAGACCCTCCTCTGTCGCTGAGCTCTCGCCCGCTCTGCCACAACTGAAGTGTTCAGACTCAAGGCAGATAGAGACTGTGTGTGTCCCTCGTGCAAATAATGCCAAAAAGTCAAACCTCAGAAAAGCTCGTTCAGGCGTCAGACCAAAGAACTTCATCAAAATAACACTCACAAATGATACAAACAGAGGTCAATTTCCTCCAATCCCTTTTAGTTAATGAATTAATGAATGATTGTAACATAGATCTTCTAGCTCTAACTGAAACTTGGCTTCAACAAGATGATTATGTCAGACTACCGTATTTTCCGCACTATAAGGCCGCACTTAAAAACCTTTATTTTTCTCAAAAAATGACAGTGCGCCTTATAACCCCCGAGCGCCTTATATATGGATTCATTCTGGTTGTGCTTACTGACTCGAACCGATTTTATGTTCCACAGCGCTCAAAAATCCGTCAAAATGTTTATCACAACTTTGGTAAACTACAAAGCCGCACCGCTTGCAGCATTACGGTTACCGTAGCCAGGAGCGTCGCGGAGTAATACTGTGCGTCACCATAATATTACAGTGTGTGTATAAGGAATTTGAAGGATTTGTGGACGAGGAATAAACTGAAAAAGTGAGTGTATTATGTTTTATTTTACGTGTTAATAGTGTTAACTGAACCATTTTGAGTTATTGTGAATATGCTAACGTTTGATTTAGCGTATCAGACTGTGTGAGAACGTGTTTCCATTGAACAAGGTTGGGCCTGTTTTGTTTAGCTTAATGCGCCTTATAATCCGGTGCGCCTTATAGTGCAGAAAATACGGTAAATGAGTCCATCCCACTCATGTTAACTTTCAGACCCCCAGGAGCACAGGCCGAGGTGGTGGTGTGGCCTTGATCTCACACTCAAGCCCACTCTTGAGTCCTAAAATTAATAATGCATTTCGCTCATTTGAAGCGTCATGTGATCAATCACATGTCCAAATTGGAGAAACCAAAAAGGAGTCCTGTTCGTGGTCCTCTAAAGACCTCCTGGTCCCGATTCAGAGTTTTAAAAGAGTTCTCAGACTTTATATCAAACTTGGTGTTAGACTGGGATAAAGTAGTGATAGTTGGAGATTTCAATATCCACGTGAACGATAACTCTCTCAGTAACTCTTTCAACGCCCTGTTAGATAACATTGGTTTAGCTCAAAATGTAAATAAACCAACTCACAGTCACAAGCACACTCTAGATCTTGTTCTAACATATGAATAGAGATTAGTGACCTCATTGTCTTCCCTCAAAACCCCATACTGTCAGATAATTTCCTAATCACCTTTCAGTTTGTTCTTAAGATTATCCAGCCCCAGAATAAAGTCAAAATGAAAAGGACAATATCGGAAAAATCTATCTCAAAGTTCAAAGAAATAATAGAGCCAATATTCAGCGACATGTCATGGCTTATGTCATGTGATCATGTCATGTGATCCTGCTGAGAACAGCCTTAGTCCAGTGTAAGTGATCAATTTGTCGACTTGACCATGAATTCTCTGAAGTCCGCTCTTGATGTTGCAGCTCCGCTAAAGCAGAAGGTCATTAGGCCAAAAATGCCTCCCCATGGTACAATGAAGAACTGCATTCACATAAACAAAGAGTTAGAAATTAGAAAGACCATTTGTCGCTCCCACACGGAGGAATCCCTAAAAGCATGGAAAATCTGCCTAATGTCCTATAAGCAGGCTCTGCGTAAGGCCCAAAGCAGATACTATAGGTAGGAGGTAGGGAAAAAAGTGCATGAGGATACACTTTTTCCGAAAACTCTGAGACTATAATGTTGATTGTTTTTTCATGAAAATGATTTTACAGTTGTTTTGTGGAATGGGTTTTAATGTTTTCTTTGTCTTGGTTTAGTTGTTGAACCTGCCATCTACTTAAAATCACTGGGACTTGGCAGCGATATCCTGACCTGTTCAAAACAAGGTCGGTGACCAAAGTCTGGAAGAATCTGGCAGATCCTGTTCACCCACTGCACAGTTCAAGGCCCTGCCCTCTGGCAGGTTCTTCACCGAGCTTGTCTCTGTTGCACTTTACCTTTGCTTGCACTAACTTATTGCGTGACTGTATCCTTAATAAAACTTTCCCCCTAAATATTGTGATGTTTTGTATGTGTATGTTTTTTCAATGCTGGCTACTCTAAATAACCCCACGGAGATCAAATAAAGAAATCTATCGATGTAGCAGAAAGGCCCGAGAATATTGAATCACATCATCTGCATACACGTGGATGCTACTACAATTTAGATTATGAGCACTTTATGTACATTGTAAATAGAAGTGGTCCAAGGAAGGCACTTGAGGAACACCTTTGTTGAAATAGAAAATTAGATTGAAAGCCATCAGCAGAAACAGCTTGAGCTCTATTTGTGGGTCTTTGAAACAATAAGAATATGTATTGAACCCAAAAATCCAGACGCTCCAAGAGAGTACTTGATCATCATGTTCTCATGTATTGGAGTAACAACCACAGATGGAGCGGCAGCAAACACATGTCAGCAAAGCGCTGATAAAAAGCATCACAAATATGTTTTTTTACTTCAGACTAATTGAATCTTGAATGATTTCATTTGGTAAAGAAGAGCAGAATGTGATGAAGATTTAGATTTGCCTTTTAAGAACATTTCAGGTCAAATGCAAATAATTTCATTTAACTATTTTAACTATAAACATGACACACACACATGCATATACACACACACACACACACACACAGTACACATACACATCACACACGTACACACACACACACATGTACACACACACACACACATGCATACACACACGTCACACACACACATGCATACACACACACACACACATACACACATGATACACACACACACGTAACACAAACATGCATACACACGTACACTGACACACACACAATGCATACACACATACACCACACATGCATACACAACACATGCATACACACACACAGCACACACACACACACATACACACACACACACACCACACACCACACACCACACACACACACACACACACACACACACACACAACACACACACACAGCACACACACACACACACACCACACACACACACACACACACACACACACACACACACACACACACATGCACACACACACACACACACACACACACACACATGCACACACACACGCACACACATGCACACACACACATGCACACACACACACACACACACACCATGCACACACCACACACATGCACACACCTGCAACACACACACACACACGCACACACACGCAACACATGCAGCACACATCACACACACACACACACACACACCATGCACACACACACACGCACACATTAGTGAAACCTCTTACACCAGTAAAGTCAGTGTGCAGATGTTACTCTGATAAATATGAATAAAACGGTTAAAGTTAGATGTGAACAGCAGCAGTTACTTCAAAATACACACACTAAATACTACCAAAGCTGTTGAGTGTAAGTAACGTTACACATATTCTGCCCTGATTCCACTTTTTAGTCAGTTTTATAGTTTTCTATATGAACAATGTTTTCTGTCACTAGGTCAATTACAAAGAACATGTCTGTTATATTAAAATAAATGCCTGCATTACCTTGATCCTTCACGACGGTTGCTCAGTGCGTATGAAACAGGAGTTGTCGGGCAGCGTTTATATAACCACACCCACGATTGTTTTTGATGTCACAACATTCTTATCTGCATTCTTTAATTAGAAAAAAACTCCCCAACTTTCCGACTGAGTGTCAGAATTATGGACAAAACGGATCATCAAATGTGTTTCTTTGCTTTATTTTCCATCATTTCTGTGTTTGGAGCCGTTGTTTCACTCAAATTAACTTTATGTGTCAAAATGGAAACTGAAAGTGTTTGTGTTGTTGCTATGACTGTGCAGAGCTAAACTAGCTTTTTTTGTTATGGCAGGGAGAGATAAAGGACACTTCAACTCAACTCAATATCCTCAACACTCAGAAACATGTTAGAAACAAGAGAAAGGTCATGAGTTCAAGTGTGTCACAAAGTCTGTGTCATTGATAAATGTGAGTGTGACGTTTGTCTGCTTTTCTACAACTGTTTACTTGATTTTGTATTTTACACGTCAGGTACAAAGTAAATATAAAGCAGTTGTAGACTTTTATTTGTTATCAGACTGTAGCAGCTCTTTCACATTTTACTTCTTCTAGAAAACTCACCACGACAACATCCAGCCGCTGCTCCTGAAGACAAGCTGGAGACGGCTGGTGTGGACTACGACCTGGCGGAGTGGATCCTGGACTTCCTCACAAACCGACCCCACTTTGTGAGAGCCCCGGACTGTCTGACACTCGGCCCTGCAGTGTGGGGGCGCCCCAGGGCACAGTCCTCTCACCCTTTCTCATCACCCTCTACACTGCAGACCTCAGACACGACATGGAGAGCTGTGTCCTGCAGAAGTTCTCTGAAGACTCCGCCATCATTGGACTCATCACGGGCAACGACGATGCAGAGTACAGAGGACTCGCACAGGACTTTGTAGACTGGTGTCAGCAGAACCACCTCCTCATCAATGCGGGGAAGACCAAGGAGATGGTGGAGACTTCCGCAGACGCCACTCTGCTGCCCCCTCACCAGTGAACATCCAGGGAAGGGACACTGAGAGAGTGGACTCATACAAGAATCAGAAATCAGAATCAGAATCAGAATCAGAATCAGAATCAGAAAAAGGTTTATTGCCATTGCCAATGAACAGAATTCCCAAACATAGGAACTTGCTCTGGTGATTCAGTGCAACATAAAACACTGAGCAATAATAAAAACAATATGTATGAAATCAAAAGAAACAATTTAAATCTACTATAGGATGAAATAGGCATTAAATGTACAGTTGCAGTGCAGAAAGTGACAGTGAGTGACTGGTTAAACTGTAGTAAAAGTGTGTTTAGAAGTGTTCATGAGTCCAACTGCAGAGGGAAAGAAACTGTTCCTGTGACAGGAGGTTCTGGTCCGGATGGACCGTAGCCTCCTGCCTGAGGGAGTGGCCCCTGCTGAGGGAGTGGCCTCCTGCCTGAGGGGAGTGGTTCAAATAGACCATGTCCAGGGTGAGAAGGGTCAGCTGTGATCCCACCTGCTCGTCCCAGAGCCCTGGAGACGTACAGGTCCTGCAGAGATGGAAGTCTGCAGCCGATCACCTTCTCAGCAGAGGGCGCTGTAGTCTCTGTTTGTCCCTGGCTGTGGCTGGCTGTGGCTCCAGCAGAGGGCGCTCTGATGGCCGTGTAAAACTGCACCATTCACTGCACTGGCAACTTGGCTTCCTCAGCTGCTGCAGGAAGTACATCCTCTGCTGGGCCACTGATGAGGGAGCTGATGGAGGGCTCCCACTTGAGTCCTGGGTGATGGTGGTGCCCAGGGACGGAAAGGGTCGACGGTTGTCATGGGGAGTCTGCATGATGAGGGGGGCTGGGGGCTGTGGCTTTCCTGAATCCACGATATCCCACTGTCTCGGCGTTGACTCCAGGTTTATCCTGACCAGACACCAGCCGACCACCTCCCTCCTGTAGACAGACTCATCCCCGTCCGAGATGAGCCCGATGAGGGTGGTGTCGTCCGCAAACTTGATCATTTTACGGAGTCGTGGCTGGAGGTGCAGCAGTTTGTGTTCAGGGAGAAGAGCAGAGGGGAAAGTACACAGCCCTGAGGAGCTCCTGTGCTGATGGTCCGAGTGTCTGAGACATTCTTCCCCAGCCGCACACAGAAGCTGGAGCCCCCTCCACACAGAGGGGGGTTGTTGTCAGAGAAATGCTGCTTCAGACGCGTATTGTACTGTGATCTAGCTCTCGACACCCCTGCTAAATCCATACTTCACATCTCTGTAGCGCCCCTGTCTCCAGCCCTGTGCGCTGCCTCCTTCTGCTGCCTTAACTGCCTGTTTAGGTGTGAACCAGGGTTTGTCATTGTTGAAAGTGACTTTGGCGTGTGTTGGTATGATGCTGTCCTCACAGAATGTATGACGTCACAGTGTCCGTGTCCTCATCCAAACTCTCTGTGGCAGCTCTGAAGACCTCCCAGTCTGTGATGTCCAAGCACGCACGGAGCTCCTCCACTGCCTCATTGGTCCACTTCTTAGAGGTCCTACAGGTTTGGAGAGCTTCAGCCTCTGCCTGTACGTGGGGATCAGGAGAACCATGGTGTGATCTGAAGAACCCACAGCGGCTCGGGTTTCTGAAGAAAACAAACCCTTTGTGAAGAATAACCGAAATCCAAACTTGAAAAGTTTCAATGCAAAATAGAGTCTTTAATGGCGAGATGACAAACATCAAACGACCCAGGACAATCTCTGCAGAAGAAAGCCCACCTCCGACTGTTACACGCCTTTATACATCTTCTGATTCATGAATATTGACCTCGACACTCCCCCTCGTAAAACAGCTTGTCCTATAGCCTCCTTATTTGGCATGCGTAAATTGTACCAACCTACAGCTTCATTATTATTCTGGAGTCCCCCATCGTTAAGATCTACCCAGAGTGAGCTCACCACCGCAGCTGCATGAACTCACTGACCCTGTCTCTCTTCCTGTGACCGCTAGCTAAGCCCTTCTCCTGCTCCACGCAAGAAAGTTCATCTCTCTCTACAACTTGTTGTAGCTGCCCCAAGAGGCATCTTACGGTAGTTTTCAAACTGCAAGATATTATATATATATATATATACATATCTCTGTGGCATATATATATACACACATATATATATATATATATATATATATATATTATATATATATATATATATATATATATATATAATATAAAACCTTGCCTTCTCTGCATTGATTTTTCTGTTAGATAGATAGTAAATAATAAGTAAAAGAAGTATTAATAAACAAAATAATAAACATATAGGCCTTTGCTCTAAAGTTTTAGCATGAACTATAATGCTAAATAACCCTTGATGTTTACACTTATTATAATGCTTCATACATTTGTGAGGCTTTTGGAAATGCTTCATCACCATGGCGCAGAAGGCGTTGCTAACTGTTGTTTAACAGTGGTCCAACGTGCTCTGCCCCTGAGTGTTCATCTGAACCACAAACTGGACTGG
Source organism: Chaenogobius annularis (assembly GCA_015082035.1). NCBI lineage: Eukaryota > Metazoa > Chordata > Actinopteri > Gobiiformes > Gobiidae > Chaenogobius > Chaenogobius annularis. Next base: position 73,436 of record BJKM01000690.1, on the reverse strand, counting down.
ACTCATCACACAGACGCACTGTACAGGAAGAGCCAGAGTCGGCTCTACCTCCTGAGGAGACTTCGGTCCTTTGGAGTAACAGGGCCACTCCTGAGGACCTTCTACGACTTGGTGGTGGCATCAGCCCTCCTGTACGGGGTGGTCTGCTGGAGCAGCAGCATCACAGAGAGGGAGAGGAAGAAGCTGGACTAAGTCATCAAGTAGTCCAGCTCCGTCCTGGGCTGTGCTCTGGACCCGGTGCAGGAGGTGGGGGACAGAAGGGTCCTGGCTAAACTCACGTCTATGTTGGACCATGAGTGTCGCCCCTGCAGGACACTGTCCGCTCTGGAGAGCAGCTTCAGTGACAGACTGATCCACCCTCGCTGTGTGAAGGAGAGGTTTCACAGGTCTTTCCTTCTGCTGCTGTCAGACTTTACAACAAACACTGTTAGTCCTGAACGTGTCATTCAGCTTTCATAATCCTGTGCAATACTGTTTAACCCTGTGCAATAC